>QRDG01001482.1:256422-532478 GCA_012064385.1 Puccinellia tenuiflora | reverse complement strand
AGTGGTGGCCATGGGCACGACGTTGGCGACGATGAGGACGATTAGGGAGAGGATGAGCACGGGGATGGTCCATAGGAGAAGAGGTCGACGGCCGGCAACGTCCATGAGCCACATGGCGATGCCGATGCTAGGCATCATGAGGAGCGTGGTGAGGCCCGAGATGAGGATGGAGGTGGAGTCGGCGCTGAGGCCGAGGCCGGCGAGGAGGACGCTCTCACGCCGGCCTGGTCGAGGATCTGTGGTGTGTAGAAGAGCACCCATTGATGCCGGAGAACTGCATGACACATCAAACACAAAGTGTAGCCACGTCAGCATGCATATATGGCACATCCACGTGAGACGGGAGAAAACATAAATAAATAAAACTAGCGTACCTGCTGGAGGATCTGGATCATCATGCCGCAGAAGAGGGCGTGGCGGACGCCGGGCTCGAGGAGCTCGCGCCAGCGGGGGCCGGAGGCGGCGGCCTTGGTGGCGATGGCTTCCGGCGGGTTGGCGAAGGCGGGCTCGGTGGGACTCTGCCCGATGAGGACGTCCTTGGTGTACAGCATGGACTGGCTCACCAGCGCCGCCGCATGCACGTACTCGCCGGGGCCACTGCCCGTGCCAGCGCCGTCGGCGCCGCCGGGGACGTCTTCCTCGTGCAGGTACATCCTCTTGACGCCGCCGCGCTTGACGCCGTCAGGGCCCACCTTCTCGGTCCACTTCCACGCCAGCTGCCATCCGCCGGCGATGCCCATGGTGCTCGCCGCGTCTACGCCGCCTCCCATGCTGCTGAAACGCTGCATGCTCGACTGGCTCCGCACCACCTCGTTCGCATTGTTCGCCCTGGTCTCCACCTTCGTGCTCTGCCTCGACAGCAGCGGCGCCTCAAGCCCGCCGGGCGCCGCAGCATGGTCGTCATCGTCGTCGGACAGGTACTCGTCGTCGTCATCATCTTCTTCGTCGTCCGGGGCCATGTTCTCCTCGTCCCACGCGCTGCCGGAGCCGGCGCCACTTGCAGCAGCGCCCGGCCTTTCCGAGACGCTGAGCATGCTCCCGAGGTTGGGGAACAGCGTGCTGCCCCTCATGCTCCCGGTGCCGTCGCCGGGGAGACGGTCGTGCACGCTCCCGAGTAGCGCCACGACGGGGTCCTTCATCATGTCGAACATGCTTCCCTGCCTCCCGGACGCCTGCTGCAGGCCGAGCGCGCTGCCGAGCATGCTCCCCCTCCCGCCGGCGACAGGCTGCGCCACCCATGACAGCCCCTGCTCCGGGCCGTACAGCGTCACGGTGTCCCTCTGCTCCTGGTCGCCGTCCGCCGGGCCGACGACGTACTCCTCGATCTCCGTCTCGCCGGCGCTGCCCAGACCCTCGACCAACAGCGCCATCTCGCCGGACACGTCCTCCCTGCCCCGCAGCATCTCAAGCACCACCCTGGCCTCCTTCATCCTCCCCTTGCTCACCAGCCACCGCGGCGACTCCGGCAGGTAGAACACCGTCAGCGCGAGGTAAATGAGCGAGGGCGCGAGGTGGTTGACCGGCGGAGGTGGCTTGAGCAGTGACGGGAGACAAGGAGAAACGGCAACTACACCGATTGCAGGGTAGCGGGAAACGGCAGTTGGGGCCAGTGTAGGCGAGCACGTGGCGGCAATGATGGTGGTAGCAAATGATGGCGACAGTGGTGGCAGATGATGGCGGCAATACATATGGATGGCGTGGACCAAAGACCTATTTCTATTTTTTATTAATTTTTGTGGTCACTATGGATGATTACCATTAGATCGGTGGAACTTTTCATAAAAAAAGAGTCAAAACAGGAGGACCTACGCAGGGCAAGTGTGTATTTTCTTAAGCCAACGCTACTGCGTCTCCTACTTGCTTCCTTAAGAGTGCAATGGGGCTGCCTGCACCTAAAGGCTCCCCTATTTGACACTTTCTGATTGATTCTGATACAATGTCTTAATGTTGAAGGAAGCAAGAGTCAATTTCAGTCCTAGGACAACTCCAAAGTATTAGGTAACCAAAGGGACAAATACAACGTGCAACTAGTGGTAAGTTACTTTCTTACCAATACAACTTATTTATCATTTATTCATTCATACTAATTTTTGATTATTTTTCTTGTCTTCGCAGGGTCAGGTTCTTCTCCTCTGATTGACGAGAGACGAGGAAATAGTAGGCTGATACGGTATCGGCAAAGGTTCGTTATTTAGCTACAATTAATGTGCCCTTATGCGATTATGCCACCCTCCTTTTTATGTGCTTTTTTTATTTTCATTTGATTAAACATTAACCTTATATTTCACGTCAAAACACTAATATATTATGTTACTAGGAGTGGATTAGAAGGTAATACTTCTCCTAGTTTTTAGGCATTAGAAGTTAGCCCCGATTTTACCGAGCCCCGGTCCGCAACCGTTGCTGGTTATTTTATTTACCTTTTTGTTTACAAAACAACTTTAATTTCTCGTGGGGTTGATAGTCATTACTTACCAAAACGTGCTATAATTTTTGCCCCTGCACTTATGGGTATCAACATGTTGATTGCGCTGTTGGAGAGTAAAACACAACTATTTCAACCGTGCACAATAGTGATATTTACTTTCTTCCTCTACATATCTGATGACACTTCCCTTGATCTGTTGCTATTTTCTTATGCTCCCTCCATCCAAATTAAGTCACACTGATTTAGTCACTTAATTTGGAACGTCAATACATCATGCTCTGAAGATGGAAGACTTGATCCAAAAGAGCAAAAGATGTACATGGCATATTCCAAGGACAACACTTCACATAATTTATAATTTCATGTTATTGACAACGAAGTTATAAAGAATAGAGAATCATACCTTTCAAGATTGTGCTATGATATCTGGTAGACTTGTACATCTAGAACCGTCTATTTAAATATATGTAAACATACTAAAATAGACAAAACTGCAAAGAAGTGTCGCAAATTAAATTTTAGATGAATGTAATTTCTATAACTTTATGTCTTTTTAAGATCTTGGCATAATTTGTTTAAACCCTGAGCAAAATCATAAAAAATAACATAATTTCCATGATTAAACATGTATCTACTTTTGAATTTACTTCTAATGATGATTTTTTATTAGACAATAGAAACAAGAGAATTTAAGGTTGTATCAACTAATAATTTACCTATTGTGAAAAAATCATGTAAATGGTCTATATAATAAGTAAAAATGTTTAGTATACAAAGGCTGATTCTGTACAAAATTGACAACAACATGGAGTTTAAATCTAAGAATTATTATCTGATGCATGTGTCTGCAACAACCTAGCACAAATATATTTTTTCCATGAATTAGTCGTCAATTTAGTAATAATAGTTTGCCCAGGAAAACCGCATAATTAAGAGAGAAAATGTAGTGTATATGCAAGTCACATATTGTAGTTAAATTTCAGGAAAGATAATCTATTGAGTTGACTGAATATTACGTATATCAATCTTTCCCTGCAGCCCACTTGCTTTTTCTTCGAACAATATGTAGGCAAAATTAAATATAATCTGGACAAAGAAAGATAAAGGATTAGAGGATTAAACCAAAAGATAGTAGTGGAAGAGCGAATGAGACAAATGTGTAGGAACAATTGCACACCTCATTCCTTGCATGGTGCTGCCCAATCACATCCCAATGCTAGAACCAAATATGTGCAAATAACGGTCTTGCCTTGCATCTCCTCTCGTGACCAATCATACAACGTCCTTCATCAAATTGGTTCGATCATTAGAGGGAGAGAAATAGAGAAAGAGGGAGGGACAAACCTGTAGATCCCGGATGAAGAAGAAGCAGAAGACGGAAGGCTGTAGATACATCAGGCGTCGTCGATGTTCAACCGGTGAAATCAACATCTGGGCCTAATCGACAAAGTCGTGTCATCGAGGTCCGCACGAAGCGGTGCAGAGCTGCTCCTGTTATGGATGCAGACATCAGCGACGGGCCCTCCTCGTCTGTCTCTACGGCCGTGCATGACGTCGGCGATGGGGCCACGGACGGCTTGGTCTCCTTGTCCATCCGTGCGACCAGCCCTCCTCCTGCTGAGTCTCGAGGAAAGTGAGCAGCAGCGAGAGGAGGATTGCTGATGGCGGGGAGGGGAGAAAGAGAACGAAGGCAACGGGGCGCGAGAGTGGGAGGAGGCGGCTAGGTTTTTGCACTGGGAGAAGCAAGGTAAGAGGTAAATCCGGTATTCCCTCTCCAAAATATCGGAGACCGAGGCAATGACAGTACCGCGAGGCATCGCAAGTAGCCCACCACCGGCACGTCGCTCTCCAACGACCCCACACGACGCGGGGCCCCGAGCTCTGGCGTTGTAGCGCCCCTTCGTAGTGCCATGGTAGTACGACGAGGACTCGGCTGTGGGAATTAGCACATGCACACGATTTCCGACCCGGAGAGACACTGGCTGGTAGGCTGCAAGACCGGTAGACTAAGTCAACGCTAGACCGGACGGCTACGGGCGCACCGCGGAGAAGATCCGACGGCCCAGAACTCCAAAACGCTGTGAAAACGCGGTGACTACCCATGTATCTTTTTTTTAGATATATAGGCATGTCCAAAAGTAGAATGTTTTCCTTGTGGGATGGACTCTGCTTGCTCAAAATAATTGTTTACTTCACAGTAAAATAGGAGAGTAAGTTGGCACCAAAAGTTTTCTATTTGGAAGTAGTAGTAAAGTAAAGAACAAATAGTTGCTATTAATAAAGTACTAAAGCCTGTCTCATCTTTTGACACACAATGGTTGGTCCCTAATTAGTCACTACTTCTTCCAATGACCACAGTGTCATTTCATTCTACTCCATTCTTTTCCATTTAGCAAATGATGAAAAAGGAGCCATACATTCCACGTGTGCAAGAAGAAGCTTCCTAAGGTGCCACCCTATACAGACTCCTTACACTTCCACGTGGGCCCCAGCCTACCTGTCGGTGGGCCCACTGCTCCTTCCACCACTGACCCTGCGCATCCAACCAGTGTATAAAACCCCACGCGTGCTCAAACCGCCAAGGACACGACACACGAACCAACCATAGCAGAGACAGCAACACCATGCGCGCTCCGGCGAACTTCCTGCACCGCACAGCCGTCGGCGCCGCCGGCGAGATGTCCTCCTCCTCGCCAGCACCGCGTACTCCACCGCAGCAGCAGCAGACGATGGCGGTGGACTCAAACATGGTGGTGATCCTGGCGTCGCTGCTCTGCGCGCTCGTCTGCGTCCTCGGCCTCGCCCTCGTCTCCCGGTGCGCCTGCCGTCGCCGACGCCCCTCAACCTCTGACCACTCGTCTCCTCCGCCCAAGGGGCTCAAGAAGAAGGCCATCGACGCGCTCCCCACCGTCTCCTTCGTGGCTTCTCCACCGGAATCATCATCACCGGCAGAAACGACGTGGTGTTCGTCTTCGGAGTGCGCGATATGCCTGGCGGAGTTCGCGGACGGGGAAGGCGTGCGCGTGCTCACGCGGTGCGGCCACGGCTTCCACGTCGCGTGAGTCGACGCCTGGCTCCGGACGCGCGCCACATGCCCCTCGTGCCGCGCCGCCATTGTGGTCTCAGCGGAGCCCGTGAAGCCTGCACCGGCGGAGCCGACGGTGGTCGTGGTGGTATCGGCGGGAGGAGGAAGCAGGTGCGGGAGGTGCGGCGAGATGGCAGCGCCGCCGGCTGCCGGTGGTGGGGATGCCACCTTCTTGCCTTAGCTTCTCTTCTCCGTCTCCTAATTTTCTCTTATTTTTTTGGTTGTTTTTTTTCTTCATTAGTTTTTTAGTTACCGGCTGGTATAATTTAATCAGGTTTGTAGGATTGTTCTCTTAGTTACAGGTCGCAGTAGACACAAATCTTTGTACTGGGACGAGCCTTGTACTAGCTCTGTTGTAAAGTCAAGTTTGTAATGTGGAAAATTTCATTGATTCAATCGGCTCTGACCTCTGGTGCATGCTATGCTAGTAGCTTGCTGCATTCAGCACAGCAAAACCAAAATTATTTGGCCTGCTAAATGCTACTCCTACTTAGAGAATGAGATGACACGATAGAAGGAGTACTTCTGTACTTGTGCAACATGAACATACATATGTCCTCGCAATTTCTTAGTCTTAAGAAGACTATTTTTTTTTTTTTTTTTGCGAAAATAAGAAGAATAACTTTGACTTGGTCTTAAGAGCATCAGCGTGAGGGAATCCGTTGTCGTCTTCAGTTTTTGTTTGGTGTGATCTGATCTGAACAGTTCACTGACCAAATGCAGCCGATCTAGCTTTAGTCTACTTCAACATCGATTCGCGATTGTTTAAAGCACAATACGGTAGCTGCTCAACTGATGAAGAAGGGGCACAAGTGGCACGGAAATTAGCTGATATTCAGTGAGTCATCAGTCAATGAGTCTCATTGCACTTGTTCAAACTTACGAGAGCTTTTGCAACGCGACGGGTAAGGAGGTTCACGTGGACTGCTTATTGCGATGACCAAAGTGACCCGTGATTTTTATGAGATACTTTTTTTTTTTTGCTTTACTGTAGACATGCACAGATGAAAATAGGTTATTTCTCTTGACGCGGACTAATTGCCCTTGGATACCCGCGCACCTGTTATGCGCAAAAGAATTTAGAAAATGGAAAATATGTCAAACAATTCAGAAATTATTTATGCTAAAGGATGATCAAGTATTCTACTCGTGTAAAAAAATTGGCCCGTAAAGGATTTTCCTTGACTTTTGGAAAAAATAAAATATCCGACGAATATACCATGTATATAGTGATTTTTTAGGCAAATCTTTCACCCAGGGTGCAATGTAAGTTATTATTTGGCGAAATTTCTTGTACAGATACAATAGTTGATAATGTTTACTCGAATGACAATTTCGATATTATTATCACTATTTTTTTTAAATATTAGGTGCCCTGATGCCCATGTGCACCAACATATTTTTGTTATTTCTCTAGCCTAAAATTGCTCTTATTTCTCTTGGTAAAGAAAACGTGACTCGTCCCAATTGAATGTGCGTTTGGTAAAGAAAACGTAACTCGTCCCAGTTGAATTTGCACCCAATCCAAGAGGTACGTATTCAGTACCATGTTGTGCTTATTTTTGTTATTTCTCTAACAAATCGGGACTAATGTTAGTCCCGGTTCGGCCACGAACCGGGACTAAAGGTCCCTCCATGTGGGCGCGCTCGGGCGTTGGGGCTGGAGGACCTTTAGTCCCGGTTCATAGCACGAACCGGGACTAAAGGTACCTATTTTTTTTTTGAATTTTTTCGAATTTTGTTTTTGATATTTTTTTTGATATTTCGAATTTTTGAATTATTTCTCAGGTTAATCTCGAATCACCCATAATCTCACCGCACCGTGCACTGCTCCACCATCCTCACACTTATCCACTGGTCACCCTAATCTCTAACTTCCCGTCTGGTCACCCATCCTCTCACTGCTCCAGCCCCAGCACGCTTAACTTCCCATCCCTCTCCCCCAGCTGCCAAGTCTGCAATTGTTGTTTTCTTGGCAATAGTAAGCTATCAATCCTATTAACCCATAGGTCTTGATGGCACATGATTAAATTTTTTGAATTCCAAACAATTATTAAAAAACAACAATGATTACTTTATAAACTAAAAAATTTAAAAAAACCCAAAAATTTCAAAAAAAACTAAAAATTTCAAATAAACTCAGAAATTCCAAAAAAAACTCAAAAATTCGCAAAAAAACATAAAAATCTAAAATTCTAAAATAATAATAAAAGTTAAAAATAATTTGGAAAAAACACAAAAATTTGAAATAAACTCAATTTTTTTTAAAAAAATCAAAGTTTTCCAATTGTTCTTGGCAAAACCTAAAAAAATGAATTACTGGCAAAAACTTAAATCTTCCTGCACGATGGCACATGATATTATTTTTTGAATTCCAAACCTATATTAACATAAAGAACAATGATTAAGTAATACTATTATGTAGAAATCAATTATTAATTCCAAAAAAATTAAAAAAATTAAAATCATTTGAATTTCTGGCAAAAATCTTCCTGCTTTCATAGTTCCCTTTGGAATTTTGAAAATCTAAAAAAATCCCAAACGGGTAAACCCTGTTGCGAGCAGGTGCGGATTTTCGCGCTGAACGTTTCTAAACCTAGAATGCTCAGCTTCCCCCCAGTACTATATAATTATTGTCGGCTGAATACACAGACGGTTTCCCCTGATGTCGCAACTAAGATGCCACAAAATATAGCAACCGCAGCACATTTATATCCCTAGGTTTCCCCACGATCTACGAGCAAAATCACGTGACGACGCCGCATCTCCAGGCTGATCCTAACCGCCACATCGACGGGAAAACCACACGCGCCAGGCGCGGATCGGGGGTGAGCGGAGCGTACCGGTGCTGGTCCTTGAGTCGGCGGCGAGGATGACGCCGCCATCATAGCAGACGCCGATGATGGTGGTGCCCATCCGGTGCTCCCCCGTCGTGGGCGCGTCGGAGGAGGAGGAGCCCATGAACGAGGAGGCGTCCATGGCGGCCGGGGGGCAGATCAGGCGGACTCGAACCCTAGCGACTTCCGCGGCGAGCGAGCGAGATGTGAAGCGCGACGAGGTGTGTGGGGGGTTTGCTTTTGTTTGCAAGCCTGGCCTCCCACGCAAGAAAGAAAGAAATCGGGGCGGGGAGAGGACGGGTGTCGTGCGTGGGTCGGTCGGACTCGAGCGTCCGGGTCGCGGTGCGGCTGGATCTGATCGATCCATGGGCGCGTGTCGCCCCCGGCTAAGTTGTTCTTCTTCTGCAAGATGATCGTACGAGAGTTTTTTGTTTTTTGCGAATATAAGGGCCTATCTGAGTCACACAGGCACAGAAACATGATTATTGTGTCATGTCCTATTATCTGCAGGAATTTGCATACAAAATGTTTGACACCAAAGAAAAGAAAAGAAAAGGGCTTGAGTGGCTAGATATTTCCCTCCAAAATAGAGTGAGCAGTCCTTAGAGCGAACGAATCAAATGACACATACAGGAAAATCCTAAGGATTAATATCCTCTAAAAAATCCTATGAATCAAAGTAGCCTTAAAGAAAAGATGGTCCAGTTTTTCTAGAGAACTTATGAGCACCTTGTTAAATCAACACCATCAACCTGTTTTCAGGAAGAAATAAAAGGCTAGGTTTGCTTTTGATTTGCAGTCTCATACACAAACAAATTAAAATATATAAATACATAAAGAACCGCTTGAGTTTTCTGTTTATGTCCTCTCTTGCTGTCTTCGGTTTAGGAAATAGACACACGAGCCGGTTCTCTTGTTACAAGAACATCATCATCACTTGACAATATTAAAGATTGGAAAAGAAACAGTGCACGATGGCAAAAATTTCAAATAAACTCAAAAATTCCAAAAAAAACTCAAAAATTCGCAAAAAACAAAAAAATCTAAAATTCTAAAATAATAATAAAAGTTAAAAATAATTTGGAAAAAACTCAAAATTTCAAATAACTCAAATTTTTTTAAAAAAATCAAAGTTTTCCAATTTTTCTTGGCAAAACCTAAAAAAAATGAATTTCTGGCAAAAACTTAAATCTTCCTGCACGATGGCACATGATATTATTTTTTGAATTCCAAACCTATATTAACATAAACAACAATGATTAAGTAATACTATTATGCTAGAAATCAATTATTAATTCCAAAAAAATTAAAAAAATTAAAATCATTTGAATTTCTGGCAAAAATCATCCTGCTTTCATAGTTCCCTTTGGAATTTTGAAAATCTAAAAAAATCCCAAACGGGTAAACCCTGTTGCGAGCAGGATGCGAATTTTCGCGCTGAACGTTTCTAAACCTCGAATGCTCAGCTTCCCCCCAAGTACTATATAACTATTGTCGGCTAAAAACACAGATGGTTTCCCCTGATGTCGCAACTAAGATGCCACAAAATATAGCAACCGCAGCACATTTATATCCCTAGGTTTCCCCACGATCTACGAGCAAAATCACGTGACGACGCCGCATCTCCAGGCTGATCCTAACCGCCACATCGACGGGAAAACCACACGCGCCAGGCGCGGATCGGGGGTGAGCGGAGCGTACCGGTGCTGGTCCTGGAGTCGGCGGCGAGGATGACGCCGCCATCGTAGCAGACGCCGACGATGGTGGTGCCCATCCGGTGCTCCCCCGTGGTGGGCGCGTCGGAGGAGGAGGAGCCCATGAACGAGGAGGCGTCCATGGCGGCCGGGGGGCAGATCGGCGGACTTGAACCCTAGCGACTTCCACGGCGAGTGAGCGAGATGTGAAGCGCGACGAGGTGTGTGGGGGGTTCGCTTTTGTTTGCAAGCCTGGCCTCCCACGCAAGAAAGAAAGAAATCGGGTGTCGTGGGGTTACTCTTTGACTACCCCACGGTGGTGATACCTGGGTCACGCCGAGTCCATTAACCCTACGGCGAGGGTCCAAGGAAGGCCCAAGAAGGACGACGTGCGGCCCAAGATAGTCGACGTTAGGTCATCGGCCTTGATCGTCCTGTAGGTGCCATCGGCACCGTTCACCCGAGACCCAGCCTATCATATAAAGGCTGGGAGGGTCCCTCGTCTAGGGTAACTCGACTCCAGCTTATAGCCGCCAGCTCAAACCCTAGCGAGATCTCCATCTCGCCATTGTAGCCACGCTCAACATCAATACCAGACAAGCAGGAAGTAGGGTGTTATCCTCCGGGAGCCTGAACCTGGGTAAAACCTCGCCTGTTAGCCGTCGTGATCACCAGCGCTCACCTCTCTCCCCCTCAATCAACCCGGGGTGCTCAACCCAGGGATTTGCCGAGTCACAACCTCGTCAATTGGCGCCGTCTGTGGGAAAGAATGAGCGTTGGAACCATGGTCGCTCCGGCTCCATCAACCTTGAAGACCGACGCCTGCACCAGGGAGCCAATCCGGTCCAGCTCCCTTGAGTACGTCAGCCACCCGCCGGCTCATCGCTCGGCGTACGCTGAACTGAGTGAAGGTACGTGGATCACCTTTGGTACCATGCGTTACCTCATAAACAGCTATGGAACGCTCCGATCTACGGTGGCCGCGCTACGCGCGGAGACGATACCCGCGTCTGCATCGACTACGTCGACCGCGCCTTCACCTGCCGTGGAGATCGCATCTGCTGCGAATGCAGCGATCGCGTCTTCGACTGCCGCGAAGATCGCATCTGCTACGACTACAACGACCACGACATCACCCGCCGTGATCGCATCTACCGCGACTGCGATGATCGCATCCTCGACTGCCGTGAAGATCGCGCGCGTCTCGACTGCACCAACTGCCTCCATGGCAAAGATCGCGCCTGACGCGACCAAGACACCCGCACCTGCGGCTGCCAAGGAGATCGCATCGGCGGTGACCCCTGCACGGATCAAGTCTACTTCGACTACCTTGGTCGCGTCGCGGGCAAGGCCAAGATCTACATCGACTCCGACTATGTCGGCCACGCCTCCGCGTCGCGAGATCATCCGCAAGCCAATCGCACCTGCGTCAACGACAGCGACTCCATTCCTCGCATCCGCGGTGAAGGCCACGAAACTCTACGGAAAGAACTTCAACGGCAACTGTGGTACCCACCACGTTGGAGCCATTTTCGACTCCGAGCACGGCTCGGATGAAGGAAGCAGCAGTGGAAGCATCAGCCCCACTTCCCGGGTTTACCCCGCACAAGTCTACATGACCGGCCCGGCGCGGACCAACGGCAACGAACCCGCATATCCACTGGAGGTGGTCATGCCGGATCAGACACGACTCACCATCACCCGCGACATGGCAATCAGAGCCCTGAAGCACGTTGAGGAGGGCACGTACCCTCCACCAGACGCACCCCGAGATGACCTTATGGCGGTCCAGTACCTGCTGCGGAAGGAAGGCGAACGACTCCGCGCAGAGAAGGCCGAGCTACTCCGACGCAAGGAGGAGGCCGACGCGGCGAGTGCCAGGAGGGCCGCTTACTCATTCACTGCTGCCTCGACAGAAGTCTCGCAAGGAGCAAGGCGCCACAGGCCCCGCGTGCCCCGGATGACAGAGGCCGAACGCGCCGGAATTACCCGCAACCTCGAGTCGTCATACATGACTGAAGACACGGACGGGATACCCGTCCCCAAGACACCCGGAGCTGCCCTCATGGCAGTCGAAACATACCTGCGACTGACGCAGCCGCCTGAGGGTGACGCCCGCGCTCTCCTCCACAAGCAACAAATCATGTCCATCAAGGCAGTTGAAGAGGCTCTGGCGAACAAGGCACCAGCAGAAAGGGCGCAAGAGAATCGGGGTCGCCGCGACCGCGAACCCGCAGCGCTCGCAGGCCCAGCTCCAAGACAGTCGCGACAGCCGCAGCCAGGCGAAGACCTCCACAACGTCATCACGCAGAGGACGGTAGACCGCAACCGCACCCAGCGGATTGTCAGCACACCCAATGCTGACGACCGCGACGATAGCGAATTCGAGCCACGCGGTGCCCCATGCTTCAGCTTCAACATCCGCGACACAAGAATGCCCAAGGGCTTCAAGCTCACGGCAGAAGCGGTCAAGTACGACGGAAAGCAGGACCCGAGAGACTGGCTGGAGGACTACCTCATAGCCTGCAGTTGCCAAGGCGGTACTTCGACTACAGCCATGCAGTACATCCAGCTGATGCTCACAGGATCTGCACGCGGGTGGCTCAACACCCAACCCAAGGACGCCTTCAGCACATGGGACGAGTTCGCGGATGCCTTCGTCAAGAGCTTCCTGGGGACATACTCAAGGCCGACAACTTTCGTCGAGCTCCAAGCATGCAAACAAGGACGGGACGAGCCGCTCCGGTCCTACATCCAGCGATGGACCCTGCTCCGCAACACCATGGAAGCCACCTCGGAAGACCGGGTGATGGATGCCTTCATGCACGGCGTCTACCGCCGTGACCTCCGCGAGGAATTTGGTAGGCTCCGGCCGAGAAACATGATTGACCTCATGAAGATAGCCAACCAGTGGGCAGACGGAGAGGACTCGGTGCGTGATACTCCACAAGACGAGGCCGGACCAAGCAACTGGCGGGAAGGACGCCAGAAGAAGAAGCTGCGTTACCACGGCAATGACTCAATTGAGTTAGTAGCGGCGGGATTCGAAACCCCCCGCGAGAATGAAGCATACGACAGCAATCGCCAGTACAGTCAAAGGCAGTACAGTCGAAGCGAAGACGACCAGAGTCGCCAATACAGCCAAGGGCAATTCAACCGAAGCGGTGGCAGCACCTACCGTGGCGATGGGAGCCGCAAGCGAGAGTGGCAGAGGCGCACGCTGACTCCGGAGGAAGAGCTGGAGCAACCCTGCAAGCACCACATGTTCAGGAACCCGGAAACGGGCAAATGGGGATCCCGTCACCTGTTGACGGACTGCAAGAAGGCACGCAGGATATACCAGGCAATGCAGAAGATAGTCGCTCAGCCAGCCACGCAGTTGGCTCCCCAGGCAGCACCCGCAGCACAGCCAGTCGCGCAGTTGGCTCTCCAAGCAGCACCGCACCCGCACCGCACCTGCAGTCGCTAATCCAGCACAGGTAGCGGGAGTTTTTTATCTGCAGCAGCAGCCGCAGCAAGAAGCCCCTGATGCATATCCAGCGGCACGTGGACAGCTCAACATGATACAGAAGGGGCGCCCTTCAAACAGGACACAGAAGATCATCACCCGCCAAGTCTACCAGGCTGTCACCTGTCCACCCGCAGTACCCGAATACCTAAGAGGGTCGGAGACACCGATCACGTTCTCCAGAGCAGATCATCCACCTGCGGTACCACGACCCGGGCACGCCGCTCTGGTAGTCGAAGCTCTGATCGGGGATTACACCTTTAAAAAGGTGTTCATGGACGGAGGCAGCGGCATCAACATTATCTTCGCCGACACCCTCAGAAGAATGAACAGGCCAACAACAAACTTGGCGCCATCAGGGACCACCTTCCATGGCATAGTACCAGGGCAAGCAGTCACGCCCATGGGAGCAATCACACTCAACGTCATCTTCGGCACACCCGACAACTTCCAGAGGGAGGCGATCGACTTCGAGGTAGTCGACTGGAATGGAAGTCGCAGTACCATGCGATACTCGGGCGCCCAACCTTTGCCAGATTCATGGCGATACCTCACTATGCCTATCTGATGCTCAAGATGCCCGGACCCAAGGGCGTCATCACGGTGCACGGTGACTTCGACCGCTCCAACAGCTGCGACCGCGAATTCAGCCAGATCTCTGAATTCTTCGGAATGGAGGAGCACCTTGCGATGATGGCAGTCGACAACGACAAGACCATTTTCCCGCCACGCAAGAAACCAGCCAAGGACTCTGCCTTCAACACGACTGACGACACAAGAACCCATCAAGTCCACCCGACGGACGCCAGCCAAGACAGTCAAGGTGTCGACAAGACTGCCTATCGCATAGGAAGGCGCGCTCGTCGAGTTTCTACGTGAGAACTGGGAGATCTTCGCCTGGCAACCTTCTGACATGCCAGGCATACCCAGGGAACTCGCCGAGCACTCCTTACGCGTCCACAAGGATGCCAGACCCGTCAAGCAGACCATGCGACGCTTTTCGGGTCCCAAGCAAGACGCTATCAGCAAGGAGATCGACCGGCTGCTCCACGCCGGATTCATCCGGGAAATCAAGGACTCGGACTGGGTAGCGAACCCGGTCCTGGTGGAGAAGAAGAAGACGAAGAAACTCCGCATGTGCGTCGACTTCACCGCCATTAACAAGTGCTGCCCTAAGGACCACTTCCCGCTTCCGCGGATAGACCAGATCATCGACTCAACTGCAGGCTGTGCGCGCCTATCATTCCTGGACGCCTACTCCGGGTACCAGCAGATCAGGATGAAAGTCGAAGATGAAGAGAAGACTGCATTTATCACACCCCATGGTGTGTTCTGCTACCAAATGATGCCCTTCGGGTTGAAGAACGCTGGAGCCACATACCAGCGCACGATGCAAGCTTGCCTGAAGGAGCTAATAGGAAAGATCGTACAAGTCTACGTCGACGACATAGTCATCACCACTCGAACGGAGGACAGTTTAATTGCTGACCTCCGCAAAGTCTTCGCCGCACTCAACGAGTATCAGATCAAGCTGAATCCGGACAAGTGTGTTTTTGGCGTGCCAGCCGGAGTACTGCTCGGGTACCTCGTCTCGGCAAGAGGAATCGAAGCCAACCCTGAGAAGGTGCAAAACATACTCGCAATGCCAGCACCGACCAAGCTTCATGAAGTACAACGCCTAGCCGGCCGAGTCGCAGCTCTCAGCCGGTTCATTAGTAAGTTGGGAGAAAAGTCCCTGCCTTTCTACCAACTGATGAAAAAGACGGAAAAATTCGAGTGGACAGAAGAAGCGCAAGACGCGTTCGACAAGCTCAAGAAAACCCTCACGACTCCTCCAGTACTGGTGGCGCCACTGCAGAACGAGCCGCTGTACCTCTACGTGTCGGCCACGAACAGAGTGGTCAGCACAGTACTCGTCGTCGAACGAGGAGAAGAAGGGCACAACCACCCTGTTCAGCGACCCGTCTACTTTCTTAGCGAGGTGTTAACCCTCTCCAAGCAGCGATACCCGCATTACCAGAAGCTAGCGTATGGAGTCTTCATGATATCAAGGAAGGTCATCCATACTTCTCCGAGCACACCATCACGATGGTAAGCTCCTCTGGGCTTTCTAACATCCTCACCAACCAAGCCGCGACTAGGACGAGTCGCCAAGTGGGTCATCGAGTTAGAACCCTGGGGGCTGAAGTATGCGCACCCGAAGGCAATCAAGGCACAAGTTCTTCCAGAATTTACCACAGAGTGGATAGAGGCCCAGCTACCAGACGTACCCGATTTGTCCAACGCATGGACAATGTACTTCGACGGGTCCAAGAAGTTCAGATCAGCAGGGGCGGGAGTCGTCCTCATCTCACCCAAGGCGATAAACTGAAATACGTACTGCAGATGGACTTCCCAAAACCCTCCAACAACGAGGCAGAGTACGAGGCCCTAATCCACGGCATGCGAATGGCCAAAAACTGCGGCGCCACTCACCTCATGATCTACGGAGACTCCTACCTTGTCGTGCAGCAAACCATGAAGCAATGTGACGCCATCGCCGACAACATGATAACCTATAGGGACCTATACAACTAGTTGGAAGGCACCTTCGACGGCTGCGAGTTGCGGCACATCGGCCGCGAGAGCAACGAGGAAGCCGACATCCTCGCCAACCTAGGCTCAGACAAAGCACCGGTGCCACCCGGAGTCTTCCTCGAGTGCATCAAGCAACGCTCCATCAAGCTCCGGCCTGCGCCGGGACCCTCTACACCGACAACGAGCACCACCGACCCGCCAAGCACGGAGACGGAACCCATGGAGGTAATGCTGGTCGAACCCACATGGACAAGCCCATACCTGGCCTACATACTGCATCAGAAGGTGCCAGCAAACCCAGTCGAAGCCAAGCGCGTCGTCCGTCGCTCCAAGGGCTTCACCGTCATCAACGGGGAACTCTACAAGCGAAGCATCTCAGGAGTCCTCCAAAGGTGCATCGACCCAGTTGACGGTCAAGCCATCTTACTCGAGATCCACGCCGGCATCTGCGGACACCACGCCAGCAGTCGAGCCTTGGTGGCCAAAGCCCTACGAGCAGGGTTCTACTGGCCCACCGCAATGCAAGACGCAGAAGAACTCGTGAGGAAATGCATCGGCTGCCAGGAGTTCGCCAACAAGCCGCACCCGAAGCCTGAAGAAGGCGGCAATGAGATGCACCCCACCTGTCTCGCGCCCAAGGCTCTTCAACAGGCCACTAAGAAGCGCCAGCAAGGGTTGAGTCGCCTCCCTGTCTTCCTTCGACAGTGGGTGCGCCCATGCCCTCGTCTTCTTCAACTCGCGATCAGCCGCGAAGGGAAGAAGCCCCTCCTGGTCGCACCTGACGTAGAACCACTTCCTCCGCCAGCCTTGGATGGAGTCGGATTTCTTCATCTGGAAGAAGGTGGTGTCGCCACGCACCTGGATGCCAAAGCCGCCCACCGGGTACACTTGCCCGCTCTTCCCCACGTTCTTCTTGACGAGGAACAGCGACTTCCATAGCAGCCAGTGGGGTGCGATCCCCAAGAAGCACTCGCAAAGCACGATAAAGCTCGCGATGCTCAAGACGCTATTGGAGTCAGATCGTGGATCTGAATCCCATAAGCATACAGAAGACCACGAACAAAATCGTGGAGGGGGAACCCGAAACCCCGCGGAAGAAAATCCACGAAGCATACGTCACCCTCGCGAGGGGCAGGGAATACCTCTTTCCCTGGAGCGCGCACCGCCGCCTGGTCCGCCGGCGGCAGCAGCCCCAGCGCGCGGAGGCCCTCAAGATCGACCTTCTTCACCGACGACTTCGTCCAGTCGCCCTCGGGCTTCTTCATCACGCCAGCCTCGGTGGCGGCGATGGCGCCGGCGGCAGACTTTCCCCTCTTCATCGTGACCTTGCTCATGGTGGGTGGAGAAGAGTCTGGCAGAGGAGCAGCAATGGAGGAGCAGCAATGGAGGAGAGAGCAGTGGAGATGGCGGCGAAATGAGGATGGGGTGAACTGTTCCCCACCGCGGTGAAAAATATATACCGTGGGGACAGTTCATCCTGGCCGTTCCCCACTGAAACCGCTCTCCACAACCTCATCTGGCCGTCCACGCGTCGCGTAGAGATGCCAACCGTCACCGCCCACAGCCGCCCACTACGCGCGGGAATCGAGGCGTCTTCATCACGCCACGAAAAGTTCGCGCCCAACGGTCAGATCAGTCAATGCTGGCACTGGGACCACCATGTCGCGTCCCATCGGATGCAGAGCACGCCGAAAACGTCAGCGCTGACGTCATTCGCGGAGGCATAGCAAGCCAATGGGCTGATGGAGCACCTGGACAGTTCACTCGGGTGCAACAAAGATACAGTAAGCTCTAGGAGCTGAGTCGACTCGACAAGTCCATTCGACTACAAAATAAATACAGTAAGCTCCAAGAGCTGAGCACACTTAAGCAGTAAGCCAAACCGGCCGAGTACAAAGTAAGTCATGCAAAGCAAGTTGCGACTCCGTCAATTCGAGTCCCTTCTTCACTCCCATCGGGAGCGGGCTTTTCGACTGAAGGAAAAATTGAGTTTAACCTCAATTGCAAGCAATTCAGCTTAATCTCGGGGGCTACTCCCATCAGGAGCGCTGTTCGCGCTCCCGAATGACTCAGAACAATCGCAGTCGAAAAATCACCGACCAGAACAACACTCGCAGTTTTCACCCTGCAGTCGATGTTTCGACTAAGAAATCCTCCATAAGCCCTGAACGGCCGGAGTCGACCATTTTGTTTGTTCCTTTCAGGAACCCGCTGGCGTGCCCAGAAGGAAGGAGTCCTTTATCCGACTCTACGATTCGACTAAGCTCGGGGGCTATTGTCTGGGGTTACTTTTGGACTACCCCACGGTGGTGATACCTGGGTCACGCCGAGTACATTAACCCTACGGCGAGGGTCCAAGGAAGGCCCAAGAAGGACGACGTGCGGCCCAAGATAGTCGACGTTAGGTCATCGGCCTTGATCGTCCTGTAGGTGCCATCGGCACCGTTCACCCGAGACCCAGCCATCATATAAAGGCTGGGAGGGTCCCTCGTCTAGGGTAACTCGACTCCAGCTTATAGCCGCCAGCTCAAACCCTAGAGAGATCTCCATCTCGCCATTGTAGCCACGCTCAACATCAATACCAGACAAGCAGGAAGTAGGGTGTTATCCTCCGGGAGCCTGAACCGGGTAAAAACCTCGCCTGTTAGCCGTCGTGATCACCAGCGCTCACCTCTCCTCCCCTCAATCAACCCGGGGTGCTCAACCAGGGATTTGTCGCGCACAACCTCGTCATCGGGGCGGGGAGGACGGGTGTCGGCGTGGGTCGGTCGGACTCGAGTGTCCGGGTCGCGGTGCGGCTGGATCTGATCAAGCCATGGGCGCGTGTCGCCCCCGGCTAGTTGTTCTTCTTCTACAAGATGATCGTACGAGAGTTTTTGTTTTTTTGCGAATATAAGGGCCTCTCTGAGTCCCACAGGCACAGAAACTGATTATAGTGTCATGTCCTATTATCTGCAGGAATTTGCATACAAAATGTTTGACACTAAAGAAAAGAAAAGAAAAGAAAAGAAAAGAAAAAGAAAAGAAAAGAAAAGAAAGGGCTTGATTGGCTAGATATTTCCCTCCAAAATAGAGTGAGCAGTCCTTAGAGCAAACGAATCAAATGACACATACAGGAAAATCCTAAGGATTAATATCCTCTAAAAAAATCCTATGAATCAAAGTAGCCTTAAAGAAAAGACGGTCCAGTTTTTCTAGAGAACTTATGAGCACCTTGTTAAATCAACACCATCAACCTGTTTTCAGGAAGAAATAAAAGGCAAGGTTTGCTTTTGATTTGCAGTCTCATACACAAACAAATTAAAATATATAAATACATAAAGAACCACTTGATTTTTCTATTTATGTCCTCTCTTGCTGTCTTCGGTTTAGGAAATAGACACATGAGCCGGTTCTCTTGTTACAAGAACATCATCATCACTTGACAATATTAAAGATTGGAAAAGAAACAGTGCACGATGGCAAAATTTTCAAATAAGCTAAAAAATTCCAAAAAAAAAACTCAAAAATTCGCAAAAAACAAAAAAATCTAAAATTCTAAAATAATAGGAAAAGTTAAAAATAATTTGGAAAAAACTCAAAAATTTCAAATAAACTCAAAATTTTGAAAAAAAAATTCAAAGTTTTCCAATTTTTCTTGGCAAAAACTTAAATCTTCTTGCACGATGGCACATGATATTATTTTTTGAATTCCAAACCTATATTAACATAAACAACAATGATTAAGTAATACTATTATGCAGAAATCAATTATTAATTCAAAAAAATTAAAAAAAAATTAAAATCATTTGAATTTCTGGCAAAAATATTCCTGCTTTCATAATTCCCTTTGGAATTTTGAAAATCTAAAAAAATCCCAAGCGGGTAAACCCTGTTGCGAGAGGATGCGGATTTTCGCGCGGAACGTTTCTAAACCTAGAATGCTCAGCTTCCCCCAAGTACTATATAACTATTGTCGGCTGAAAACACAGACGGTTTCCCCTGATGTCGCAACTAAGATGCCACAAAATATAGCAACCGCAGCACATTTATATCCCTAGGTTTCCCCACGATCTACGAGCAAAATCACGCGACGACGCCGCATCTCCAGGCTGAACCTAACCGCCACATCGATGGGAAAACCACACGCGCCAGGCGCGGATCGGGGGTGAGCGGAGCGTACCGGTGCTGGTCCTGGAGTCGGCGGTGAGGATGATGCCGCCATCGTAGCAGACGCCGACGATGGTGGTGCCCATCCGGTGCTCCCCCGTGGTGGGCGCGTCGGAGGAGGAGGAGCCCATGAACGAGGAGGCGTCCATGGCGTCCGGGGGGCAGATCGGTGGAATCGAACCCTAGCGACTTCCGCGGCGAGCGAGCGAGATGTGAAGCGCGACGAGGTGTGTGGGGGGTTTGCTTTTGTTTACAAGCCTGGCTTCCCACACAAGAAAGAAAGAAATCGGGGCGGGGAGAGGACGGTGTCGTGCCTGGGTCGGTCGTACTCGAGCGTCTGGGTCGCGGTGCGGCTGGATCTGATCGATCCATGGCTGCGTGTCGGCCCCGGCTAAGTTGTTCTTCTTCTGCAAGATGATCGTACGAGAGTTTTTTGTTTTTTGCGAATATAAGGGCCTCTCTGAGTCACACAGGCACAGAAACATTATTATAGTGTCATGTCCTATTATCTGCAGGAATTTGCATACAAAATGTTTGACACCAAAGAAAAGAAAAGAAAAGAAAAGGGCTTGATTGGCTAGATATTTCCCTCCAAAATAGAGTGAGCAGTCCTTAGAGCAAACGAATGAAATGACACATATAGGAAAATCCTAAGCATTAAAATCCTCTGAAAAAATCCTATGAATCAAAGTAGCCTTAAAGAAAAGACGGTCCGGTTTTTCTAGAGAACTTATGAGCACCTTGTTAAATCAACACCATCAACCTGTTTTCAGGAAGAAATAAAAGGCTAGGTTTGCTTTTGATTTGCAGTCTCAAAACAAATTAAAATATATAAATACATAAAGAACCACTTGATTTTTCTGTTTATGTCCTCTCTTGCTATCTTCGGTTTAGGAAATAGACACACGAGCCGGTTCTCTTGTTACAAGAACACCATCATCACTTGACAATATTAAAGATTGGAAAAGAAACAGTGCACGATGGCAAAAATTTCAAATAAACTCAAAAATTCCAAAAAAAACGTCAAAAATTCGCAAAAAACAAAAAAATCTAAAATTCTAAAATAATAATAAAAGTTAAAAATAATTTGGAAAAAACTCAAAATTTTCAAATAAACTCAAAATTTAAAAAAAATCAAATTTTCTAATTTTTCTTGGCAAAACCTAAAAAAAAAATGAATTTCTGGCAAAAACTTAAATCTTCCTGCACGATGGCACATGATATTATTTTCTGAATTCCAAACCTATATTAACATAAACAACAATGATTAAGTAATACTATTATGCAGAAATCAATTATTAATTCCAAAAAAATTAAAATCATTAGAATTTCTAGCAAAAATCTTCCTGCTTTCATAGTTCCCTTTGGAATTTTGAAAATCTAAAAAAATCCCAAACGGGTAAACCCTGTTGCGAGCGGATGCGGATTTTCGCGCTGAACGTTTATAAACCTAGAATGCTCAGCTTCCCCCCAGTACTATATAAATATTGTCGGCTGAAAACACAGACGGTTTCCCCTGATGTCGCAACTAAGATGCCACAAAATATAGCAACCGCAGCACATTTATATCCCTAGGTTTCCCCACGATCTACGAGCAAAATCACGCGACGACGCCGCATCTCCAGCCTGAACCTAACCGCCACATCGATGGGAAAACCACACGCGCCAGGCGCGGATCGGGGGTGAGCGGAGCGTACCGGTGCTGGTCCTGGAGTCGGCGGCGAGGATGACGCCACCATCGTAGCAGACGCTGACGATGGTGGTGCCCATCCGGTGCTCCCCCGTGGTGGGCGCGTCGGAGGAGGAGGAGCCCATGAACGAGGAGGCGTCCATGGCGGCCGGGGGGCAGATCGACGGACTTGAACCCTAGCGACTTCCGCGGCGAGCGAGCGAGATGTGAAGCGCGACGAGGTGTGTGGGGGGTTTGCTTTTGTTTGCAAGCCTGGCCTCCCATGCAAGAAAGAAAGAAATCGGGGCGGGGAGAGGACGGGTGTCGTGCCTGGGTCGGTCGGACTCGAGCGTCCGGGTCGCGGTGCGGCTGGATCTGATCGATCCATGGGCGCGTGTCGGCCCCGGCTAAGTTGTTCTTCTTCTGCAAGATGATCGTACGAGAGTTTTTTGTTTTTTGCGAATATAAGGGCCTCTCTGAGTCACACAGGCACATAAACATGATTATAGTGTCATGTCCTATTATCTGCAGGAATTTGCATACAAAATGTTTGACAGCAAAGAAAAGAAAAGAAAAGGGCTTGATTGGCTAGATATTTCCCTCCAAAATAGAGTGAGCAGTCCTTAGAGCAAACGAATCAAATGACACATACAGGAAAATCCTAAGGATTAATATCCTGTAAAAAAAAGCCTATGAATCAAAGTAGCCTTAAGGAAAAGACGGTCCAGTTTTTCTAGAGAACTTATGAGCACCTTGTTAAATCAACACCATCAACCTGTTTTCAGGAAGAAATAAAAGGCTAGGTTTGCTTTTGATTTGCAGTCTCATACACAAACAAATTAAAATATATAAATACATAAAGAACCACTTGATTTTTCTGTTTATGTCCTCTCTTGCTGTCTTCGGTTTAGGAAATAGAGACACGAGCCGGTTCTCTTGTTACAAGAACATCATCATCACTTGAAAATATTAAAGATTGGAAAGAAACAGTGCACGATGCAAAAATTTCAAATAGACTCAAAAAATCCAAAAAAAACTCAAAAATTCGCAAAAAAAAATTTAAATTTCTAAAATAATAATAAAAGTTAAAAATAATCTGGAAAAACTCAAAAATTTCAAATAAACTCAATTTTTTAAAAAAATCAAAGTTTTCCAATTTTTCTTGGTAAAACCTAAAAAATGAATTTCTGGCAAAAACTTAAATCTTCCTGCATGATGGCACATGATATTATTTTTTCAATTCCAAACCTATATGAACATAAACAACAATGATTAAGTAATACTATTATGCAGAAATCAATTATTAATTCCAAAAAAAATAAAAATCATTTGAATTTCTGGCAAAAATCTTCTGCTTTCATAGTTTCCTTTGGAATTTTGAAAATCTAAAAAAATCCCAAATGGTAAGCCCTGTTGCGAGCGGATGCGGATTTTCGCGCTGAACGTTTCTAAACCTAGAATGCTCAGCTTCCCCCTAGTACTATATAACTATTGTCGGCTGAAAACACAGACGGTTTCCCCTGATGTCGCAACTAAGATGCCACAAAATATAGCAACCGCAGCACATTTATATCCCTAGGTTTCCCCACGATCTACGAGCAAAATCACGCGACGACGCCGCATCTCCAGCCTGAACCTAACCGCCACATCGATGGGAAAACCACACGCGCCAGGCGCGGATCGGGGGTGAGCGGAGCGTACCGGTGCTGGTCCTGGAGTCGGCGTTGAGGATGACGCAACCATCGTAGCAGACGCCGACGATGGTGGTGCCCATCTGATACGTCTCCGACGTATCTATAATTTTTTATGATCCATGCTTGTTTTCATACCATTTGCTACATGTTTTGTTTACATCTTATAGCATTTTTATGCATTTTTGGAACTAACATATTAACAAGATGTCCCAGTGCCAGTTCCTGTTTTCTGCTGTTTTTCCGTTTCAGAAAAGTACTTAAGAAAATATTCTCGGAATCGGAGAGGACAAAAACCCAGGATCTTATAATTTCGTCACGCACACGGAGTCCAAAGGGGAGCCGAAGACGCACCATAGGGCGACCGCACCCTAGGGTGGCGCGGCCCACCTGTCTGCCGCGCCACCAGGTGGTGTGGCCCCCTCGGGCCTCCACCGACGCCGCCCTTTCGCCTATATAATCCCCCCGACGAGAAAACCCTAAGTACCCGATCAAAATTCCAGAAAAACATACGTCGCCGCCGCCGTCATCAACCCTAGTTCGGGAGGGTTCTGAAGCCCTCCCCGGCACCCTGCCGGAGAGGGGAATCATCGCCGGAAGGCTCTACACCACCATGCCCGCCTCCGGACAGATGTGTGAGTAGTTCATCCTTGGACTACGGGTCCATGCAGTAGCTAGATGGTAGTCTTCTCCAATTGTGCTATCATGTTTAGATCTTGTGAGCTGCCTATCATGATCAAGATCATCTTATTGTAATGCTACATGTTGTGTTTGCTGGGACCCGATGAATAGAGAAGTACCTTGTGATGTTGATTATTGATATTATCATGTCTATGTTATTTGTGATCTTGCATGCTTTCCGGTACTTGTAATTGCCTTGATCAAGTAGTTGCTTGTATCTCCAAGAGGGAGTATTTATGCTAGATAGTGGGTTCGGTCCCTGTGTTCCTTGGCTTGAGTGACAGAAACATATAAGGACGGGGGAGTGCCGTTGCTACTAGGGAGTAAACTTTATGCACAGTTCTTCATGCAATTGTCTATTGCTTGCAACTTAATACTGGAGAGATTTTACGGTATGTTATCTCAAAGGTGGACTATTTAGGCATAGGTGTATGCTTGGAACAGCTATCTATGTATTTTGTCGTAATGCCCAAAGCATCTCATATAGACATCATCATCCTCTGTATTATGCAATGTTCATGCATTGTCATGCATTCTCTATCCTGTCAATTGCCCAGCTGTAATTTGTTACCCAGCATGTGTAGTATTTTATTTATGGAGAAGACACCACTAGTGAACTGTGGACCCCGGTCTATTCTTTTACATCTGCAATTAAATCAACTGCTCTACTCCTTTCATTTACTACAAACAAGCTTCCTTCCACACATACATTTAATCCTTTGTATTCAGCAAGGCCGGTGAGATTGACAACCTCACTGCTTCGTTGGGGCAAAGTAGTTTGATTGTGTTCTGCAGGTCCACTGTCTCCCCTGCAACAGCTCTTTTTCTGACACCGTTGCTGTCAACACGCCAAGCACATTTTCTGGCGCCATTGCAGTTGTGGACAACCTTTGAAGCATTCCTCACTCCTACTGGTTCGATAACCTTGGTTTCTAACTGAGGGAAAACTTGCTGCTGTGCTCCTCAAACCTTCCTCTTGGGGTGCCCAACGAAGCGTGATTGATTAACACCTCTCGCGCTATCAAGCTCTTTTTCTGGCGCCGTTGCCGGGGAGTTAAGAGTGCTCAGTAAGAAGCTTCTCGAAGTACCAAACTTCTCACTCCTCCGTCAACAGCTCTTTTTTCTGGCGCCGTTGCCGGGGAGTAGAGAAGCTTCTGCAAGGGGAGTCTCTCAGTTCCAATCTCTTTACTTTGTTTTAGTCTTGCTTATTATTATTGCTTTGTCTTGTTTTTCTTTCTTATATCAAAAACACAAAAAAATTAGTGTAGAATTTATCTTGTTGCTTTCCTATATCAAAAACCCCAAAAAAATTAGTTACTTGTTTAATCTTGTTCAATTCGGTTTACCTTCTTTTCCTCAAAAATGAGTACTGCTGAAAACACTAAGTTGTGTGACTTCACTAGTACTAATAATGATGATTTCATATGTACTCCTATTGCTCCACCTGCTGCTAAGACAGATTTTTATGAGATCAAACCTGCTTTGTTAAATCTTGTTATGAAAGAGCAATTTTCTGGTGCTGTTATTGATATGAAAGAGGGCAACATTAGATATCAATTCCCTCTTAAGAAAGGTATGGAACACTTCCCTAGGAAGAGAATGAAGTCACCTTTTGACTCTATTGTTAGAGCAAATTATCGTTTTGATGCTTCTTCTCTTGGAAATACTTGATGTTCACTTTCTGCGCCTAGCTGAAAGGCGTTAAAGAAAAGCGCTTATGGGAGACAACCCATCATTTTATTTTCAGTATCTTTTCTTTTATTTGAGTCAAGAAGTTTGTTTACTTCTGTAGCAACTTCTTTGTATCTTTATGTTGTGCCAAGTAAGGTCTCTAGTAGAAAGTTTTTGCTATATTTGGATTTCTGCACAGGAAACAGATTTCTGTCTGTCACCGTTAAATTCGTCATTTATTCCAGAAGCGACTAAATGCTTTGAGATTTTGTGTGCTGAATCTTCATATATGTATGAACTTTTTCTAGTTCAGTGATTTTCGATTTGAGCAACTCTAGTGCCTCGAACAAATTCGTCTTTACAGACTGTTCAGATTTTGATAGATTCTGTCTTTTATTGTGCATTGCTTCTTTTGCGATATTTACTTGGATCTTTTTGATTCTTTGAGCATCAGTGGATGTATCTAATGTTATAATGCATTAAGGTGTGCTTGTGTCACAGTAGAACTTGTGAATTTTTGGTTTATGCACTAACCCTCTAATGAGAATTACTTTGAGTTATGTGGTAGAAGTTTTCAAGTAAGCAAAAGGGACGATATGATGAGATCAAGAAGAGTGAAAAGCCTAAGCTTGGGGATGCCCCGGTGGGTCATCCCCAGCAAATTCAAGAAGACTCAAGCATCTAAGCTTGGGGATGCCCAAGGCATCCCCTTCTTCATCGACAAAACTATCAGGTCATCTCTAGTGATACTATATTTTTTATTCCACTACATCTTATGTATTTTGCTTGGAGCGTCTGTTTTTATTTTGAGTGTGTGTTTTAGTTTGCTTAATAAGTTGGATCCTAGCATTCTTGTGTGGGAGAGAGACACGCTCCGCTTTTTCATTTGAATACTCTTGTGCTTCGCTTATATTTGTTGAGTATTCTTAGCTACTGTCTGTTTTCTAGTAAGCTCTCGCTTTTAGCATGTTATCTTGTTTAGGGCTGCTAGTTCTTTGTGTTAAGCTCTCTTGTGTTTCACTCCTATTTGTTAGAGAGTTGTTTTAGTTGCTTGGTTGATGTGTTAGATTGGAAAATGCTATGCTTGTGATAGTGGTATGAAATAGAGAAAAGCTGCATAGTCTTGTAGACCTTTGTGTAGATAACTTGCTCCTCTTCAATTGTTTTGAGGTATTAAAATAACTAATGGTTAAAATTTGTTGGCTAATGTTGTTAAGAGCTGATTAGTGAAGATGTGTTAGTAGAGCGTGGAGCCGTACTTTTCTGAACTAAAAACAACTTAAGTCAATAGTGCTTTAGTGTCGTGATTTCCTCTTAGTTGAAAAGAAGTTTCTAATGGTATAGTTTACTGCAACGGTCGGGGAAGCCAACGGGGCACTTGTGTCGCCGCCACGATCCCTCTCGGGGTGTCTCTAACCATTTGTGAGACTTTGATACTGTTAGTTGTTTGCAATATACGACATGCTATGTGAGTTTTTGGTTTTTGGCACTTCCACCTCCATATTTTGCTAGCCTCTTCGGTACTTTGCATTGCCCTTTTTCACATTGAGATTGGTGCATACTTCGCAAGTACATCCAACCCCGTGGGAGATCTTCATCGTGTTCTCCTACACATAAGCCAACTATCTTCCTCAAAACAGCCACCATATCTACCTATCACAGCATTTCCATAGCTGTTCCGAGATACATTGCCATGCAACATCCATCATTTACATTACATGACTTTATGTCATTTTTACTTCATTACCATATAGTATTGCTTGACCATTTGAGTTAGTGTGGTTTTCCACATGTGTTACATCTTTTCCACACTACGCTCGGTCTTGCATATCCACCATACACCATGTATTAGTGTTTGAGTTTTGAGTATACCAAAAAGTGTGATGATCATCTTGTAAAATAGAGTGTTGCCTCTACCTGTGAGCATATTGAAAAGAGTCCAAAGTGGCCAATCAAAGAGTCCAAAAGAGACCAATGAGAGAATAATATAAAAGAGCCACAAAGGCCTCAAAAAGCAAAAAGCAAAAAAAAGAGAAAAAGAAAAAAGAATATAAAATGAGAGAGGGGGCAACACTACTATCCTTTTATTCCACACTTGTGCTAGTAGCACCTACATCATTGTAGTGAGTTTTCATGCTTCATTAGTATAACTATGTGGGGACCAAACGTTATAGAACTTGGCTTGTATATTCCAACGATGAGCCTCCTCAAGTGAGCTCTAGGTCTTCATGAGCAAGCAAGTTGGATGCACCCCCACTAGTTCCATTGGAGAGCTTCCATTCATATAGCTCTATGTGCATCCGTTGCATGGCAATCACTACTCCTCATTCAGTGTCTACTACGGGACTTCCTCTTGTCTTGTGGTTACCTCTTCCACTGTTTGAGCCTTTCTTTTTGGCCTTCCAAACCCACATTATTATTCTCTTTGCCATAACCTCATGGTGCCAAGCCTTCTTCTTGCTTGTATTAGTTGAGTGGACTACATAACAGTTGATAAGTTAAGTGGATGGATTATGGACACTTGACTTGAGCTTGGCTATTTCTATTATTAACTGAATTTGATGCTTTGAAGATTGATTGACATTTTACATTGGAGACACAATTTATTATTCTTCTTTCTAAACCTTATGTATGGTTCCTTGTCTCCAACACGCTGATTCATGAAAAGTTCTAGCTTCTTTTAGATAGCATTTGTTAATCATTGTTTGCTTAATGTCAACTATAGACAACTGTTTTGGATCACCTTATTCACATCATGTGTTTTGCATTACTATGTTGATCTAGATTGTGAGTTTGCATGTCTCCTAAGAAATTATTTGTTATCGTTCTACCTACTCGAGGACGAGTAGAACTAAGCTTGGGGATGCTGATACGTCTCCGACGTATCTATAATTTCTTATGATCCATGCTTGTTTTCATACCATTTGCTACATGTTTTGTTTACATCTTATAGCATTTTTATGCATTTTTGGAACTAACATATTAACAAGATGCCCCAGTGCCAGTTCCTGTTTTCTGCTGTTTTTTCCGTTTCAGAAAAGTACTTAAGTAAATATTCTCGGAATCGGACGGGACAAAAACCCAGGATCTTATAATTTCGTCACGCACACGGAGTCCAAAGGGGAGCCGAAGACGCACGAGAGGGCGACCACACCCTAGGGTGGCGCGGCCCACCTGTCTGCCGCGCCACCAGGTGGTGTGGCCCCCTCGGGCCTCCACCGACGCCGCCCTTTCGCCTATATAATCCCCCCGACGAGAAAACCCTAAGTACCCGATCAAAATTCCAGAAAAACATCCGTCGCCGCCGCCGTCGTCAACCCTAGTTCGGGAGGGTTCTGAAGCCCTCCCCGGCACCCTGCCGGAGAGGGGAATCATCGCCGGAGGGCTCTACACCACCATGCCCGCCTCCGAACAGATGTGTGAGTAGTTCATCCTTGGACTACGGGTCCATGCAGTAGCTAGATGGTAGTCTTCTCCAATTGTGCTATCATGTTTAGATCTTGTGAGCTGCCTATCATGATCAAGATCATCTTATTGTAATGCTACATGTTGTGTTTGCTGGGATCCGATGAATAGAGAAGTACCTTGTGATGTTGATTATTGATATTATCATGTCTATGTTATTTGTGATCTTGCATGCTTTCCAGTACTTGTAATTGCCTTGATCAAGTAGTTGCTTGTATCTCCAAGAGGGAGTATTTATGCTAGATAGTGGGTTCGGTCCCTGTGTGCCTTGGCTTGAGTGACAGAAACATATAAGGACGGGGGAGTGCCGTTGCTACTAGGGAGTAAACTTTATGCACAGTTCTTCATGCAATTGTCTGTTGCTTGCAACTTAATACTGGAGAGATTTTACGGTATGTTATCTCAAAGGTGGACTATTTAGGCATAGGTGTATGCTTGGAACAGCTATCTATGTATTTTGTCGTAATGCCCAAAGCATCTCATATAGACATCATCATCCTCTGTATTATGCAATGTTCATGCATTCTCTATCCTGTCAATTGCCCAGCTGTAATTTGTTACCCAGCATGTGTAGTATTTTATTTATGGAGAAGACACCACTAGTGAACTGTGGACCCCGGTCTATTCTTTTACATCTGCAATTAAATCAACTGCTCTACTGCTTTCATTTACTGCAAACAAGCTTCCTTCCACACATACATTTAATCCTTTGTATTCAGCAAGGCCGGTGAGATTGACAACCTCACTGCTTCGTTGGGGCAAAGTAGTTTGATTGTGTTCTGCAGGTTCCACTGTTTCCCCTGCAACAGCTCTTTTTCTGGCACCGTTGCTGTCAACACGCCAAGCAAATTTTCTGGCGCCATTGCAGTTGTGGACAAGCTTCTGAAGCATTCCTCACTCCTACTGGTTCGATAACCTTGGTTTCTAACTGAGGGAAAACTTGCTGCTGTGCTCCTCAAACCTTCCTCTTGGGGTGCCCAACGAAGCGTGATTGATTAACACCTCTCGCGCTATCACCATCCGGTGCTCCCCCGTGGTGGGCGCGTCGGAGGAGGAGGAGCCCATGAACGAGGAGGCATCCATGGCGGCCGGGGGAAGATCGGCGGACTTGAACCCTAGCGACTTCCGTGGCAAGCGAGCGAGATGTGAAGCGCGACGAGGTGTGTGGGGGGTTTGCTTTTGTTTGCAAGCCTGGACTCCCATGCAAGAAAGAAAGAAATCGGGGCGGGGAGAGGACGGGTGTCGTGCCTGGGTCGGTCGGACTCGAGCGTCCGGGTCGCGGTGCGGCTGGATCTGATCGATCCATGGGCGCGTGTCGGCCCCGGCTAAGTTGTTCTTCTTCTGCAAGATGATCATACGAGAGTTTTTTGTTTTTTGCGAATATAAGGGCCTCTCTGAGTCACACAGGCACAGAAACATGATTATAGTGTCATGTCCTATTATCTGCAGGAATTTGCATACAAAATGTTTGACAGCAAAGAAAAGCAAAGAAAAGGGCTTGATTGGCTAGATATTTCCCTCCGAAATAGAGTGAGCAGTCCTTAGAGCAAACGAATCAAATGACACATACAGGAAAATCCTAACGATTAATATCCTCTAAAAAAATCCTATGAATCAAAGTAGCCTTAAAGAAAAGACGGTCCAGTTTTTCTAGAGAACTCATGAGCACCTTGTTAAATCAACACCATCAACATGTTTTCCGGAAGAAATAAAAGGCTAGGTTTGCTTTTGATTTGCAGTCTCATACACAAACAAATTAAAATATAAAAATACATAAAGAACCACTTGATTTTTCTGTTTATGTCCTCTCTTGCTGTCTTCGGTTTAGGAAATAGAGACACGAGCCGGTTCTCTTGTTACAAGAACATCATCATCACTTGACAATATTAAAGATTGGAAAAGAAACAGTGCACGATGGCAAAAATTTCAAATAAACTCAAAAATTCCAAAAAAAACTCAAAAATTCGCAAAAAAATCTAAAATTCTAAAATAATAATAAAAGTTAAAAATAATCTGGAAAAAACTCAAAAATTTCAAATAAACTCAAAATTTTTAAAAAAATCAAAGTTTTCCAATTTTTCTTGGTAAAACCTAAAAAAATGAATTTCTGGCAAAAACTTAAGGGTGTGTTTGATTCAAAGGAAGTTTAAAGGATTTGTGAAGGATTTTATCCCTTAGGAAATATTCCTACGTTGGTCGTTTGATTCAAAGGATAGCAATCCTTAGGAATTCCTTCAAAGGATTCCTTTGCACTCTATTTGCTCTCTATTTTGTAGGAAATTTTCCCTCCACTCCAACCTCATGTTAGAATTCCTTTGCTTTTCCTATGATTCAAACACACACTTGATCCACATTCCTTTAGTTTTCAATTCCTGTAGGATTCAACTTGTCATGCCACTCCAACCCTATACTTTTCCTATCCCTACACTTTTCCTACCCTTTGAATCAAACAAGCCCTAAATCTTCCTGCACGATGGCACATGATATTATTTTTTCAATTCCAAACCTATATTAACATAAACAACAATGATTAAGTAATACTATTATGCAGAACTCAATTATTAATTCCAAAAAAATTAAAATCATTTGAATTTCTGGCAAAAATCTTCCTGCTTTCATAGTTTCCTTTGGAATTTTGAAAATCTAAAAAAAACCCCAAACGGGTAAACCCTGTTGCGAGCAGATGCGGATTTTCACGCTGAACGTTTCTAAACCTAGAATGCTCAGCTTCCCCCCAGTACTATATAACTATTGTCGGCTGAAAACACAGACGGTTTCCCCTGATGTCGCAACTAAGATGCCACAAAATATAGCAACCGCAGCACATTTATATCCCTAGGTTTCCCCACGATCTACGAGCAAAATCACGCGACGACGCCGCATCTCCAGCCTGAACCTAACAGCCACATCGATGGGAAAACCACACGCGCCAGGCGCGGATCGGGGGTGAGTGGAGCGTACCGGTGCTGGTCCTGGAGTCGGCGGCAAGGATGACGCCGCCATCGTAGCAGACGCCGACGATGGTGGTGCCCATCCGGCGCTCCCCCGTGGTGGGCGCGTCGGAGGAGGAGGAGCCCATGAACGAGGAGGCGTCCATGGCGGCCGGGGGGCAGATCGGCGGACTCGAACCCTAGCGACTTCCGCGGCGAGCGAGCGAGATGTGAAGCGCGACGAGGTGTGTGGGGGGTTTGCTTTTGGTTGCAAGCCTGGCCTCCCAAGCAAGAAAGAAAGAAATCAGGGCGGGGAGAGGATGGGTGTCGTGCCTGGGTCGGTCGGACTCGAGGGTCCGGGTCGCGGTACGGCTGGATCTGATCGATCCATGGGCGCGTGTCGGCCCCGACTAAGTTGTTCTTCTTCTGCAAGATGATCGTACGAGAGTTTTTTGTTTTTTGCGAATATAAGGGCCTCTCTGAGTCACACAGCCACAGAAACATGATTATTGTGTCATGTCCTATTATCTGCAGGAATTTGCATACAAAATGTTTGACACCAAAGAAAAGAAAAGAAAAGGGCTTGATTGGCTAGATATTTCCCTCCAAAATAGAGTGAGCAGTCTGTCGGGGATATGGGACACGGGTACCCACAAGGAGGATCTACGTGGCCCATCAGGGGTGGCCCAGCAGGCCGACTCCACAGTCAGATTAGGACAAGGACTCACCTTTCCAACTTGTAATAGATTAGCAATGTCCTACAAGGACTCGACTTGTATTAGATTAGCAGTGTCCTAAAAGGACTCGACATGTAAGCCGGCCTCCTCCACCTTTATAAGGAGGGGCAAGGCGCACCAAGAGGGGAGGATCAGACAAGCCTAGACAGATCTAGACAAGAGGAGCCGCCTCATCGGCGACTTCCACCATGAGAGGAATAAGACATAGCCCCAAACAGCACGTAGGGATATTACCGAATGATGTTTCCTCGGTCCCGAAGCTGTATCTTGTTTCCCGTGTCGTTCGTCTACTAACCCACATCGACGATGCCCGCGCGTACATAGCCCCGTATCTTCACCGTCGGTTCATACCACGACACAGTCCTTACAGCAAACGAATCAAATGACACATACAGGAAAATCCTAAGGATTAATATCCTCTAAAAAAATCCTATGAATCAAAGTAGCCTTAAAGAAAAGACGGTCCAGTTTTTATAGAGAACTTATGAGCACCTTGTTAAATCAACACCATCAACCTGTTTTCAGGAAGAAATAAAAGGCTAGGTTTGCTTTCGATTTGCAGTCTCATACACAAACAAATTAAAATATATAAATACATAAAGAACCACTTGATTTTTTCTGTTTATGTCCTCTCTTGCTGTCTTCGGTTTAGGAAATAGACACACGAGCCGGTTCTCTTGTTACAAGAACATCATCATCACTTGACAATATTAAAGATTGGAAAAGAAACATTGCACGATGGCAAAAATTTCAAATAAACTCAAAAATCCCAGAAAAAAACTCAAAAATTCGCAAAAAACAAAAAAATCTAAAATTCTAAAATAATAATAAAAGTTAAAAATAATTTGGAAAAAACTCAAAAATTTCAAATAAACTCAAAATTTTAAAAAAAAATCAAAGTTTTCCAATTTTTCTTGGCAAAACCTAAAAAAATGAATTTCTGGCAAAAACTTAAATCTTCCTGCACGATGGCACATGATATTATTTTTTGAATTCCAAACCTATATTAAAATAAACAACAATGATTAAGTAATACTATTTTGCAGAAATCAATTATTAATTCCAAAAAATTAAAAAAATTAAAATCATTTGAATATCTGGCAAAAATATTCCTGCTTTCATAGTCCCCTTTGGAATTTTGAAAATCTAAAAAAATCCCAAACGGGTAAACCCTGTTGCGAGCGGATGCGGATTTTCGCGCTGAATGTTTCTAAACCTAGAATGCTCGGCTTCCCCCCAGTACTATATAACTATTGTCGGCTGAAAACACAGACGGTTTACCCTGATGTCGCAACTAAGATGCCACAAAATATAGCAACCGCAGCACATTTATATCCCTAGGTTTCCCCACGATCTACGAGCAAAATCACGCGACGACGCCGCATCTCCAGCCTGAACCTAACCGCCACATCGATGGGAAAACCACACGCGCCAGGCGCGGATCGGGGGTGAGCGGAGCGTACCGGTGCTGGTCCTGGAGTCGGCGGCGAGGATGACGCCGCCATCGTAGCAGATGCCGACGATGGTGGTGCCCATCCGGTGCTCCCCCGTGGTGGGCGCGTCGGAGGAGGAGGAGCCCATGAACGAGGAGGCGTCCATGGCGGCCGGGGGGCAGATCGGCGGACTCGAACCCTAGCGACTTCCGCGGCGAGCGAGCGAGATGTGAAGCGCGACGAGGTGTGTGGGGGGTTTGCTTTTGTTTGCAAGCCTGGCCTCCCACGCAAGAAAGAAAGAAATCGGGGCGGGGAGAGGACGGGTGTCGTGCGTGGGTCGGTCGGACTCGAGCGTCCGGGTCGCGGTGCGGCTGGATCTGATCGATCCATGGGCGCGTGTCGGCCCCGGCTAAGTTGTTCTTCTTCTGCAAGATGATCGTACGAGAGTTTTTTGTTTTTTGCTAATATAAGGGCCTCTCTGAGTCACATAGGCACAGAAACATGCTTATAGTGTCATGTCCTATTATCTGTAGGAATTTGCATACAAAATGTTTGACACCAAAGAAAAGAAAAGAAAAGGGCTTGATTGGCTAGATATTTCCCGCCAAAATAGAGTGAGCAGTCCTTAGAGCAAACGAATCAAATGACACATACAGGAAAATCCTAAGGATAAATATCCTCTAAAAAAATCCTAGGAATCGAAGTAGCCTTAAAGAAAAGACGGTCCGGTTTTTCTAGAGAACTTATGAGCACCTTGTTAAATCAACACCATCAACCTGTTTTCAGGAAGAAATAAAAGGCTAGGTTTGCTTTTGATTTGCAGTCTCATACACAAACAAATTAAAATATATAAATACATAAAGAATCACTTGATTTTTTCTGTTTATGTCCTCTCTTGCAGTCTTCGGTTTTGGAAATAGACACACGAGCCGGTTCTCTTGTTACAAGAACATCATCATCACTTGACAATATTAAAGATTGGAAAAGAAACAGTGCACGATGGCAAAATTTTAAAATAAACTCAAAAATTCCAAAAAAAAACTAAAATTCTAAAGTAATAATAAAGTTAAAAATAATTTGGAAAAAACTCAAAAATTTCAAATAAACTCAAAATTTTAAAAAAAATCAAAGTTTTCTAATTTTTCTTGGCAAAACCTAAAAAAATGAATTTCTGGCAAAAACTTAAATCTTCCTGCACGATGGCACATGATATTATTTTTGAATTCCAAACCTATATTAACATAAACAACAATGATTAAGTAATAATATTATACATAAATCAATTATTAATTCCAGAAAAATTAAAAAAATTAAAATCATTTGAATTTCTGGCAAAAATCTTCCTGCTTTCATAGTTCCCTTTGGAATTTTGAAAATCTAAAAAAAATCCCAAACGGGTAAACCCTGTTGCGAGTGGATGCGGATTTTCGCGCTGAACGTTTCAAAACCTAGAATGCTCAGCTTCCCCCCAGTACTATATAACTATTGTCGGCTGAAAACACAGACGGTTTCCCCTGATGTCGCAACTAAAATGCCACAAAATATAGCAACCGCGGCACATTTATATCCCTAGGTTTCCCCACGATCTACGAGCAAAATCATGCGACGACGCCGCATCTCCAGCCTGAACCTAACTGCCACATCGATGGGAAAACCACACGCGCCAGGCGCGGATCGGGGGTGAGCGGAGCGTACCGGTGCTGGTCCTGGAGTCGGCGGTGAGGATGATGCCACCATCGTAGCAGACGCCGACGATGGTGGTGCCCATCCGGTGCTCCCCCGTGGTGGGCGCGTCGGAGGAGGAGGAGCCCATGAACGAGGAGGCGTCCATGGCGTCCGGGGGGCAGATCGGCGGACTCGAACCCTAGCGACTTCCGCGGCGAGCGAGCGAGATGTGAAGCGCGACGAGGTGTGTGGGGGGTTTGCTTTTGTTTGCAAGCCTGGCCTCCCACGCAAGAAAGAAAGAAATCGGGGCGGGGAGAGGACGGGTGTCATGCCTTGGTCGGTCGGACTCGAGCGTCCGGGTCGCGGTGCGGCTGGATCTGATCGATCCATGGGCGCGCGTCGGCCCGGCTAAGTTGTTCTTCTTCTGCAAGATGATCGTACGAGAGTTTTTTGTTTTTTGCGAATATAAGGGCCTCTCTGAGTCACACAGGCACAGAAACATGATTATAGTGTCATGTCCTATTATCTGCAGGAATTTGCATACAAAATGTTTGACACCAAAGAAAAGAAAAGAAAAGGGCTTGATTGGCTAGATATTTCCCTCCAAAATAGAGTGAGCAGTCCTTAGAGCAAACGAATCAAATGACACATACAGGAAAATCCTAAGGATTAATATCCTCTAAAAAAATCCTATGAATCAAAGTAGCCTTAAAGAAAAGACGGTCCAGTTTTTCTAGAGAACTTATGAGCACCTTGTTAAATCAACACCATCAACCTGTTTTCAGGAAGAAATAAAAGGCTAGGTTTGCTTTTGATTTGCAGTCTCATACACAAACAAATTAAAATATATAAATACATAAAGAACCACTTGATTTTTTCTGTTTATGTCCTCTCTTGCTGTCTTCGGTTTAGGAAATAGACACACGAGCCGGTTCTCTTGTTACAAGAACATCATCATCACTTGACAATATTAAAGATTGGAAAAGAAACAGTGCACGATGGCAAAATTTTCAAATAAACTCTAAAATCCCAGAAAAAAACTAAAAAATTCGCAAAAAACAAAAAATCTAAAATTCTAAAATAATAATAAAAGTTAAAAATAATTTGGAAAAACTCAAATTTTCAAATAAACTCAAAATTTTAAAAAAAAATCAAAGTTTTCCAATTTTTCTTGGCAAAAACCTAAAAAAAATGAATTTCTGACAAAAACTTAAATCTTCCTGCATGATGGCACATGATATTATTTTTTGAATTCCAAACCTATATTAAAATAAACAACAATGATTAAGTAATACTATTATGCAGAAATCGATTATTAATTCCAAAAAATTAAAAAATTAAAATCATTTGAATTTCTGGCAAAAATATTCCTGCTTTCATAGTCCCCTTTGGAATTTTGAAAATCTAAAAAAATCCCAAACGGGTAAACCCTGTTGCGAGCGGATGCGGATTTTCGCGCTGAACGTTTCTAAACCTAGAATGCTCAGCTTCCCCAGTACTATATAACTATTGTCGGCTGAAAACACAAACGGTTTCCCCTGATGTCGCAACTAAGATGCCACAAAATATAGCAACCGTAGCACATTTATATCCCTAGCTTTCCCCACGATCTACGAGCAAAATCACGCGACGACGCCGCATCTCCAGCCTGAACCTAACCGCCACATCGATGGGAAAACCACACGCGCCAGGCGCGGATCGGGGGTGAGCGGAGCGTACCGGTGCTGGTCCTGGAGTCGACGGCGAGGATGACGCCGCCATCGTAGCGGACGCCGACGATGGTGGTGCCCATCCGGTGCTCCCCTGTGGTGGGCGCGTCGGAGGAGGAGCCCATGAACGAGGAGGCGTCCATGGTGGCCGGGGGGCAGATCGGCGGACTCGAACCCTAGTGACTTCCGCGGCGAGCGAGCGAGATGTGAAGCGTGGCGAGGTGTGTGGGGGGTTTGCTCTTGTTTGCAAGCTTGGCCTCCCACGCAAGAAAGAAAGAAATTGGGGCGGGGAGAGGACGGGTGTCGTGCCTGGGTCGGTCGGACTCGAGCGCCCGGGTCGCGGTACGGCTGGATCTGATCGATCCATGGGCGCGTGTCGGCCCCGGCTAAGTTGTTCTTCTTCTGCAAGATGATTGTATGAGAGTTTTTTGTTTTTTGCGAATATAAGGGCCTCTCTGAGTCACACAGGCACAGAAACGTGATTATAGTGTCATGTCCTATTATCTGCAGGAATTTGCATACAAAATGTTTGACACCAAAGAAAAGAAAGAAAAGGGCTTGATTGGCTAGATATTTCCCTCCAAAATAGAGTGAGCAGTCCTTAGAGCAAACGAATCAAATGACACATACAGGAAAATCCTAAGGATTAATATCCTCTAAAAAATCCTATGAATCAAAGTAGCCTTAAAGAAAAGATTTTCGAGTTTTTCTAGAGAATTTATGAGCACCTTGTTAAATCAACACCATCAACCTGTTTTCAGGAAGAAATAAAAGGCTAGGTTTGCTTTTGATTTGCAGTCTCATACACAAACAAATTGAAATATATAAATACATAAAGAACCACTTGATTTTTCTGTTTATGTCCTCTCTTGCTGTCTTCGGTTTAGGAAATAGACACACGAGCCGGTTCTCTTGTTACAAGAACATCATCATCACTTGACAATATTAATGATTGGAAAAGAAACAGTGCATTGGCAGACTCTTCGCTTTCAAAAACTATTCTGATCATTCGCGAAGGGAGGCCTATTCAGGTTCCACAGATCAAACGCCATCAGAGTATCCGAGTAACAACAACACCAGCTACTGACAATAGCCATTAAAGAGATTGTCGAGTGAGGCGTGTCACTAAGTTCAACCACGTGCTTGCAAACATAGTATATACAATGTTACAGACATTATTCCTCCTAATTTGGAAACTGTTCCTGTGGGGGTTTCTAGTTCAAATCGTCTTGGATACACATGATTTTGCTGCCTGCTGAATCAGATGAAAGCTACTCCTCCTTGAAACCGAAATCATCGAATATCCCCTGAAAATGGAAGAGGGTAATAGTTAGCCCTTTCGAATGCATTTAGAGCCTTGTAGGAGTGGATTGATTAGAACGTATATTCCAAGATCATCAAATATGCCTGTGGGCATTTTCAGTATTAGATAAAACAGTTGGTTGCTGAAAGAATAAAAGCTAACCTCGGCGTCATTTATTCCATATGCAACACAGTAGTGTTCCTGAAAGCAGAAAATTTAATGCATGGAAAATCAGAGCAGAAAACATATGTAACGATATTTGTATGGAAAGCGGGATTCTCTCAACTGATAAGTAGTTTTCAGGGAATTACCTGCATCATATGCCACTCTTCAAACTCATCAAACAATTCCAGCCGCTCAATCCTGCAACCGTGCAGTTTCATGAGTTGTGGCAGCATGAAAACCAAAGAAGTGCAAAGTAACATATACTGGAACTTACATCCTTCGTCAAGATCATATCTAAAACTCTATGGAACAATGAAAAGAAATTATTCACTAGACCCTCTAGAGTGACCTTTAAAGTTGTACGCAAAAAAGTCCAGAAGAATAAGGTAATCTCCCTTATGATACTATAACTCTACATGGTCAATTTAACTGTAATAATATGCCACACTTGATCTTGCATAAAGCGCTCAACATGCGAGTACCCCACTGAACTGGATAACCTGCTTTCTGCAGTTCAGGGTAATGATGTCAACATAGCCGGTCCCAAGCCCGGACAAAGGAGGAGGGTTGTGATAGGCTTGACGAGCCAACATAAAAACTCAGCTACTCTTATGGAGATGAAACCCAAAAGAACCTCATTGGGGCGTAACCCTCTTAGCGACACGCCATGTTGCCCGCTCTGTCAGTCCTAGCCGACTTCGACCACCACTACTGGCGCATGTTATTTTTGACACAGCTTCAAGCGCTAAAGCTGAGCTCGGTGGACTTCTCGGTGAACTGGCTTAGAGGGAGCGTGCCGCCTGGGCTGCTCGTGATCGGCAGCGGCGAGGTGTTCGCTGGGAATCCTTTCTCTGCATCGACGGCCGGTGCGAGCTGTTATGCTAAAATTGTAAGTTTGTATTTGTAAAAACAGTAAGCCACATCAGCAACTTAATGTCCATCTCGACGAAGTGACGAACGGGGCTCGTACACACAACTACGTGATCAAAATTTAGCACTTTTTGAATTCGTGACCAATGCGCTCATCTGTGGCAGCTTCGTGACCTCTCAATCATTTAACTCCTTTTTTTTTCCTCTCCCGCACGCCGGCCGGCGATGACTCCCCGCCAGCCCAAGGTTCAGAGCGGGCGGCTGCCACCGTCACCGCCTCCAAGGTATGGCCACCACTACGTCTCTCCCTTCACTGTCGTGCTTCGAGTCTCGATTCGTTGCTGAATGGAAGTGCTCCGGCTTCTATCCGTGTACTCACTGGTCGGGATTGCCGGGGGAGGGGGAGGAGGCGGCGACTCTGGACTGTTGAGACAAACCATCCCCACTCATGGAGCTCGTTTGTTGTTCCCCTTCAGGTGCGAGGAACGTGTCGGAGGCGGCGCTGCTGGGCAGGCATTTGCACGAACACCACAAGAGCCGGCCGATTCATCCTCAGATCAACCACTTGGCGAAGAAGGGAACCCATCCATGGAGATCTTGGTACGGGAGAAGGACCCGGTTTTGTACCGCTGCGACTTTGAATCCTCTTGGGGCGGCAAGTTCGGCCTCTTCCGAGACTACAGTAATCTACTGATCCATCTTGTTCTTGCTTTGCTTATGTTCTTCCTACTGCATGCCTCAACTTGATCGGTTCCCTTACTGATCCTACGAAAAGTAGATTAGTTCCCTTGTAGCTAGCTTTCGTCATTGAATGTTTGGTTTCTTGACTGATTTGAGACTTTGCTGCAGCATGTGTGAGAGCCATGCTCTTCACGTCCAAACCCACCCCAGCACATGCAGGTGTCAAGCCGTGCTTGCAGATCTTCTCCATAGGAATCACGGGGATCAATGAAGGTCTGGAGTGGCCACTTGAGGTGTACGGTTTAGTTGCCACCCGAGACTCCGTGGATCGTAATCGCAACATTATCTTCAGACGGGAAAGGGATGCCTGCCAAGTTCTCACTGAACAGGTTTTCCTTCTTAATCCTCTTGATGCTACAGTGTAGTTAATTGTACCTCCTTTTAGGTAACTGATTTGTTAACGAGCAGTACAAATGATGCTTGCAGGGTTCTTTGATGTTGACTGGCCCGTCCCGTGCAGTCGTGTTCACTGACACCGTCGACATTGAAATTGAACTGAAAGTAAAGGGCAGAACAGAGACTGAAGATAAAGATCTGACCTCCGAAGTGTTGGTATACGATATCGGAAGTGACAGCTCTGACGGTGCAGGTCACCTTGTGCGCAGCACTTGCTCCAGCGAGTTCTGCTCACTGGAGGTCACCTCCGCACTAATTCCCGGTGCGGTCGAGGCCACCGTCATCTCCGCCGAGCTTATCCAGGGCCGATGGCCCAAAAACCTGGGAATTCGTGTCCTTTCTGGTACTGCCAGCATAGATGAGGATCTTGTACTTCTTGACGCTCGAGACGGAAGGTTTCGGGTCAATCTAGCTGACAATCTCATCACCCTTTCCAGACACATTGTGTGTGTGGAGAAAGATGGAGGACTGAAACTTTGTGTGGTGGCCTACAAGAGGAACGGAGATATCTACGAAGGATCTGCTATGACTGTCCTGACTCCCAAGAGGTCATCCGTGAGTTTTGCTATATGCAAGCTTCCCTTCTGTACGGTTCGGTTCACCGTCGGTTGGTCCTGCCTCGCGAACGTAGGTGATCTGAAGTCCTATGGTATCTGATGCAACCAACCATTTGGTTCTGTCGCATGGAACTTGAGGATACCATGACCCTGTCTGAAGCTATTCATCTCTGTCTATTAGCGTTTCCAGCAGTATGCTAGAAGATGTAGAACTATTTGCCTAGGATCGCTAACAAGTCATGTTATATCTGTGTCCAGGCCACTATTTTGTAAGTCATGTTTGGTAAAGTCCAGACTAATATTTATATGTGTCTTGGTTGATCAGAGTCATGTTCGTGCTACTTTCTGTGTTAGCCATCCACAAGTTGATTTCTCACACCTTTGCATCGCTTGCTCGTGGAAACAAAACGCAAGCCATTGTTTTCTTTTGACACAAACTCTGCCTGTGCCTATTCTACTGGATCACACATGCCTTGTATCTGGCGAAACAAACAGACGGACAAACTTTGCACTAGCCTGGCTAGGATGGCTAGTTTATTTTGACTAGTCCAAAAACCTGGGAGCTGTACTCTTACTAAGTATTCAAGCTTGTCGTGAATTTGACCGAAAATAACCATAAACGGAAAGTATTTCACAAAATAAACGTTGGCTCAAACTATTTCACGAAATAACCCTTTTGTGTAGCGCCTCACGATCAGGCGCTATACTATGCGGTGTAGCGCCTCCGTGGGAGGCGCTACACATCCTGCCAGCGTGGCGCCGGGGGCCCCACCCGTGGTAGTGTAGCGCCTTGATAGAAGGCGCTATGCTTCGCATTTGTAGCGCCTTGTAGGAAGGCGCTATGCACCGCATCCTTAAGCTGCGCGACGCCCACCTCCGGCCCTAGTGGCCACTTCTCACACTGAGGAGCACAGGCGCGTTAGGGTTAGCCGCCGCCGCCGGCCCGTGGTCCTCCTCCCCACCGCCTCCCCACCACCCCACCGAGCTGCTCCCACCAAGCTCCCCAACCACGCCGCCGCCGGGCCCATGGACCTCCTCTGAGCTCCTGCTCCGCTCGTGGTCGTCTTCCCCACCGAGCTGCTCCACTCGTGCTCCTCACCCCTCACCGAGCTGCTCCGTCATTGCACGTTCCCCCACGGAGCTGCTCGGTCCGTGCTCCTCTCCACACCGAGCTCCTCCCCACCGAACCCCTAAGAGCAAGGTATGGGTTCAATCCCAAATTCATTTGCAAATATTTGATCTATATGTTTCACTCCGAAATTAGTATATTTGGATGCAAATGTATTGCCTATTTGATTGTCTTTATGGAAGAATGAAATGTTTGTAATATGTTTAGCATTAGGATAGGCATAGTATGTATTGGTAAATTTTTCAGATTGGAGCAAGGAATGAGATTGTTGTTCATTGTTTGTAAAACATCAACAATATGGCATAGTTGCAATGCATATCATTAGGCCGGAGCGTTAAATTATCTTCTCAATTAGGCCATATCATTAGGCTAGTAGGATGGTATGGTTACTATTTTCCGTTAAACATAGTGTGTTGAACCTATTGTTTCGAATATGTAGGATGGTGTGGTTACTAAATAATCACTACGATGTGCAACACCGGGCCTATTTGATGGCGGAGAAGGGAGAGGTAATAAAATTACTTTTATACTTGTATCAATTTTCTATTGTTTGGTAGAAGATTATGTTGTAATTCTTCTATTTGCCTTATTGTTTTGCAGGAGCTTGTACCGTTGAAGATTCGGTCTCATGGGGTGTCGTCGGGTGATATGCCGTACGATGAGCGGTACACTGAGTACATCGAGAGGTTGGGCCTCCTCCCGTTCATCCAGATGGTTAGCCGGTCGACTCCTAATCTTAACCCGCCAGCCATCACGGCTCTTGTCGACCGGTGGAGGCCGGAGACGCACACTTTCCACCTTCGGACCGGCGAGATGACAGTCACCCTACAGGATGTTTCCATGATCTTTGGACTTCCTATCGAGGGGAAGCCTTTGTGCATGAGTACGGATTCTGAAGGGTGGCGCGCGTAGATGGAGGCCCTTATTGGTATGGCTCCTGAGGAGTCCGAAGACAAGAGTAAAGACAGAGTCCCAGCCGGCGCTACTTATGTTTGGATAGTGCAGAACTTCTCGCATTGCCCGGTGGATGCCGATGATGATGTGATACAGGCGTATGCTCGCGTGTACGTGTGGTATGTTATCTCTCGGACTCTTTTTGCCGATAGCGGTGGAATTACCGCACAGTGGATGTGGCTGAAGGCGTTGACCACCTTTGACTCCGAATGGAGTTGGGGTTCTGCTGCACTTGCCTACTTGTACCGGCAGGTAATATGTTGTTCGGCTTTAATTTACATTTCCATGTTAAACATGTCTTAATTTAACCTTGTTTGCATTTATGTGCAGTTGGACGATGCTTGTCGTAGATCGGGCAAGTGTGGAATTGGGGGTCCTATGGTCCTCCTATCGATCTGGAGCTGGGAACGATTCCCAGTTGGACGCCCGCGAGAGGTGGGGTACCTTCCTTGGGCCGACTACGGGGATCACCCTCTACGGCGTCCCACGTGGGCATATAGGTGGGACGTAGTATCGGAGGCTCACAGCGACATCAATACCATGTACAAGCAGTACACCAACGAGTTTGATGCGCTTACCCCTGAGCAGGTTAGTATCTTTGTTTACATTTTGATCACATGATTTTGATCTTTCTCCAAAGTGATGGTTGTGTACTTCGTTGTCAGGTGGAATGGGAGCCTTACGGAAGTGGTGATGAGTTCGGGCAAATTCTGCATTTCCCGTTGAACCCGAAGTGCTTGGAGGAACAACGGTTGTGGCTGATGCGCTGCCCGTTGATATGTAATTGGGCGGTCGAGTTTCACTTGCCACATCGTGTGATGAGGCAGTTTGGGTTGTTCCAGGCTCACCCGGCTGTGTGGGTGGACACGGACCAGTCCCTTCACGGGTAAGATACTAATTTTTTTTTGCTGTTCTCGCCTCAACATGGTGGTACTGATCGTGTGTATGTTTTCTATATGCAGGTTGGACATAAAAAGACAGAGGAAGGTGAAGAAATGGGACGTATTTCACAAGAAATATGTCATCGACTTCGAGACTTGTGTGGAGAGGGCTAAGGAGAGTGGATGGGGCCGGCAAAGGGCGCACTGTCCAATTGCATTCAACAACTACATTCGATGGTTTCTTGAGAGTACGAGGGTGGAGATATGCCCGGCAGCTTTTGAGGAGGAGATTTTGGAAGAGCCCACCGTGTTCGACGAACTTGCCCAGAGGGAGTACAACAGGCTCGTCAGGTCGGGCAACCAAATACCTTTTTCTAACGTGCTCAACTTTGTGGTAAGTGTTTGCTTTCCTGTTTTCCTTGTAGCACAAGTACCACTCTCTTCCTTGCATAACTTGTTAACTTTGTGTCAACCATAGCGCTCGGAGATAAAGGAACAAGCCGGTACAAGTGAGCAATTGTTGAGGACCGCTCCGGCGGGAGAAAAGGGTGAAGGTGCACTTCGAGATTTCGTGAAGGTACGTATCCTAATCTTGTGGACTTCAACATGGCCTATATGCACTTACTGATAGTAAGTCTTACAGCGGTCGGCCCGACGGTTACGCCGGTTGGCGAATCTACTCGGTTGTCGTGATCCCGAGTACAAAACACCGTCGCAGTCTAGGTCAAACTCGCGTTTTGATCTGGAGGACGATATTGAGGATGAGAATACCTCGACGGCTCATGATGAGGTATGAGATTGAAGGATGCCTAAATTCGGTAATGTTATTTTTCAATTAACTGAATCATGCACTTGTTGTTTTCGAAGATTCCGGATGACATGACGCTGGATCAGGCTCGAGATCGGTCCGCTTACTTGATGAGGTCGAAAAGGGCACCTAGACGGGTATTTAGCCCAAGTGACTACGATGCTAAAGGAAAGAACAATGTTGGTGAGGAGGAGCGGCCGCGGAGGTCAGTAGCGGGTCGGAGGATGAGGTTGCACATGGATGATGAGGAAGAAGAGTCTGGAGACGAGGTAGAGGAGGAAGAAGAACCGCAGCCAGTACGGAGGAAGAAGATTCCAGTTAGTAGAGGAGGTGGACGCGCAAAGGCCCGTGGACGGAAGTAGGAGATGCCATGTTGTTTCGTATCGTAGTTGTAATATTATCGCACTTCTCTGTCGTGTCGAACTTGTCGTGTCGAACTTGCCATTTCTATTTGACGGAACAATTGTCGTATGTGAACTAGTGAATCTGTGTTTTATGTCTGTGTTTGATTTCTGAAGTTATGAATCTGTGTGTGATTTCTGTTTGAATTCCTGTTTGAATTTGCCATTTCTGTTTGAATTCCAGTAACAGCATAGCGCCTCCGGCCAAGGCGCTATACATGTGTAGCGCCCCAGACAAAGGCGCTATGGTGTGCAAAATGATGTGTTCCAGAGGGCTCCCGAGAGCTGTCCCAGCGAGGCATCGTCGAAAACGACTAAGTCATGGTGTAGCGCCTCCGGCCAAGGCGCTATACATGTGTAGCGCCCCAGACAAAGGCGCTATGGTGTGCAAAATGATGTGCTCCAGAGAGCTCCCGAGAGCTGTCCCAGCGAGACATCGTCGAAAACGACTAAGTCATGGTGTAGCGCCTCCGGCCAAGGCGCTATACATGTGTAGCGCCCCAGCCAAAGGCGCTATGGTGTGCAAAATCCAAGGACAAATCATAGACAAATGGAGGGGATCGGAGAAGAATACCTCGGGGAAATATTTGGGGAGAAAATCCCCTCACTTTTCTTTCAAATCGGAGAGGATTCAGTGGGGGATTAGAGGAGGGGATGGAACACCGCCGCCGCCGCCGCCACTTCGTCCCTGCCCAAGCGTCTCGGATGGAATGGAATGGGCAACGTATGGCTCGGGAGAAACGGACGCGGGATTTAGGTCACAGGGCATAGCGCCTTACATCAAGGCGCTATGCCACTGCATCATAGCGCCTTACACAAAGGCGCTACACGACCACGATTGGGCCCCACGGACGCCACGCTGGCAGGATGTGTAGCGCCTCGCGCGGAGGCGCTACACCGCATAGTATAGCGCCTGATCGTGAGGCGCTACACAAAAGGGTTATTTCCTGAAATAGTTTGAGCCAACGTTTATTTTGTGAAATACTTTCCGTTTATGGTTATTTTCGGTCAAATTCACAAGCTTGTCAGCCATCTTCACTTACACGCGGTCGTTCTCCTGCTTGGAGCAAATGGGAGTAATCTTGTTTCATGGAATTTCCGGCAAGCATGTACCACGGTACATTAAGTGAGTTTTTGTTTTGTTGGATGAGCCATTTCTGGATTGTGAGAAGCATGCCATAGTTGAGTTTCACGGGACAAGGATCCATGAACACAACTCAACGACTGATGAACAAGGATTGTACTTTGAAATCGTAATAACACAGAGGAAAACATGTTGGTTTGACACAATTCAGCAGAATCTCTTCCAAGGTATTCAGTAAAAATCTAGAACAAGTCAGAAGGAAGTCTGCACGGTAAATTCACTGGACCATCGCGTCAGGGTTCCTGGCAGCGAGAATATCAAGCAGGGAGTTCTGCGGCTCCATCTCTTCATGCCACAGTGGCAGTTTGTCACCAGGGTGGAAGCTCCTCTTAACACCGTCAGCATTTATCTGCACAATCATCTCAAATCAGTACGTCTAAGTAGTGTCTGGGAAACGGAAAACAACCTTTTAAGCAACACAAATTGAAGATGAATTTTTTTAAAGGTCCCATTTCAACTTGACAGTCCACCTTACCAGCCAAGCATTACACACGGATTTGAAAACAAACATGATTTTTCAGCAAAAGGTAGGGGCTATACAAGATAATGATATTTGTCTACCCTAGCTTATTTCAGCACAGGAACCAACTAAAAATAGTTCAAGAAAATCAAAGGGCCGACGAGACCATAGCTATGGAATATTTCCCACAGAGGATGGATAATTTGGTCTTATCTTGACTGATCTCAATTTGTAAACCATTCTCTACTTACTATTAAAAGAGTAAACATGTTCTTCGCTAAGTGTATCCCGACACGCGTACACAGAACATGATAAACCAATTAGCACCTCACGATCAGGTCCACTTGTTTAGATCTAAACGTCCAGATAGAAACTAACCCTCTGGGAGTGTACGTGTAGCAATTTCCAGGGGCAGACGAAACTGTGCCACCGAACAAAACGTTCCGCGCAAACGATAGATATCCCTTCCCCGCCGTACTCCCCACTAATTACGGCTAATTCGCTGGAATTTATTCCCTCCCCAAATTCTGACATCCGATAATCGCTCCTATCCCATAATCTCGCCCTGGAGATTGGTCCAGCAGCTTTGATCGATTCATCGCAATTCCTCCAAGCTGCATCTCGCCATCTGCCATGGTCACGTGGTGGCGCTCCGTGAAGCACAAGCTTGACTGGGAGAAGAGGGGTGGGATTGGGAGGAGGGCGTCACAGGACTGGCACAGGTAGAGGCTGAGGTCTGGGGACTAGGCAAGAGACTACGGCGCTGTGGGAGGGTTTGGCGGCGACGCAGGGCATCATGGAGGCATTGCAGGCTGAGGTGGAAGAGGAGAGACTCACGTGACCAGTGCCACCAGTGAGGCCATGGCTATGATGCTGCGCTTGCAAAGGGAGAAGGCCAGTTCCAGATGGAGCTCCCCTGGTTCTTCCGCCTCGCCGATGTGAAGATGGCCCTTGATGCGCTGAGATCGACCATGCCGTAATCACCCCGCATCTGGTCCACCTCACCTCCACGTCCTGGAGGCCAACAGATAATTGATGCTTAACTCTGATTTTTTATCTTCGTTGTTTGCTTTATCACTCATTTGCAATATTTCTAATGAGGATTCCGTCAGACTTAGATTATCAAGATAATTCTTTAGTTTTGTTCTTCACATGTACAGAACCATATTTGACACTTGACAACTTTCAGTAAGAGGAGCACTGTACAAATTTTGTTTTTCATCATCTGTTTGTGTTTATGTGGTCAGAATTTTCTTTAGCAACATGGTGTTTCTTATTTTTCTTCCAGTGAAGGACACAGTGGGTCATAATTATTTTCCTGTAGTCAATATTTCTAATGGCACTGGCCAATACATTATCCTTGCGCACCAGGGAAGATGATGCTTATGGTTGCGGTAGTGCAAGATTGTTATTGTGATGTTGATTTGATCGAAAGTAACTGTGACGCGATGGTTTTGGTGTGGAGAGAAGATGACTTTGGGTTTAAGAATGGTTCCTCTGCCTACTCGACAACCAGTGAGTAGCACTCCAATTACTTAGACACATAATGTTCGCTCATTAAGCTGGCAATATTTCAACCTTAATTTACCAATTTTCTAGGCACTGTACTAAGCCTAACATGTAGTGTATTTGTTTCAGGTTTTCAGATTCAACAATTAAGAAGATATGTTTTCAGTTTATAGAAGTATCATATTTTGTTAGTCGGGTTGTTCTAAGATATTAAATCTATCATGTTCTAATTTTTGGGGAAAAATTAGCACCAGCTTGGGTGACTAATCAACATGCTAAAAACCACATCATTGGGAAAGCCTTGAGTGGGTTGTTCTATCTTTGCTTAAACATCAACATTGTGTTTAAGCACATCATTTCATTCCTCAAGTTCGACTTTGCAAGGGTATATTGTAAAGTCATTCATCATGTTTTTTTGTAGGTCAAAACCAGAATGGGTATGCAGATGTAGCATCTATGATGAGAGGTGAAGGGGGCGCTATTTTTGGTTTGATGAAATGCCAAGAATCTTATTCATCTACTGACCTGCAGCAAGTTGTATTTGAAATGTATGTCAACATGATATACTTCACTTGAGAAGTAGCTTTATTTTCTATAGGATGCAGACCTCTTATCATCCCTTGGACATAGATACAGTGAGAGCACACCACTGCATCATTTTGGCCCTCCTATACGATAGATTTTTTACACTGTATTACATATATTCGTACTCAAATGAGCCTTTACCTTTGCCTGACATTCAGGCTATTAGTGTATTTTTGCGTTTGAGGTTAATTGGCTCGAATTATTATAATATCTAAAATGCCTTTATATAACTTCTGTTTTAACGGAACCTTCAGGAGCTCAAGCTATATCAATAATAAAAGGATTGTTATGAAAGTTGAACTAGCTTGAGTTGTAGCATGCACAGACTTAACTGTATTGTCCACATGAAATTTCCATGTTGGATATAGCAGTATACTTGCCAAACGAGTCAAAACTGGTCTCAACCGTGAAGGTACTCACTTCATAATTTCACGGTTTGAAAGGCTAACCATTTATGATGTCGATGATCAGCCCAATCTTTATGATGTACTCCCTCCGTCCCACAATATATTGCCGAACGTCTTATATTGTGGGACGGAGGGAGTACTTCATAAAGCAAGGATCTCCAGATGGTAAATATATTTTGTTCCTACGGGTTTTATTTATCTCATTTTCTGGCATCTGTATTTTTTTGGTATAAAACACTGTGTAATGTGGCTATTTGCTAAATGTTTTTACTCTAGCACGCTAGACAATATTTGAATGCTATGCTAACAATTGGTAAAATGCGTAAGTACCATGGTTTCAAAAACAAAATATTTTGTGTGACAAAGCATCTCAATAAATACTATGGTATATGCTTTGGTTGTTTTGTAATCGTGATTTTTTTTTTTTAAGTTTTGGTGAAACTGTGCCGTGACAAATTATTTACAAACTTTTTTGGTGCTTTATTATGTTGATTTGCACGATTTCGTGATTGATATATAAGGAGGCGTGCATTGCACGTGCATACTAACTAGTCACAAGAGACTATCAAATATCGGTTTTAAGGTTTCAGTGACCTGGCTTTCAGAATTACCGAAGGGCAAGCTTTTATCATCTTATAATGGAAAATAGGTTCATTCGAATCAGTAAGTATAAGTTCCTCCGATAATGCGTACTTCTGAACCAAATGAACAAAACAAGATATTTGCATGAGAAGGGGACGTACGGTAACGGTGCGAACAACACCTCCACTAGCACCATCACGGGCGATAGCAAGGGAAACCACCTTCACCACGAACTTCTGTTAAGATCAGGATAAAGACAAAACTATGTTAGGAGGTGCTTCGCAAGGATAATATCTTAACTCCCATAACAAAAGAAAAGCAACCAAACAAGGAAACAGTAATATGAACTAAATGGGGATTAAAAAATCTTTATACTTGAACCCCATACATTAAAAACACTATTTTTTTAGTGCAAAAGATATATTAATATCTTGTTTCCGAGGACAAACTAACTGACATACCTCAGCTTCTTCCTGGGTCATCCCCTCTTTCCATTCATGATCCATCAATCCATACAGGTAGCTGGAACCAGACCCTGAAAAGGTAGACAGTGACATACGAATGTGAGAACCTGCATCTTGTATCGCATACACTAAAGCTACTTTCAGAAAAATGCATGCTCAATGTTTGTCAGCACAGTCGCGTTGCACACAACAAGGATAAGGAGTACGATTAACAGCCCAGTGTACTGTGATACAACCGACATGCAACTGAGTACCACCTAGAGTGCACAAGGATGTAAGAGAGTAATACAAGGTACTCAAGGATCTATGCTCAAGCATAGGAAAGGAATAATGCACTTACCTCCAATTGCAAATGGTTGCCTAAGAATTGTTCCACCAAGAGGGACTGAGTAGATTTGGCCTCCCTCATATTTATCCCATCCACCAACTATCATTCCAGCTTGCAGCATGCTCTAGAAATTGATAACAAGTGTCAGAATGAGATGACAAGTATTCAAGAAGGTGAACAGAAATTGAGCAATTCTTGAGTTCTCAAATGCCACCAAAGACGTACCTTGTTCTGATAGGCCAGCAACCTAACTAAGTTGGACGCAACTTTCACAGTAGCTGGCTGTCCAGACTGAATACTGTACAGGAAGGACAAATTTAACGTCAGCTATCTTGCAGATCAAATACTCAATAGACTGTACAATCATATTGGCATATGAGATCTAGGTTCTCTTTTAACTCATTCAATGCAGTCCTACTTTACAGTGTTCTGCATAGAGTACTTACGTGTGTTGGTGGAGAAAATAACGCACATAATCCGAAATAACTTGTGTATCAGCAGCCTGCATGATAAAGATAAATATGTTATATGTGAGACAAAGAACTCCTGAACAGAAAATGGATCTGACTACCAAGAAGAAAGCAGAAAATCGGCACTGATGATGTGGTCATACAAAACAGGGAGTTCCACTCTTCCAGAAGAGAAGCAATGATAATACAATGACAAAATGACGGCATGGAAAAGCATAACACAAGATCTTGTCTCACTAGCTAGTACTTTTTATTATTATCAAGACCATAAATTAAGCATGCCGTACTGTTAGATTTAGGGAACAATGATGAAGAATGGAAGTTACACTAAATTTGAAATCTACTAACTCCAGTGTCAACTCAAATCTCAAAAATCAGAAAAACATGCTATGCTATAATACAAAATAACTTATGTATCAGCAGCCTTCAAGATAATGAGAAACATGTTACGTTATATGAGTGAAAGAGAAGTGCTGAACAGACAATGGGATTTCTGGCAAGCAAGAAAGCAGAAATCAACACTACGTGGTTATATGAGATGGACAGTTCCCTTCTCTTCAAGAAGACAAGCAATGATAAGACAACAACAAAATAATGGGATGCAAAAGCATAACACAATATCTAGTCTTGCTGGCTGGTATTTTATTTTGTTTATTATGACACCAGCAATTAAACATACCACGCTATTAGATTCTGGGAACAACAATGAAAAATGAAAGTCACATCGGCTATGAAATCGACTAACTCAACGATGTCCACTCAAATCCCAAAAAACACAATAACACACAGAGAGAGACAGCATGAGAAGTGTCTAATCCTCAACATGATTATAGACACTTACAGATCCAGAGCGGCAGACATAGACATTATCAGTCAGCTGACTAATCTTGTCCGAAGCACGGTTCGCCACATACATTCCTGTGAATTAAGACCAGGCAACAACAACAGACATTAAGCGAAGCAAATAAGACCCAGAGAGCAAAAGAAACCAATGACGGGTTCATTTAATTCGAACATAAGCAGCAAGACCTCACAACACTAAGGAGATTGCGGTACTAACACTTTAGGGAGGTATGTTTCCAGTAACTCGGTAAGAACGTACCTAAGCTAAATGGCAATGAGATAAGGTTCCAGGTTGACAAACAGAGCACAGCCCTCTCTTTGTAACACACCATGCACTCAGGTACTAGTGTAGGACCTCAGAACTGGGCGTGATATTTTGTGTGGGACCCAGTTGTAAGAGTGTGCGTGTGTGTGATATATATAACCCGTGTAACTCAGCTATGAGGGTAAGAAAAGAAATATTAAGCTAAGGCTAGATCTGAATCTCGATCCCCTTTCTCTCTGGTTTCGTTGCTCGCCACAAGCAACCGTGTCTTGATCCCGATTTCTCTCTGGTTTCGTTGCTCGCCACAAGCAACCGTATCAGTCTCACATCCAAGGTATGACACAGAAAAAAGGAAGCACATATTTCTAATTCCCCACGATCCAAGCCTGAACCTAACCGGCACATCGACGGGAAAACCGCACGCGCCAGGCGCGCGGATCGGGGGTGAGCGGAGCGGAGCGTACCGGTGCTGGTCCTGGAGTCGGCGGCGAGGATGACGCCGCCATCGTAGCAGACGCCGACGATGGTGGTGCCCATCCGGTGCTCCCCCGTGGTGGGCGCGTCGGAGGAGGAGGAGGAGCCCATGAGCGAGGAGGCGTCCATGGCGGCCGGGGGGCAGATCGAGATCGGCGGAACCCTAGCGACTTCCGTGGCGACTTTGCTCTTGTTTGCAGGCGCAAGAAAGAAAGAAAAAGGGAGCGCCGGCGGGGAGAGGAGGAGAGGAGAACGTATCCAGTGAAACCGTGGAATTTATGCACCCGCTGAAACCATCGCACGTGAGTTGTTGGATTGGAAAGTAAGGGACAGGATCCATCTGGGACAAGGACCGGTGGTACATTTGCAAAAAGAACCTTATTGTGCCTCTGAATTGCGTAAATCTTCCTTCCCAATCCTGTCCCAAATTCCCCATCGTCTCTCTCCCCAGTTCTTCCCTGTACGAGCTGTGCCATGGGAGCTAGGGTTTGCCCGTAGATCCTGTACCACTCGAGCCTAGGCGGAGATCTCCAGCATAAATCTCATCCGGCGCCCTGTTCCTCGACCGCGCTCATTGTTGTGTTTGGTTGCGGTGGATCATCCTCGCCCTGGTGCTTCAAAGCTGAAACTCAACCTCGCCCACAAGAAGCGCACGCAGAGGCAGGGGCAAGTCGAGGACGAGGACAAGGGCCAGCAGCAGGCGCCGCTGCTCGAGCGTCGTCCGGGGGGCTCGTTGATGGCCGGTGCGCTCGAGCTTCCCTGGACGCCGCCATGCTCCTCGTGTGATGCTGCTGCTTCTGCTGTGGCGGTACGTCGTGCTCTAATCTGAGTCCAGATTCTTCTATTCATTTTATTGTTTACCGTTTAATAGTCAGTTAGGAATCGGATTTGGATGGTAGTTGAATGTGCATCTCAATGTGATAATACCGTAATTTCTATCTACTAGAATTAACCATGTGTATCTAATTAATCTGTTTGAATCTAACTTTGTTGTTCTGATCTTAATCGCTAAAGTAGCGGACGGATCTCAGTCCATCCCCCAAACACAAACGTCTATCTCGTCTTCTGTACCAGACGATCTAGGGCATGTACCAGGCAAATCTCGCTCGATCTCGATCTCTATACTGTACTAGAGCTTCCACTCTCTCTTGTACATATGCTTGTGATATGCTCAAGTTTCATGGCCGCTCAGCCGTGACCTCTGAAGCCGCGGCGGCTAGGCCGTGAGCGTGTCAATGTACCAACACCGCCGTCGGCAGGCAGCGGCGACTCGTCGTGCATCATTGTACCAACGCCAATGTGGGCACTGCAGCAGCACAGGAATAGATCATCTGCAGCAGCTAAAAATCTTGGGCATGTTTTCATCTTCCTTTAACAATTTTGTCACCACATTATGCCCAGTTCGTTTGAATTAGTCATTGGGAGATAGGCATGACCAGTGATATTCCTGACTGTATGAGCACCAAATTTTGCATGTGCTACTGTTAGAATGGTAAAGAAACAAACTGGTCCGTTCCATGTTCTGATCCTTAATTAGTAAACACTGAACTTTGTGAATGCAGTAGTAGCGGTTCCTGGTCCTGATTTTTTTTTTTTTTTGCTGCAATCATCTGAAATAGTATGCTGCTTGTATGGTGAACACCTTTACTTCTATGTTGCTTGTCTTGCATGTTAGATCAGCTTATTCATTATCTACTCATAGAACAACACTGGATGAATGAATATAAATAGTAAGGACCAAGAGAATCCTCAATAATGGCAGCAAGTGATGACCAAAATGTCTCGGTGTTTCTTTTCTTTTGGATGTACATCTGAAACTATATGGTGTTCATGTTTTTCAGGTCATCTCTACATGTGCAGCTGCGGGGTTCCTCTAGAAAAAGTTTGTTTGCCATCCAAGTTTTCCTTATGAATTTATATTACCTCATGTAAACGTACACAATGCTTGATCTTGCTATTTACGCTAACTAGCTAGCTTGCAGTTCACAAATTAGATAAATTGCATGTACACATGTGTTTTCATGTCCGCTTTTGCATGTGTGCAGTACTTCATGGGACACAGACCATTCCTTTGAAACATCAGGACATTATCCTTTGTGCCAAGCCGTGACGACTCTTTCACCTGATTAGGAGAGTTGTCGGTGCCCGGTGGTCAAGTCATGAAGCCAAGAAAAATTGTCCTCCGAATGTTTTGCTCCATAGTAGAGTTGAAAGATGCCAAATTGCACATAGAAGACTTGGACGATTCCAAATTAGAGATATGTTCCAAAGTGATGAGGTGTGTGTGGAGAGAACATTGCACACATTAGAGTTGGACGACGCCAAACTAGAGATCACAGTGGGCCTTCTATCTAGAGAGTTGTATAGGACAAAGTTTATGTATATGTAGTAATGTACAGAAAGTTAATTGTGACCTTGTTCACTGGTGTTTTTTTTTTTCAATAAACAAACTATTTACATATGTTGTTCTTATTTCTATTTACATAGTTTTCTCATGAACTTCTACAGGCAATCCAAATTGGTGTCAGACTATGATGGGATTGTTGGATTCTATTGTTTTTAAGCTCCTGATTTTTTTATTAAACTAATACGAGTTAATTAAAGTAATTCAGTACATATTGAAGCCTGAGTGCAACTTCTCTGGGTGGTTATCGTCGCGTGAAACTTGAGCTAATTGTTTCACACAAATTTTCTATAGGACGAGGCTGGACGCACCACCGTGCGACTATTGATATGTGATAACTAATATCGTACAAATCAAACATATGCATTTCATTTGTTGGGTTAAGCAGATCACAGCTTACTCAGTTCACAATTATATATGCATGGAGGCACTACAAATAAACTGGCAAGGCCACAAGGGGCAGCATGAACTTGCGAACTAAAGCTATGCATTATAGAGAGAAGGGGTCTTAGCTTTAATCGGATCCTCAGGTTTTCCCGCGCCAATTTTGTTCAACAATATCTCAGGTTTAACAACATAGGGACTGAACGGAAGAAATCCCCATAAACAGGAGCTATGTCTTATCACTGCTCATGTTTTAAAATATATGTTTAATATCTTAGGTAATATTCAGTTAAACATGAACAGATCCCTCTTCATGTACGTTATAATAAACGGTTAATATTTTCAGTTGAACAATAAAAATACTTAATAGTAGCTCCATATGTTTGGCATTACAAATCAAGTTCTAACATACTAAGCCCTTTTAACTGAAGACTCCTAGTGCATCAATGCCATAAAAGTGCAAGTACACTTGCATGGATTGGTTTCCAGTATACCAAGTTTATACAAGCACATAATATTCATACATCACAGGGAGAGCATTCGAAACTAGGGAATACATGGAACTCATCGGTCCAACTAGCACGAACACAGAAAATCATATTCAAATGTGCTGCTACAGTCTCCAAGATGAAGAATATGAAAGCTACATCTCTTGGATCTTTTGTACAGATTTTGCCCTGTAAGGAATAACAAAACCACATTAGTAAAACCATAGGAAGGACATCAATATTTTTCAAGGCTTCTTATTTTACCTCTTCTTCTTTTGGTTTACAGTCTGCTCTGAACCCCTTTTTAATCTCTTACCACTGCCTTTTGTTTTTGCTACATCCGGTGGATGAATATCAATCATTCTCGGGAATTTGGTTCCAACAAATGATTCAAAGTCTTGAACTTTACTTTGCTCACTAACTGGTCCCATCACCAATAGCCTTGTGAAAATATCTCATTTTCTCCTCACAATTTTTTGATACATGCAAAGCCAAGCTGAAATTCGAACGTGTTTCTGAGTACAACTTCTTTATGGTAGGTGAAAGACATGTTGATGGCCCCTCTAGCTCATGTCCATTGGCATCAAAAGCAAGCTGTCGTGAAGCCATTTTAGTCCATCTATGCAGCACATATTGGCTAGGAATTTCATTATATCCCTCATTTTTTAGGACAACAATGATGTGACGACAAATGATACCCAGGGATTCGAACATTCTACAAGAACAGTGTGTCTCCTTAGTACTAGTGTTGAAAATAACCACTCTAACCTTGCCACTATTGCTGCTAATACCAATGGTTCGGACCTCACCAGTTTGCACAATTGTTTTGACATGACAATAATCCCTAGCAGCCATCACCTGACGCTGAAATTCAGCAAAAATTTCGTGAGTATACACATCCCTACCATGACTTTCAATACTCCAACATGTCTCGAGTAAAGGAAGTGTATGAAGGCTGGCATTATCTTCTTGTAATTCTTTTTGACGCTGTTCCTCTAAAGCTGTTTCAAATCTGACCCAAAACTCAACCAAGGCAAGGTTTCGGTTGGCGAAGTGTCTAAAGAATGCATTTTCGCTCTCAGATCTTGATGTAGTGCGCAAGATTCCGCCAAGGGGAAACTCCATAAAATATGCTGGAATCCATGAGTGGCGTGACTCGTACTTTTCCTGCAACCATGTATTATCCTCTAGGCCAAAGTCTGAAATTATTGAATACCATTGTGACTCAAACTCATCTGGAGTCTCCGATGCCCAAACACATGACATAAACCGTTCGTGGAAGTCTAGATTCTTATTCAGGGTCGCACCAACTTTTTCACTAAGCTTACTAAGAATGTGCCACATACAAAGTCTATGTATAGTGTCCGGGAAGACATTTTCTATCCCTATTCTCATGCTTTGGTCCTCATCGGTCATGATTAGCTTGGGTGCAACCCCTGACATCGCTTTCAAGAAAGTCTGGAACAACCACTCGTAAGATTCTTTCTTCTCATTCCATAAGAAAGCAGCACCAAAAGTAACAGAAGATTTGTGGTTGTTAACTCCAGTGAAGGGGGCAAATACCAAGTCATACCTATTAAAGCGATATGTGGAGTCAAAAGACACAACTTCACCAAACAATGAGTAGTTCTTTCTGCAGATACTATCAGCCCAGAAAATATTTGTGAGTTTATTGTTCTCGTCGAGTTGATAATCAAAGTAGAAGGCTGGATTTGCTGCTTGCTTACTTTTCATTATATCGACTATTATCTGTCCATCTGCTCCTTTAATTGCTCTTTTGAAATCACGTTGACAGTTCTGGAAGTCACGCTTTGTGCAGCCAACTTTTCCTTGCCCCCCGTGTTCGACACTAGCCAAACGGTATGCTGCAGATGTGCCGACCAGTGCCTTATGACATGTAAATAATTTGTCCCTTAACTCACTACTTACTTCTCTATTTGACTTGATGAGATGTCTCTTACTTGGCGACATCAGTTGGTGTGTGTGCGATTGAACAAACCGAGCGACCTCATATTTTCCATCATCTTTTCTCTTGAATCCAATCATAGCCTCACAGCGACACCTGCTCAATTTGAATTTCCGCTTAGGCTTTATCCTTTCCATGTCTTCAGCCTGTCGAGCCACTTCCCTCCAACCTTGCCTTGCGCAAACAAACCTCTTCCACACCGGTACACCATTTTCATTTTTATGTGTTGTCCATGTGCGAACCGAGAAACCAACCTCATGAGCATACGATCTGTAGAACGCCATACCATCCTCCCATGTATCAAACTGCATGCCCATTACAGGTTGTAGGTTGTCATCACACTCAGGTTCGTATGTTGACCCCTAGACAAGCACAATACTATATTGTTTAGTTCATATAGTGAATCTCATGAAGTGAACATGAACAAAAATACTTACACAAAAAGGAAGGCTACTTGTTCTTTTTGGTGTGTGGTAGGTGTCTCCATGATTTCCGAGCAACTGAATTGTGCCCCCAGCAATTGAGGGAAAAACCAGTCAAATGATGAAAATGGTGTGGCATACATGATGAACATGACAAAGAATTACCACAGAAAAATTATTGGCATCATCTTCAACTCCTATTGCCGTAGTTGAACCAACACTTAGGGCAACACTTGACAGTGACTCCATGACGTCCTACTTTCTGAAAATTATATAATCATAAAAAATTATATGCAGCAGGAAAAAGGTAAGATGAATAACATTCTAACAAGCGGACAATAATTTTTTTGCTCCTACTATTCAAACTTGTCAATTTTCTTAGATACAATGCACAGTTCAAATCACAAGTTCAATTAAAAAAATGTATACATGCAAATAACGCATGCACAGCAGGAAATTTTTCAAAAATTCAGACGAGCAGTGCCATTTTTCACTAGACCAAACAAAGGCCAGGAAAGACATAGAAGCACAAGTGAACCTGAATGGATTGCTTTCCATTATACCAAGTTCACACACAAATGAATTAAAAATAGTATAATAGTACTAGTTCATGTACATGATCATCACAGGAGAACCAATAAACTACGCTACTCTTTCAAGTTGCAATGTCTCCCATGTAATCAATTTTTCACTCGTACAAACCTTACTTCAGAGATTGCAAAGGTACAGGAACTGTGTACAAATAAAGGATCATAACAGAGAACACATCTTCTCATCTTCTCCACTCTCAGTCCAAATCGGTGATAAAATTTCACCATTATAGCTGCATCTCTCTTGCATCAATTTGGTGCTCGTATTACTCAATTTTCCAAATGCCACAGGTTGAAACGAAATTGGGGAAATTGGCGAATTTGAACCAACTGATACTGTACACATGGGTAATAGAAGAATTAGTACAGAAAAGTACATACACCGGATGCTTGAGCTGCGAAGGAAGATGGCCAGTTCCCGGCTGTTGCGTCGATCTTCTCGGAGCTACGGCGCGATAGCGACTCAATCGCGCGGCGCCGCTGCTGTAGGTGATTTGGATGCTGGGCACCGGCGCTTCAATGTCGATGCAGAGAGAGAGAGGGAGAGGGCCGATCCCCAATTTTTTCTTAACCCTAGCCTACTTGGTGCCTGGTCCGGTGGTACAGGTAGGAGATTGAATGCAGGGAGCGAGCTACAGGGAGAGGGAGAGAGATGAACTGGGTTCACGGAGGTCTATTTGCTTGATTCAAATACATTAGAAGGTCTGTTTTGGAAATGTACCACCGGCCCACCTACGAACAGGATCTTGTCCATCTATCCTCAATCCAAAGGCTCACGTGCGATGGTTTCAGCGGGTGCATAAATTTCACCGTTTCACTGGATACGTTCTCGGGAGAGGAGGACTGAGATCCGCTGAATACTAGTAGGCCTTGACCCCTACCATCTACCGTTCGTTCGTTTGCATCCAACGGACACAAGCAAGCCGTCTTCTAGCTTAGAATACTAGTACTCCCTCCGTCCCGTAAAAGATGTCGTAAGTCACTTTTTACGAAAACCCCCTTCTGTTTCTCCCGACAAACGCCGCGATCCTCTTTCCCTTCCATTCCGCCGCCCACCGTCGCGATCCACCGGCAGCCTGCTCCGTCGCCTCACCGCGCCTTCTCCGACTACCTCTCTTCCCCGGCAGCCTGCTCCGTCTCGCCGCGCGCCGGCCGCATGATCCTTATCGTCTCGCCGTACCAACCAGATTCCAACGAGGAGAGGAGATCAAGGGAAAATGGACCCCCTTTTCTACGACCACCTGCAAAGCGCACGACTTGCTGGCTCCGGTGGCGGCACTCATGTCCTGGAGCTCGGAGAAAGGAGTCGAGGTCACCCTCCATGGCAGAGACCTTGGATACGACCTGGGCCCTCCACCGCGGCTGGCGCATCGTGGTCGTCGGCGGCGCCCAACTCTGGCCCGGCTCCACCGCCTCCCTGCTGCCCAATGGCCTCAAGGATGCGACAAAGACGGAGCTGCTGCACGCCGGCCACAAGGATGCGAGCCACGGAGGGGAGATCCCACCAGCAGCCGTAGGCAGGAGGAGGAGACGACTCCCCGGCGCGGTACGGCTCGTGCGCCCAACCCATGATCTGGATCCTCTTCTTCTCTCTCACTTCAAAATTGAATCTTTGCATGGCCGTGCTGCTGCTTCATGGCTTTCTATACTCAAATTGGTGCTCAAATGTGTGTCAAATATTTTTGTGCTTCTATAGAATTGGAAGTTTACTCTGCTCTATGTTTTGGTGCAGCAGAACTAGGTTCAGTATGTTCAGATGGTACTCCTTCTACAGGTTGTACTCCATCCGGCGCAAAGGATTTCTACTGAACCTGCACAGTGGTAGATCATCATTTGCATTCTCACTAGTGACAAGGAGTAACTGTCAGTTCTAGTGTTCATGTCACTGCTAATGTTCAGACTAGTGTCACTGCTAGTATTCAGTAGTGACAAGGTGATGACTGGCTCTAGCTGTACTAGCTTTTATGTTTTCAGTGTTGTTTGCAGTGCACCCTCACCCTGTTTTAACTTTGTTTTTGTCTGTCTGCATTTGGTTATAGCAGTGCAGTACATTGGGTCCTTGTAATAGAGAGAATTAGAGGAGTAGAAATAAGAAGCTTTAGTGCTGTTGCTTGCTTAGACTATGCATTAGCTGTGAGCCTTTGACATTTAGCTCACATACTCTTGCTTAGATGTAGAAATTTGACTTGTACACTTGCTGTCATATGCAGTAGCTGTGATACTCAATATGTCAATATGTCACTTGACACACAGATTACCACTCCTATACACTGGTTCTAGTACTGTTCAAACTAAATTTTCCGCAAACTGAAAATGAATCTTACTGTTGGGTAACATGAAAATGTAGAGTACTGAAAATGAAAATGAGTCTTCTACTCCTCCATAGTTTTCTCATATGACCAAATTGATGTGTGAGTAGGGCTCCTTGGCTTTGTTGCTTTGTGTGCTTACTAATGAATTGCTTGTTGTATACTTGCTCGGCTGATGAAAACTGATGCAACTGATAAATTGCTTGCTCTATACTTGCTTGGCTGATGAAACTAATGAATTGCTGCAAGCTTAGTGAGCTTGTCCCTGTGATGTCTGATCAATCTTTTCTCTATGCAGCTACTGAGTGGCCGCCTGGCCGGTGAAAGGAAAGCAAATGGACGAAGTGGTAGCGATCAAGAACACATAGGTGAGCTAGTTGTTTACTTGTTGGATAATGCAATTTTGTTACCAAGTTGTACACACCTACCAGACCTAGAACTATCTTCAACAGATGAAATGCTTCTCCCACTGCAACTAGCAGTGATTTTATAGTGTACATCATCCAATTGATCTCTGTTAGTAAAACCTGGATACTACAGATCAAAGAGTACAATTCAGTGAGGTAGTACTGTACAGAGTTCAGTTCCAGGTTCCTTGTAAGTAAAACCTGTCGTAGCATTTCAAATGAACTCACTCCCTCACTCAACATAACATAGAGATTGAGCTGAAGCTCCCCTGCCAATATTTACAATAGGCTGCATTTTATTTTCATTTGTTGTTGCCTGGAGTGAATGTATTCTGCTTGCATCATTGAATGCAAAATTCCTACTGAATTTATGTACCAACTGCCTGACCCTGTTCTTACAAAAATTTGTCCCGAGTCTTGCCAGGCTGAGGTGGACAGCGACGTAGTACACGAAGACGAGGGCACAGAGTGCCGAGACTACGGTGGTGGTGACCACGTCGCGGCTGCTCCCGGCGGCGAAGGCGGCCATGAGGGCGAGGAGGTCGAGAAGCATGGCGGAGCGGAGTATATGTCAGTTCATGTCACTGCTAATGTTCAGACTAGTGTCACTGCTAGTGTCACTGTCATTACTTGGGTAGTGAAAGTGTGTGTGTGCTAGTTTGTAAACTCCTGTTGTATCTGTTGAATTAATAAAATGAGATGAAATAAAGTGTGGTTCTGTTCTCATGGCTGTTGTCTCTTGTATTGTCTGTGCTGTTTTTCTGAAATATTGTTAATATAGTCTTGAAATGTTGTCGAAATGATGCAGAATTCAGCCGAAATGCTTACCGTGTACCAAAGGTTTAGAGAAGATTTCCTTTTGATGCATCCTGTTATATTTCCACAAATGCAGTGCTTTATGGGGTAGTTTCTTCCTCTTGGAAACCAGCTTGTGTAGTTTTTCGCCATCAATTTGTTTTTTCATGTAGCTGTGCAAAGGGAAAATTAAATTGAATTGACATAATGAATTTGTCCTTGTAGGTAAGATCCAATTGAAACTTACTCATTGGAGAGCACTATTTGATTATCAAATTTTAGCATTGTCTTCTTCTTAGCCAATTGTTACTGCTTGCTGCTATTTTTTCTGCAATTGAAACAAATAGAGCACTGTTAAAGAGACTACACTTGTGACTAAAACTTGAATTTCAGACTGCATTTGGAGTAGAATTTCAGATGATGCATTTGGAGTAGAATTTCAGCAAGCAAAATATTTTGCACAATTATTTTTACCACAAGCAAAAATGTTTAGGCATGCACTCAAAGATCAGGTTCCTGTGATCTGTTTACAACAATTGATGCTATTGTCTACTCCAGGTTCAAGCAAAAATTGAGAAAGGCATGCACTCAAGGTTCAGAGTAGTAAATGTCAACAGTTCAGAGCCAAAATGGGCAACAGCCAGCACAGCTAAATGGGCAACAACTTACTTTAATCTGGAAGTACATTACCCTAAATGGGCAACAGCCAGCTCTAAATAAATCACCAGCAGTCTTACCTACTAAACAGAATGAGAGAAAACGAAAAAAAATAATAGAAAACAGACTCACCGGCAGTGGGTGTCGAGCTATGGGTGCATCACTAAATAAATCACCAGCTTGAGTCCTCTCTAGAAAAGAATCACTAAGCGTAGTGTCTATAAATCACCAGCTTGAGTCCTCTCTAGAAAAGAATTCACATGGAAAACATCTCACTTACTATTCATTCATTTGTTGGCTGTGAACTGAAAATAATTTGTTGGCTCTTTCAGAGTAGTAAAGAAGCAATCAAGAAAGTAAAGAAGCAATCAAGCAATCTGGATGCAATCAAGCAATCAAACTCTGAAAGTGCTGTTAGAATAACAGGACTGAGCTACTGATCGATGCAAATATAGTAGTTGTGTCGTGTTCGAACTCAGGGACTAGGCGACGACTATTGTGTTTCGGCTAAAGCTAGGTCACGAAAAAGGCGGATTTGCAGGAATTTAAATCTAAACTAGCAAATACGAGCAATTAAAATATTACAAGCAAGCACCCAATCAATAAAGGGACAGAGTTTTGTACACTGGATTAAATGCGTCTTTTTGTGATTTCCATTTTATAGATTAACCATGAACAGAACAACCAATATTTGAAGAAACACAAGCACAAGCATACACTTAAGATTGGGATAGAAGCAATGTTGGGACAGGGATAGATAATTAGACTAGCACATACATCACATAGACAATAAAGAAATCACGTTCTGCACCAAGTGCATCACACACAAGTGACAGATTAATAAGTATCCACACGGATTACAAGCCACAATCTAGTGCTCACAGAACAATGGAATAACTACTAAACTAGCAGAACGTTTTGTACTGAGTAAATCAAGTCGTAACACAACACTAGATCATAGGAAATTCAGAAATAAAGAGAGGGAGAGATGAATCGCTTGGAGTAGACCCAGGACGAGCTTCAGCTTTTGGTGATGAGGAGCAGCACTTGGGGGTTGAGGAAGAGCAGCAGATCGCAGTTCTTGGGGAGGTCGTCGTCGTCGCTGAGTCATTGGTGAAGGGCAGGAGGTCGGGACGCAGGGGACGGAACAACTCGTGGTGTTGGCTGGTGGTGCGCTAGAGTGGTGGTGGATTGGCGGCGTGCCGCCACGCCTGGCCTGGCCGCGGCGGCGGCCGGTGGTGAGCAGCACGGGGATAGAGGAAGAGAAATGCCAAGCCTCCTCAATCAGATGCTGCGCTAGGGATTTTAACTCCTGGTCCCCTCTAGCACTTTGCAATCAGCCCCTTCTTTCTTTCTGGGATGGTCCTTTTTGGTTTAGTTCAACTCATCTTGCCTTCTTTCCTTCACGTTCAGGCCCTTTTGTATTGGTACATGTGCAGCTCGTCCAAAATGAGAAGAAAATGTGCCTCGTCGCACCAATCTACAAAATATTTCCAAAGCATGTAAAACTTGTACAAAGCAATGAATTAATCATTATAGCGTCCTGAATTGAAGATATTGTCATCAAAATACAAGGAAATGCCATGAAAAATGTAGGGAAAATGGTGCAAATATGATGTCTATCATACCCCCACACTTGAATCTTTGTTTGTCCTCAAACAAAGCATGATAATTCTGAAAAGAGTTGACACTCCGTAAAATGATAATGCACGAGAAGGGTGTTGCAGTTCAGCACTAGTTTTTGAATAATTCAAAATGCAGTAATACGCAATGTGTGAAAATTTCACTTTATCCCAGGTTTTGGTACTTGGCTGTGAGGGTTAAAGTTTGTGATAGCATACTAATCCAACCGATTGTCCAAGAGTGAGTTCAGGCTGAGGGAGAAAAGAGACAAAAACTTTGTAACAACACTACGGACAGATTCTCATATTGGTGCTTCACGTGCCACCGATCCCAGGAACATGGCACGCTAATGCGATATGATCTGCAAATCTAAACTGTGGTGAAAACCACTTATTTATTCATTTTTTTATATCATGTATTGCTTCACGTACCACCGATCCCAGGAACATGGCACGCTAATGCATTATGATAAGCTTTTTAAATTAACAAAATTCTTACGATTCGGCAAAATTTGACATGTTAAAGAAAGAACACCCACTCCTGTAAGAGACATCGTTTTCACAATCTATCATCTCGAGATAACAGTTACTACTTGATGTTTCTTAACAGGTTAGCTCACAATTGGACAAGGGATTCCATCAATATTTATCAGAAAAGTTAACCAACAAACCAATACCAAAACAGAGGATAATGTAGAATTTGGACACATTGGGAACTCATGCATTGAATTAGATAAGGACTAGTGTTGATCAAGTGCAGCAACCTTTTAATGCACTAACATATTAAGGGTGTCATCTCAATTTAGAATCAACGTCATTTACTTGAGAACAAAACTAATGAAGAACTGCTTTTCTTAAACAGAAGGTTTCACACAGGAAATTGAATAGAAAAATATGTCTTAGCAAGATAACTGAGATATCAAAATAAAGCAGAACGTTGGCACCTGGGGAATTTCTACTCCTCCTCCTTTTCTTCATGCTCTAGCTCCTCTCTATTGCTCCTCTTCATGCTCTCTCCACTCTACTCCTCATCACCATGCCATGAATCCACCAGGATCCCATGGGATGTCGACTCGAACCATTTTTAGCCTCAGTGAGTGGTACACAAGCAAAATCCTGAAAGTACACTCCGAGAAACAAACAATGCAAGTGATAGGGCATACACCCTTGTCCATGCAATACAATATCATATAAGTACAAAGCCTACTGCAATGATAATTTTTTTCCATATTGATGTTATTAGTAATCCTATTGGTATGATATGGTTTCACAAGCACATGTACATTACATCTCAACTCTACCTCGAGTAATGGTGAAGTCAAATGTAAGGGAGTAGAAGAGAATTCATAAGGGAGCATGTCATAGAGAGGGTTAGATAAACCTGTGACATCACACTCTCGTATGACCATTGGCATGTTCACTTGAGTTTCCTTTTTCTCTTCATCTTCAATCTTGATAGCCTCCAAAATGTCCGGATCTACCTCTGGATCTTCTATGGTGCTACTACCAGCAACACCTAATTGATTCTGAAGTGTCCCTATCTGTGAATATTCACTAACATGATCTGGTAGGGGTGCTGAGATCACTGCCTCGCTATCTTTCTGAGCAATGTTCTCCTCATCACCATCACTGCTAAGTTTCAACAGTGACACCGATGACTTCCACCAGTCATGCAGCTCAGCAACACGTGGGAGCTTCTCAGGATATTGAAGTATCAGCTCTTCCAAATTTGACTCAACCTCTTGTATCTCTCTCCTTGGAATGTCTCCGACTTGTTCAGTTGTATGTGCTGGAGTTGGAATCTCATCTTCACTATTCTTCTCTGAGATACTCTCTTCAACTGTGACAGAGGCAACCCCTAGTGGAGATGATGGTTTCTTCTTGTCAAATAGCCCAGATATAGTTGTAACACAAGTGTGAACAATTGGTGACACGGCTAAATTCCACCAGTCACAAAGCTGACTAACACAAGTGAATTTCTCCATATCTTGTTGTCTCAACTTAGCATCAATCAGAGTAGGTTTCACATAAACATCTTCTTGCAACTTTAACTCATTCAGGACGGTTTCATTGCCATGTGGTATTGGATCTGCTACTGTGGTATCCATCTGATCTATAGCAGTTGCATCATCTTGGAAAAGATCATAATCATCATCAAGGATAACTGAAGTAAGATCAATCTTGCTATGTGGAGGATCGAATTTAGTTCTGAAATGTTGTTGTCTCGAGAATGAAACATGCTGGTTTTGAATATTAGGCACCATGGATGATTTCTGTTCATTTATGGAACACACAGGTTCTGATTGCACACTGCTTACAACCTTCGGATTTGAACTAGGCCTTTCATAACCCCATTGCATTTGGTGGAAGGCAATGCTCTCAATGAGAATAATTGCACCCTCAACGGTCTTGTTCATGATTGTTCCACCAGCTGACATATCAATAAGATCTCTTGACGCATGTGTCAGCCCTCTATAGAAAATCTGTAGCACTAACCAATCCTTTTGCCCATGATTAGGACATTTTCTAAGCAAATACTTGTATCTCTCCCAAGCTGTATACAAGCTCTCACTTTCATCTTGCGCAAAACTAAGGATCTGGTCACGAATTGCAGCTTGCTTGTAAAGTGGAAAATATCTATCCAGGAAAGCTTGCAAAATATCACCCCAAGTGTATGATTTTGATGGCAAAGAATAGTACCAGTCCTTAGCAGAATCTCTGAGAGAGAATGTGAACAGCATACACTTGATAGCATCTTGGGAAACGCCATGGTACTGGACTGTATTGGCATACTCCAGGACATTACAAATGTGCTCATGAGGGTCTTCATGGGGTAATCCTCTAAACTGATTCTGCAAGACGAGAGCAATAAGTCCAGGCCTCAACTCAAAATTTTGGGCCTCAATAGATGGCCAAATAGGACCTGTCGTCCTGTCCAAACTACTTGGCAACCAAAGATCACGTACTAGAGCCATATGTTCAAGTGCAACTGTCAATCAGCCTACAAATAGTAAGATATCCTACACACACTCACAAACATCAAACACTGGTGAGAGGGTTAGTATCCTAATAAGCCGAAGCAACAAAAAGTAAAAGGGAAAAGAAACACATAAATAAATTTGACTGGAAATTTAAACAAAAACTATACTAAACCTAGTCTATAGCTTCACACAATCGTTCGACGCTAGTCCCCGGCAACGGCGCCAAAATGATCGATGCAAATATAGTAGTTGTGTCGTGTTCGAACTCAGGGACTAGGCGACGACTATTGTGTTTCGGCTAAAGCTAGGTCACGAAAAAGGCGGATTTGCAGGAATTTAAATCTAAACTAGCAAATACGAGCAATTAAAATATTACAAGCAAGCACCCAATCAAGAAAGGGACAGAGTTTTGTACACTGGATTAAATGCGTCTTTTTGTGATTTCCATTTTATAGATTAACCATGAATAGAACAACCAATATTTGAAGAAACACAAGCACAAGCATACACTTAAGATTGGGATAGAAGCAATGTTGGGACAGGGATAGATAATTAGACTAGCACATACATCACATAGACAATAAAGAAATCACGTTCTGCACCAAATGCATCACACACAAGTGAAAGATTAATAAGTATCCACATGGATTACAAGCCACAATCTAGTGCTCACAGAACAATGGAATAACTACTAAACTAGCAGAACGTTTTGTACTGAGTAAATCAAGTCGTAACACAACACTAGATCATAGGAAATTGAGAAATAAAGAGAGGGAGAGATGAATCGCTTGGAGTAGACCCAGGACGAGCTTCAGCTTTTGGTGATGAGGAGCAGCACTTGGGGGTTGAGGAAGAGCAGCAGATCGCAGTTCTTGGGGAGGTCATCGTCGTCACTGAGTCGTTGGTGAAGGGCAGGAGGTCGGGACGCAGGGGACGGAACAACTCGTGGTGTTGGCTGGTGGTGCGCTAGAGTGGTGGTGGATTGGCGGCGTGCCGCCACGCCTGGCCTGGCCGCGGCGGCGGCCGGTGGTGAGCAGCACGGGGATAGAGGAAGAGAAATGCCAAGCCTCCTCAATCAGATGCTGCGCTAGGGATTTTAACTCCTGGTCCCCTCTAGCACTTTGCAATCAGCCCCTTCTTTCTTTCTGGGATGGTCCTTTTTGGTTTAGTTCAACTCATCTTTGCCTTCTTTCCTTCACGTTCAGGCCCTTTTGTATTGGTACATGTGCAGCTCGTCCAAAATGAGAAGAAAATGTGCCTCGTCGCACCAATCTACAAAATATTTCCAAAGCATGTAAAACTTGTACAAAGCAATGAATTAATCATTATAGCGTCCTGAATTGAAGATATTGTCATCAAAATACAAGGAAATGCCATGAAAAATGTAGGGAAAATGGTGCAAATATGATGCCTATCAGCTACTGAGAGAGATGGCTGTTGTTAGAATTAACTCTGAAATTGCATTTCCTGTCAACTAGTTCAGGAAACAAATTTGCTTGCTGTAAACAAATTTGCTGTTATTAATGCCTAAATCTGATCAAATCAGGTTGAAAGAACTACTCCTGGGAAGACAGATGCCAAATACATTATCAAGGAAGATGGTCAACATCATTTGGAGCTGGGTTACAAAGTTACTGTAGGACACTGAAATCTGAATTTAGGACACTGCAGTTTACCTTCTTCAGAGAAGCACTCTGAATATCGAAGGCAGGGAGCAGCAGCAGCCCGAGCACCACTGGCGGCGGGGTAATAGAAGCACACGCGTGACCGTGGGCAACAATTGAGTGGCGGCGCCGCTGGTTTTTGGTGACCGGAAAAGCTACAGTGACGAGCTCCAGCGGCGGCAAGCGGCGGACCACGACACCAGGGAAAACAAGCAAGCAATCGAGAGGGGGGAAAGGTCCTGCAGGATCAGAAGATTACCCTCAAGCTTTTGAACGGCTCAGAGAAGCTTGAGGAGGCGTGACGGCGTCGAGATCGTGTCGGGAAGCGGCGGCCGGAGAGGGAGGAGATGGCCTCGATTCGGTTGATCCACGGCTTCCCGACAAGTTTGGCTCGAGGAGGGCGTATCTCTCGGCGATGCGGAGCTCTTGGTCTACTCGGAATGGCTCGGGGAGGACCGATGAGGCGTGACGGCGTCGAGCTGTGGCGGAAGGGCGGCCGGGGTCGGAAGAGACGACCTCGGTTCCGTTAATCCACTACAGGGGAGAAGCTGCAGAAGATTTTCGGCACGGTAGAAGGAGGAAGAGCAGGCCGGCGGCAGGAGCTCCACCGGCCTGGAGCTTGGCCGGCGAGCCTGGTCTTCCCGTGCGTCCCCGCGCGTCTGTTCTTGTTGTGGGCTAGGTTTTCCAATTCAAATATACATAAGGGGTTTTCTGTAAAATGTGCTGTAGTTCAAAATTTTTGACTCCCGCGACATCTTTTATGGGACAGAGGGAGTAGTACTTTGTGTGTGCGTGAGCGTGTGTATGTGCACGGCGAGCGAGTGCGGCCACCACTCACTCACCCGGCCAGGCAGGTAGCTCTGCTTCTGCGGCGACCGGCGAGTGAGCGATGGCGGCCACCGCGGTCACGCTGCTCCGCGCAGCGTCTCCAGGCCTCTCCAGTGACGCCGGACGGGGAAGCATCGGCGCCGGCAGCTTGCCGTGCTCCCGCCTTCACAGCGACAAGAGGCGGTGGGTCCTCTGCTCGCTCAAGTACGGCTGCCTCGCCGTCCAACCGGGGGACCGGACGACGGCCTCGCCGGTGTACTCCAGCCTTACCGTCAGCCCCGTCGGCGAGGCGGCCGTCGCCGAGCCCGTCTCGTCCGAGCAGAAGGTGTACAGCGTCGTGGCCAAGCAGGCCGCATTGCAGCAGCAGACGGCGCCGGCTAGGGAGGTGGCCGAGGCCATGCCGCAGGGCGGGTTGAAGGAGGCCTACGCCCGCTGCGGCGAGATCTGCGAGGAGTACGCCAAGACATTCTACCTCGGTACGTGTGTCTAGTCAAGTGCTCCTTCGATCGTGCTCTGTTTCGCCTGATCTCGCCGCAATTTCAAATCGTGCTCTTCCAGCTCAGTCAGACTTCCCTGCCGCCATTTCAAATTGTTGTTACTGTTAGAATATGTATGAATCCTGTTAGTTATAGCTAGCCCAAAGTATTCCAGCCTGGCCCAAGTTGGCCCATGTAACTAGTGTACATTACTCTCATTGCAATACAGAAAAGTTAAGTTGGTCATTTGACATGGTATCAGAGCAAGTCCGGTCGTGACCTAGCTCCTCAGCCGCCACCATCGGCAAGTCGCCGGCAAGTCGCCGGCAGCCTCTCCTGGCGTCTCCACCCAAGTCCAAGTCGGAGTTGTGCCGTCTCCCATAGCGCTGGTTGCCAAGTCCAGGTTGGACGTGCTGCTGCCGCCGTTTCCGGCCACTCCGGCCGGCAGCCCTTCTACATCGTGCAGCTCTGCAGCTGCTGGTTCCCGTTCCTCCGGCCGCTCTGCATCTGGTTCCCTTTCCTCCTAGTAAGCAGCTTGTTCTGTCTCTTCTTGTTCTGAAGTACAGCCGCAGCTCAATACTCTGTTTTGCTGAGGAGCTGCAGCTCAATATTTGCTCTAGTCTGCTAGTTTGTACTCTGATCTGCCAGGAAGTGCTCTTACAAGGTTGAGTTTGTTCTTGCTGCAATGGCTAAGGATGGTTCTATTTTCTCTAGTTTCTCTAGTGACATCAAGCTTGATGGCCCAAATTATAGAGAATGGGCATTCTCAGTTAGAACTATTGTGAGAGCTGCTGGTTTTGATGATCATTTAACTGAAGATCCTTCGGATGAAAAGGAGGATGAGTCCACAAGGAAGAATTGGAGAAAAACAGATGCTAAGGTCATGGGTGCCTTAGTTCTCAATGTTGCTCCTTCACTGCGGATGAGTCTTGAGCATCATTCCACTGCAAAAGAAATATGGAAGTATTTGGAGCAGCGGTATCTTCAGCCAAGTGGGGCGCTCCGATATTCCTTGTTGCAGAACCTACAAAATCTTCAGCAACATGATATGTCCATAGAGGAGTATTACGGAGCTTTCACTCGCATCAGTAGCCAGCTTATGTCAATGACTCCAAAAAGTCGTTCCGGGTGTGAAAGCTGTGTGGCTAAAGAAAATTATGAAGCTGAGTCTTTCATGTTTCAGTTTGTAATGAGGCTCAGGCAGGAATTTGAGAATAACCGCACCCAACTTCTTGGTCGTCCTGCACCTCCTTCTTTGGATGATGCACTTGCTAGTTTGATTGCTGAGGAGACACGTCTTCGCTCTCTTGCTTCATCCACCGCTCCAATGACTCACACAAGTGTACTTGCTGCTCCTCGGGGTCCTTTCAGTGGTTCTTCTTCAGGAAAATTCTGTACTCACTGCAAGAAAACTGGGCACACAATTGATGGTTGCTTTTCCCTATACCCAGAGTTATTGGCTGAGTATCAAAGAAAGTTTCCTGTTCAACACCAGCAGCGCCGCCCACCTACTAGGAGGTCGCCTGCTATTGCAATCAGTGAACAGCCACAACAGCCAGCAATGAGTGCTTCTATGTCTGCTGCCTCTCAGCCTGCTTCTCGTGTCACTCAGCCTTGGGTGCTTGATTCGGGTGCCTCCTTCCACGTGACCTCTGATCGTTCCCAGCTTGTGTCATGCCAGCCAGTGAAGGATGGTGCCTCTGTTCATACAGCTGATGGTACACCTTGTTCTGTTACTTATAAGGGTTCTCTTTGCACATCCGAATTTTCAGTTCCTAATATTTCTTTTGTCCCAGAGTTATCCATGAGTCTCATGTCAGTTGGTCAAATTGCTGATATGGACTACTTTGTTGGTTTTGACAAAACATCTTGTTATGTGCAGGATCTTCAGAGCAAGAGGATCATTGGTACTGGCCGTCGCCGTAGAGGATCTACATCCCTCTACGAACTTGACACACTTCACCTTCCTTCAGCTTCCACATCATCTGCTTCATCTGCCTCAACATCGAGATCGACTTCATCGTTTTCTTTTGCCCAGTGGCATCATCGCTTAGGTCATCTATGTGGTTCTCGTTTATCTAGTCTTGTTGGACAAGGGGTTTTGGGTCATGTTCATGTGGATGCTGGTTTCCATTGTAAGGGGTGTAAGCTAGGGAAACAGATACAACTTCCATACCCTTCTAGCACCACTTGTTCTAGTCGTCCTTTTGATTTAGTGCACTCTGATGTATGGGGTCCCTCCCCTTTTGTCTCAAAGGGTGGTCACAAACATTATGTTATATTTGTTGATGACCACTCTCGATATACTTGGGTATATTTTATGAAACATCGTTCTCAGTTGATTTCTATATATCAGGCTTTTGCACGCATGGTCCATACTCAATTCTCATGTGCTATTCGTGTTTTTCGTTCTGACTCAGGGGGGGAGTATCTCTCTACAGCTTTTCGTGAGTTTCTTTCTTCTGAGGGCACCCTTCCCCAGCTTTCTTGTCCAGGTGCTCATGCTCAGAATGGTGTCTCTGAGCGTAAGCATCGCCATATTATTGAGACAGCTCGAACTCTTTTGATTTCCTCCTTTGTCCCCACTCATTTCTGGGGTGAAGCTGTATCCACGGCGGTGTATCTCATAAACATTCAGCCTTCCTCTCGTCTTCAAGGCAAGTGTCCCGGTGAGGTTTTGTTTGGTTCTCCTCCCACCTATGGCCATCTTCGTGTTTTTGGTTGTACATGCTATGTTCTATTAGCACCTCGCGAGCGTACCAAGTTGACAGCTCAATCTGTCAAGTGTGTTTTTCTTGGATATAGTCTTGAGCATAAGGGGTATCGTTGTTATGATCCTTCCGCTCGTCGCATTCGCTTTTCTCGTGATGTCATTTTCAATGAGGATCAACCTTTTTTCTATCCCTCTTCTACTCAGCCATCATCCTCCACATCCTTGGAGTCCACCTCCTTTCTTTCACTTCCACCGATCTTCTCTTCGGATGAGTTAGTCTCAGATCAATCACCACCAGATATGTCTTCCTCACCAGTCCCAGATCCCCCACCAGTTCCAGACTCCACTCCATCATCACGAGGTCCAGCTCCACCACATTTGGATTCTTTTCCTTTTTCTTATACTCGTCGTCCTGTAGTCTCATCTGAGGCCCAGTCATCTATTCTTTTGTCTTCTACTCCTTCGACCAGTACTACTGAACCTTGCACTGATGAATCCTCTCAAACAAGCAGGTATGCACTTCGTGATCGCTCCTCTCTTGAGCTTCCAAACAGATATAGAAATGATTTCTCTGTTGGGGTAGCTTGTGAGCCTAGTACCTATCAGGAGGCAGTCCTGCTGCCTGAGTGGCAGTTGGCTATGTCTGAGGAGCTTGCGGCCTTAGAGGGTACATGTACATGGGATATGGTACCATTACCTCCTCGATCAGTTCCTATCACTTGCAAATGGGTGTACAAAGTCAAAACCAGATCAGATGGTTCTGTAGAGCGTTATAAGGCCCGACTTGTTGCAAGAAGTTTTCAGCAGGCTTATGGGAGGGACTATGATGAGACATTTGCTCCAGTTGCTCACATGACCACTGTTCGTACTCTGATTGCTGTGGCTGCTGCTCGGTCATGGAAAATTTCACAAATGGATGTGAAGAATGCTTTCCTTCATGGTGATCTACATGAAGAAGTTTATATGCAGCCACCTCCAGGTGTTGAGGCCCCATCTGGTCATGTTTGTCGCCTCCGCAAGGCACTTTATGGGCTTAAGCAAGCCCCTCGTGCTTGGTTTGAGCGTTTCAGTTCTGTGGTTCGAGCTGCTGGTTTCTCTTCCAGCGAACATGACCCTGCACTTTTCATTCATACCTCTGATCGTGGTCGTACTTTGCTTTTGCTCTATGTGGATGACATGTTGATTACTGGAGATGATCAGAAGTACATCGCCTTTGTTAAAAGGAAGCTGAGTGAGCAATTCAAGATGTCAGATCTGGGGTCTCTCAGTTATTTTTTGGGAATTGAGGTTGATTGCACAGATGATGGTTACTATATTTCTCAGTCTCGCTATACTCAGGATTTGATTGCACGCTCAGGTCTTACTGATACTCATATTGCTATGACACCCATGGAACTTCAGCTGCAGTTGCGTTCTACTGATGGCATTCCTCTTGAGGACCCCTCTCGCTATCGTCACCTTGTAGGCAGCCTTGTGTACCTCACTGTGACAAGACCAGACATTGCTCATGCAGTCCACATCCTGAGTCAGTTTGTTAGTGCTCCTACCTCAGTTCATTACAGTCACTTGCTTCGTGTTCTTCGATACTTGAGGGGAACATCATCTCGCCGATTGTTTTATGCTCGCACAAATCAGCTCCAGCTTCATGCTTACTCTGACTCCACCTGGGCGAGTGATCCTATTGATCGTCGCTCTGTCACTGGTTATTGTCTCTTTCTTGGCACCTCTCTTATTGCATGGAAGTCAAAGAAACAGACAGCAGTGTCTCGCTCTAGTGCTGAGGCCGAACTTCGAGCATTGTCTACTACTACATCAGAGATTGTGTGGCTTCGTTGGTTATTGGCTGATTTTGGTGTCTCATGTGATGCACCCACAACCATTCTTTGTGACAGCACAGCCGCTATACAGATTGCAAATGATCCAGTCAAGCATGAGCTAACCAAGCATATTGGGGTGGATGCTTTCTTCACACGCTCTCATTGCCAGCAATCAACCATTCATCTCGAATATATTCCATCGGAGCTTCAACTTGCAGATTTCTTCACAAAAGCTCAAACTAGAGAACAACATAGGCTTCATATTCTCAAACTCAATGTCTCAGATCCACCTTGAGCTTGAAGGGGGGTGTTAGAATATGTATGAATCCTGTTAGTTATAGCTAGCCCAAAGTATTCCAGCCTGGCCCAAGTTGGCCCATGTAACTAGTGTACATTACTCTCATTGCAATACAGAAAAGTTAAGTTGGTCATTTGACAGTTACTTGTTCTTGTGATCAGGTTTCTCTGCTGACTGAAACTGAATCGCTCTAGTTAAGTTCAGTTTTAGCACTGAGTTTGTGAAAGATTCAATTCATGTATTTTAATCAACTATGCAAAGACATACGCAAGACCATGTTAATCTGCACCAAAAAGGGTATATCCCTCATCTGTATACACCTCCATACAGAAGGTACGGGTGCCCTATCTGTCACCTTATAATTGCCGGTTAGGCTGTAGTGCTACATGATGGCTGCTTGGCTTGGTGGCTGGTTGAGTACCAGTTACTGAGTTTTGGAGTTGATATTGGCCATGGCAACTGCATGCTGCATGCATCTCGCTTGTCCACATATGTAAACATGTTGCAGATTTATCTTCTCACATTGTATTTTATCATCATTTCTTCTAGCAGCTGGATTGGAGTTTTTTTCTTGTGTTTTTATCAAATAGAAAGATGTCATGGTCAAATGGTTGCTGCTTTTGATAGTCCTGGACAGAACAACGTAAATCCCTTACTGCAAAGAAGAAGGTTGAGGTGACTAGTCTTCTAAACACAAGGACTAAAAGGAGGAGGCTTTCCCGTACCATCACAATTGACTCCATCCACGAGAAGAACTTCCTTTCTTCCAAGAGTATCCTTGAAGCAGTCTTCATCGATGTTTTCGTTCTTCCTGGTATACTCGAGCACTTACACACTCCTTCATCGAATTGAAAAAATGTACCTGCTAGCAACTCCTTGTTTGTTTTTTAGTGTAGTAGCCTAGTACTTCTGTAGGATGTCTCGGTAACTGAACATAAGTCCAATATAAGAGATCAGAATACCCTTCCTGCTGCTGGCAGTTGTGGAAGCATATGAATGAGCTGGTGTTCCTGAGCTTGCCCTGTGAAACAATGCAATCCTCTGGCAAGTCTGCCTCCTTGCTGGCATCAGGCACACCTGCTATGCTTGGTGGGTGTGCCTTGGCGTGGAACTCCATGAACTTTAGTTTCTTCTCTATTCCGATGTCTATATGCTGTATACTCTAGCTCTTAGGCCCCCCTCAGTGAAAATTTAGGTGGGAATCTCTCCCTCCTTGGGAGACATGTGGAGTGCATCAACTATTGATCTGTATCTACACCGAAGGTAGGTCCGACTAACTATTAGTTTATGTTCCTTTTTGTTAGACTAATGCCATGGTAAAAGTCAGTAACAAATACATAAAGAAATGTAGAATGGACGAGGCTTATTTTTCATTGGCCAATGCTGATTCACGACTTTCACTCTAGGTACTACAATTATATAGGACAACATTGTATCTTGAAGAAGGGCCGATAAGTTGTGCACACAGGATGTTGTCTTCGTACAGCCGTGGAGGGATCTGGCCGTGCTCTTATTTTGCCAACAGAATACATGGTGATATTACTAGATGAGGTGACCATCCAAAGCTTGTAGGTGTATTAAGAAAGATTTTTGTTCAAACATACAGGTTAATGCAATTTGTCAGAATATGTGCTCCTTTGTTTCAGTTGCAGTTTGACTCCTGAGATGACTCCTCATACCCTGCTTTTATTGACTAGAAACAACAATTTTTTTAATATAACGTGACGCTATATCATCACCACTTGTAAGATCAACTGCAATGTTGCACTTCTGTTACTGTATAGCCAAATAGTTCAACCTTTAGCTGTTACAAAATTAATTTTGACTTTTGTCCTGTGGAGTATGGAATGTTGGAGTTCCATGCACATTATTAACTATCTTTGATTTATGTAGGATCAAGATGAAGATGCCATGCTACTTGCTGCACAGTTTTGCACATACTCTTTCTCCTCTATGAAGCAAGAGGAAGGTAGAAATGATGTTGTATACTCATTTTATGCCAGGTAAAATAAGATATATATTACGTCTCATTGGCAATCTCCTTAGATAGAGTGCTCCCTTGTATTGTTTCTAGTAGAACTGATTCAGTATGACTGTAGCTTTTGCGTTAGTTTGTAACTATTTCCCTTCTTGATACACTTCTGTACATGCAAGATTCTAGCAGAAACAAGCTTGTTTAGTATTTGTCTGCGGTAAAATAAGCTTTCTATTTAGCCAAAGATGTTTGAAGGTAAAAGATAGCACTGAACTTAATTTGGAGGCTTGCTTACTCTTTTGTGCTCAACTCTCAACTATTGGCAAGTCCATAACTGATAACAGCTGAAGGTTCTTGCCAAGTGTTATATACCGTGGAATCACTCAAAACGTCAAACGTCAAAAGTTTTTACTGGTGAACAAACGTTTACCAACAGGGGAAGGATCCCTCCATTGGCATTGTTAGATAGATGATACCTCTCTGACAATTTTTTAACCGCGGATAGCACCCCGTTTAATCCGAGCGCTTCACCTGCGATTCAAACCCAGGTGGGCCGGCTCAACACCCTGAGCTCGGGCCACCAAACCAGCGCATGGTTCTCTTTACTGGTGAACATGTAGGGAGGAGTTTGGGTTTCCTGGTTTAAAGCTGTATATATTCATGTTTGCACTGTGGTAAAAAAAGAACATCCCTCTCCTTTGGTAGTAAGAGTAAAAAGGAATAAATTTGCTACTCCTGATGATAAAACTGAATTCGATGAACCATCAACATCGACTTGTTAGAGAAAGGTTCAGAACATCCCCTCCTTTCATTCTTGCAGGATTGAGAAGATCGAGTCCTTGGAACCTTTTAAATGTACAGAAAGAAAGCAGATTGTACTTGTAGAAGATGGTGGTGAGAAGATTAATTTTATCTTATGGGGAGAGCAGGTTTCGCTTGCAAATCTTTTCAGGTTCATTTCGCTCAATACAAGTATGAGCTGTCTCAATCCAGTTATAGCAAGCTAAATATTTTCTGAACTTTCAGTGTAGGGAGCATGCTTGCACTGGACAGTCCATTTGTTGCAAATTCTGAAGAGTCTCAGGAATTATGCCTTGAGTACGGTAGTGCAACACATGTTTTCTTGGTGCCGATTTCTCAACATGAGGAACAGGTTGGTTGGAATATCTTGGTGCTACTTCTTTTTGCACTACCATTGACCAAGACAGAAAGATTATGTGCTGGGTACTCCACACACCTACCCAAGTAAGGAGCCAAGGACCTCGGCTGTCGTCTGTTCCGATCAATAATATGGCTTCACAAGTAACATTACCACGTGATTTGCATGGTTCAGTTGACTTCACCAAATATCCATTTCGAGTATGTAACCTTATCTTGGTTCATCACAGTTTATTTTCAGAAGATAACATTTTCCTGTCATTGAGTTAGTTGCTTGCTTGCAACCCAAACACCTAGCAGCTTAGCCTGATTCTGCTGAAGCTTTGATTTGTATTGAGTTATATATAATGTGTGAATCCTAACATTAGTATATGTAACTTAACATGTTAAATTTACCACAATAAAAACCAAGGTTATAATAAGCACGCTTAAGCTCGCTTAGGCGCCGAGCGGAGGCGAAATGCTTAGCGCTTAATTGCGCTTTAGTCCTCCGGAAAATGGAAAAGTGGAGCCATAACGCTCAATCAGCGTCTAGCGCTTAATAGAACCTTGATAAAACTAAAATAATTTAATATATTATTAATTGTTACCTGTCATTATTTGTTTAGTTTCTGTTAGTTCTGTTTATATGCATACTGTACTTTCATTCCATGTGCACATGCAACATACGCAGCACCATAAATATAGGTCTGATCTGATGTTTCCCTTTGTTGAACCTGCTTTGAAAAAATAATACCCAGACTTTTCATGAGTATCCACTATCTTTTTTGGTGAATCTTTTGAAAACCGCTGAACAATAGCCCTCATAAAGTTGGCATCTATTTTACTTGCAATAGCCCTCGCCAGCAGCGTCTTCCCGGTGCCAGGTGGACCGTAAAGGAGCACTCCCTGGAGCCAAGTGGTTGTTAGCAAATATTAACTCTATGTTGATAGCTTCCGCACGTTGAAACGAAAGGAATGCAGATGTATGCGTTGATGAATATATATACCTTGGGTGGCTTGATCCCAACTCGGATGAACAACTCAGGGGTCGTCAACGGAAGCTCGATGGTCTCCCTAATTTCCCTGATTTGGTCAGATAGCCCTCCAACAGCAGAGAAGCTGACATTCCCTGGATCCTCATGAATCATGTTGAACACTAGAGGGTCCACCTGGAAGAAAGTAGAAGTAGAATGGTAAATCACGTACTCGGAATATAACATCCAGTATTTGATTCAACTAATGGAGAACATATTAATAAACTGCACGAACATATAACAAATATTCTCAAACAGGGCGATACCTCGCACGGAAGAATGCACATGACGGTAAGGGACGTCGTGTCAAGACACACACGCGTGGACGTTGTCAAGTTTTCCACTTTCAGCTTACTGCGACAGTTGACAAGGTATCGAGGACCGGTGCTAGCCTTGACGATAACTGCAAGTGTAAGAACAGCGACTTGTCGTCAGCAAGGGCCAAACAGCAAACACAACAATTTCGATGGGAGGTAGATTCAATGAAGCTGCCAATTGACACTCACAGCGCTCATTTTTCAAGCGGGCGCAGCACCTCTCCCACAAGCTGGCCAGAGCTCTGGAACGCCTTGACAAGGTCCTCAGCTTTCTGCAGATCCTTCTTAGCCTGCTTCAGGTTCTCGCGCCCTGCAACCGCAATGTGAGTCAGACACCATAAGCAGAACAGAACCTGAGAAATGGCAGAATATCTCCAGCAAAGCAGAAACGCAGTGTTGCACAGCAGCAGCTAAAAATGCTACTACTTGCATTGCACCGTGTACTAGAATCATAGCACTGGATTGAACGATATACAAAGTCAAGCACTCTGCTTCCAATCACCAATCCCCACAGCACAGAACTAATCATGCCAACCCTAGCTAGATTCAGCGCAAAGGCACAACTTTCCGTGGGTAAACCGTGTCCGAATCCGGAATCTACATCAAAATTGAATTTCGACATAAATAAATCAGGGGTTGAACAACCGTAGCTCGGGGTTGCTTCCCGGGACACGTAGACCCCGACAAACGGGCACCACATGCCAGCGACCCAAATGTTTGCCCCTATCTCCTCTATCCCGTTCCTATCTTTCTCCCTCCACCGTCAACGTCGTCCTTTTTCAGCGCCATATGTCCGTTAAGAGTCCCCAACGATCGTGCATGTGACTTCCCGTTGCTCCCCATCCTCATTTCGCGTTGCCGTCGCTTCTCACGGCTCGTTCAAGCCGGATGGCGATATTACCTCCTACCCTGTACGCAAGGTGTTTGGTCGTTTGTTTGTTATAATGTAAAATGATTTGTAGTTTCGTTACTTCATTGTTTGATTCATAAACTATGGATAGCGACTATGACTTCGTGTTTCGATCACCAAATGATAAAAGAAGACGCCACTACCTTAACCGAGGACGAAGAGAACTATTTTTCGGACAACCCAGGACAATCTATATTGGTTGACACGCGCACTGTATGTGCATATGTACACAAAAGGCACATGTATGAAAATTGGAACTCGACAGCAGTCTGTAAGGCTACATCTGAGATGAGCAATATCAGCAAAGCAAAAGATGGAGGAGATATAAGAATTAAACATGCTACTAGGAGATTTGTCCTAGTGAACACCTGTCGTTCAACGGACAAAAAATACTCTAGGGATAACAGACTGATCTTCCACAAGAGTCCACATTGACGGGAAGGTTTGGCACCTCGATGTCGGCTCTTCGCCACTCGGAGTTGTAGGTGGTTTCGGACGACGAAGGATATTTTCACCTCACATGATTGGCGTATAGTTTACGTATCGGCACTCCATCACCATAGGCATCTTCCTAATCATAATAAGGAAAGGGTTTTTACTTTTTACTACTTTGCATGGTTGGCGGCATAGTCTATGGATCAACCATCCATCGTCGTAGACATCTTCATAGTCATGATGGGCTTTTGTCGTCTTCTAGTCTTTCTTACAGATCACAGTTGCTTTACTTAGGGCGTGTTCAGAAGTCCTCCGGCTTCCAGCTTCCCAGAAATTCATCGTGGAGCAGCACCGAACATCCAGACTCCACGGAGCTGGATTCAAGAAGCTGGGCCAATTTCCTACACAAAACTCGGAGCACCTCCTTTGGAGATTCGCGGAGCAGTGAAAAATTACGGACAGTGTGCCACCGCCAAGTGAAAAACGGTTCGACCTCTCTATTTCTCTCCCTAGCAATTCGCGGATGACCCGCTCTGTCCCGTAACCTAGCAGGCTAGCAGCCGCAACGATCACATCCCAAACTTGACGCGGCCGGAGTTCTCTCCTCGGGCCAACACCCAGACGTCATCTCACCCCTATCCTCCGTCCGCCGCCCAGACCCACCTGCGCGTCAACCCGGCCGCCGCCCAGACCCACCTGCGCGTCAATCGGACCGCCGCCCAGACCACCGGTCCGCAACACCTGCGCCTCCGCCCGCACGTCGAGCTCCGGCCTCCCGGCTCGAGCTCTGCGCCCTCCTCAAGCAGCAGTGCTTGTCCCTGACCTCCTGCTCAACTCCGGCCATCCTCAAACAGCAGCTGCGGCGGCCAGATTCGTTGTCCCCGATCTCCTCCTTGTGCAGCAGCAACGTAACGAGCTGAACCGGCTTGAAAGGACACAGATGACGCCTAGAGGGGGGGTGAATAGGCGATTTAAAATTATTACGGTTAAGACTTGAATAAATGCGGAATAAAACTAATGTTTAATTTATCAAGCCAAAACCTAAACTAGCTAGGTTTACCTATGTGCACCAACAACTTATGCTAAGCAATATAATCAACTAAGTGATAGCAAGATATATAACTTCAAGCTCGATGTCTATCATAAAGTAAATAGCATAAGTAAGAACCTCGGGTATAGAAATACCGATGCACTTGGAGACGATGATTTATCCCGAAGTTCACTTCCCAATGGAAGCTAGTTTCCGTTGGAGCGGCGCGGTGTTCACCAAAGTGAAACACTGAGTAGCCTTGATATGGCACACCGTATCTCCGTTGTGTCTTACCACCAATGTGGCGAGGCACTTGTCACTATGTTGCCGTTGAGGTTGACAACTAGAACCTTTATAAGGATGAAGCTTACTCCACAAGTTGGAGGGTCTTCACCAAATGCACCGAGCCGCCAAGACTTGATGCTTCAAGGCCGGGGCACACACCACAACTCAATTGGTGGCTCCCGGCAATGTCTTCATAGCTACCAAAGCTCCGAGACGAACAAGGTTGAGTCACACTCCACAATTGGAGGCTCCCAACAAATCCCGTGAGCCACCAAGACTCCGAGAAATCAACAACCGTCTAGGGTACCAACGTGCCCTAGAGGAACAAGCTCTAGGGCACCCAAGCACCCAAGAGTAACGAGCTTCTCAACTTCACTTTCCACGAATCACCGTGGAGAACTCAAACCGATGCAACTAATGTAATGGCAAGAACACACTAAGTGGTCAAGTTCTTCCAACACGAATCCAACCAAAGCAACTAATGCTTAGGAGGGATTTGAGAGGAAGAACAAAGGAGAAACACCAAGAAACTCCAATACCTAAATCAAAGATGTTCCCCTCACTTAGAGGAGATATGGTTTGGTGGAATAATAGATCTAGGCCTTCTCCTTCAATCCTCCAAAGATCAATGAGTTTGAGTGGAGGGATTGGAAGATCTATAGGATTTGAGCTCTTGCAACAATGGAGAGAGAGAGGGGAAAATGTGCTCAAGAGGTCAACCAAAGTTAGGGTTCACTTGGGGAAGAAGACCCCTTAAAAGGGAGCCAAAAATATGGCCGTTAGGCCAATTTTCGGGCAGCCGGAGGTGGGAGGCCGGCCATGATGGCTGGCCATGCAATCAGAGAGGCCCCGGCCATGGGGCCGGCCATTTGGCCGGCCATGCTGGCCTAGCCAAACCAGTGAAACTAAAATTGCAATATCTTTTGCATCCGGACTCCGTTTTCGATGATCTTGGGCTCGTTGGAATCACCATAACGAGCACTACAAGATTATGCATATAAACATCATATTCCAACAATATATTATAATAACAAATGAGGAAATGTTAAACCTCTTTCTTGCAAACCGAAACCGTCATATCTTTTGCAAATGAAGTCCGAAAGAGGTGAAACCAATTTTGTTGGAAAGAGGATGATAGTAGCCATCCTTGGAAATATTTGAAAAAAATTAAGAGATAAATTCTCAACACATGTATGTGTGGATAATTTTTCAAGGACAAACCGACAATATTTCTAATATCGAAAACGCAATGGAAGACGCATATGAAAACCGTTTTCGATGAGCTTGGCCTTGTCATGACAAGCACGACAAGCACCAAGACCACACCATGATAAGAGACAAATAAGAACCAATAAAGATGATGCCAATGATGCAAAGGTTTGAGCTCTCTATGACCGATACACTAAAGCTCACTTGAGAGCCCCTCTTGATAGTACGGTTACCTATCCTAAAACCCGGTCTCCCAACTACACCGCGAGACCGGTAAAATAGAAACCCTATCAAGATCATACCTTTGCCTTGCGAATTCCACTTGAGCTAGATGATGACGATCTTGATCTCCTCTCAAGTGGATCACCTTTCTTGATTATGCTCCGCTCGGTGAAGCCTCGCATATTGCTCCCCCATACACCAATATGGGAGAGACACTCTTTCGCATATCTTCACTTTCCCTTATCTTGTATGTTGATCAACTTGCACTTAGCCTTGATCAACATATAATCTTCTTCTTTTAGCCTCGACTCCAACATATGGAGATCAAGCACTGCAAATGGACATACATGTTGTTCCCCCATACATCAATATGGGAGAAGCACTCTTCGGCGTATCTTCACTTGGACTTGAGTGTTGATCAACTCACACTTAGCCTTGATCAACAAATACTCTTCTTCCCTTAGCCTTGATTCCAGCAAATGGAGATCAAGCACTGCAAATGGACACACCTACAAGTGGCTTAATGCAAACATTAGTCCATAGAGATTGTCATTAATTACCAAAACCACACATGGGGGCAACCATGCACTTTCAATCTCCCCCATTTTGGTAATTGATGACAATCCCGTTTAAGAGGGTTTATATAATGAATAAAGCATCCTTGCAAGACAAACAAGCAAGGATGCAAGCACATTAAAGGCAAATGCAACAAAAGCATAAAACCCAAATTCCCTTAAACCCTCTAAACTTCTCCCCCATTGGCATCGATTGCCGAAATGGGAAGAAAAATTTAGAAGGCCAATATAATATGAGTTCCTCCACAAGGTATGCATTTCTCAAGATATGAGTGAAATCAAATGCACATATCCATTAACGGATAATAGAGGAAATCAAACTATATTGAGGATCCAAAGATTGCAAAAGGATGAAATCATTCTAAACATCTCCTCAAAGGAGAAAAACAATCAAGAAGATCCTTAACCGAGAGTTCTAAATAAAAATAGGGAAGCTCCCCAATGTTCATGCACTATTGAGGAGTACACAAATATGGAATCCTCACTCCCCCAAAATCATCTAGAACACTCACCAAGTGCAAGGATGTAAAAATTAAGGCAAAACAAAGCACTTGAACCAAAGATGTGGTTGAGCCATAAGGAAATACCAATTAAAAGAAATTATCAATAAAGACCCAACCAAGAGTATGTGTGTGTGACAAGACAATTAATTTGGTAAGACACATAGTCTTAATCAAATGGAGATAATTTATATATCAAGTATTGACACACACAACTTACAAAGAAGATTTTTTTTTAAATGTTCACAAGCTCAAAGATACCAATTGGAAATTACAACCAATCAAAAAAAACAAAGAGAAAGTGAGAACATTTAGCCAACAAAATCAACATACTCACCGTGATGAGCATGAAGAGAAGAATCTTCAATAGAATGTGAGTGCGCAAAGATGCGAATAGAAATAAGACAAGCACTCACGAGACAAACTTGGAGCCACCAAAGAATTATAGATAAAAGACAAGGTGGCTTGAAAGAAAGTAGGATACCAAATAAAAGGTGACCTCTCTCATATGTATAGGTTTCTAAGTAGACAATGATATTTATCGACAAAGAAACTTGCACATATAAAATGGTCGAAGAAAGAAGACTATGGTAACCAAAAGGAAGTCATGAATATACAAGAAGAGATTATTTCTTAAAATCATAGCACACAGTTCAAATTTATCTCATTGTATATAAATGAACTTCAAACACATCAAATGCATCACACATATCACTAAGGGAACAAGAGATAGTGGAAATGTTTTGAGATAGGCAACAAGTATCACAAAGAAATAATACCAATTGAAGGAAGGTTTTTGCAATTTTATCACAAATATCACAAAGATATACCAAGTGAAGGAAATAATCCAAAACCACAACAATTGTACATTAAAGTTTTCATACCAAGAGGCAACCTACACAAGGTTGAATACAAGAAAAATATGCATGGGATAGACACTTGTTACCGAAATAGCATTGGTGATGATGAAGATGAGAATTTTTGTTTATCATCAAAGCTTGACTCCAATAATCACATGGTGATAACACCTTCCTTATGAATGAGGCAAGCATCCAATGCATCTCCATTGTACCTAAAACAAAATTCAAGTACAACATGGTTCCCAAACTCATTGGGTCCCATAGTAGTTAGACGAACTACAATACATAGGAAACACTCCATATAAATATGTGCATATAGATATGAAATTGAATTTCATGCACATCTTAGCCGATTTAGGATTTGGTGGAGTATCCCCTATATATTGGATCAAGAAAGACTAGCATGCCATAAAATAAATATACTAGTAAATATGCATGCATGGACTTACAAGAACCAAATGAGATACAATTTGGACAAAACACTAAGTAAACCAAGAAGAGAGCACACCAAAGTGTGACACAAAAAGGTTGTCCAAATTATATCAAAATCGAAATCAACACATGATTGAGGAAAAATCAAATCAACATATGATTGATTCCAAAACACATCAACACATGAAGTGTGATATCAATAGGAATCAAATCAAACAACACATGAGAGATAAGATACCAATTGAAAAATAAGATACCAATTAGGAGACAAGATACCAAAAAGAGGTTAATACTTGACCGAAATCAAGTAAAGTAAAATAAAATAATAAGGTATCAAGATTTCCACAATAAATATCAATTGAAACAAATATCTATGGAGGAGATATTAAATTCCAATTAATACCAATTGAAGGTACCTAGGCAAGGCCAATGAGCATATAAGATGAAAGAAAGAGACATGCTCAAAGGGTTTTCTCATTCTATAGGATAAACATAAAACAAGAAATGAGAAAGCAAGACTCCGAAGAGAGAGCAAGGTTACACTAAATAAACCAAGCACCCTTTACACTTTTCATGATGGCACAAAGCATCAAGAGAAAAAGATTTGTCTTCCATAAATGCATACGATAGAAATCAAATGCCAATTGAAAGGATCAAATATTGATAGATAAGATAGTGTTCTAAATAAAAGGAATGCTCCCCCAAGATTCATGCATTATTTTGATATTCGCATTTGAATACAAAATGCATGCACAAGGGATCATTACTCTTCATATTTTATTTACAACACTAAACACTACAAATTTGAAGATTAGGATCCATGCAAGAGGCAAGGAAGGCAAAGGGAGTCAAAATAAATATTTTGGCAAGAGATGGGGCAAATAAAAGACAATGCCAATGTAAGGATAATCAAAAATATTCTATCACAAACATAAATATGGATTGTCCAAGGACAGTGGCCATTTGGAATTATTTTCCCGATGATAAGATGTATCCAAGAATATCCTCACAAGATAAAACATATGGCAAGAGATAAGAAATAAAACACCATATTTTAATAAGGTTTGTTGGTAGTTCCAACTATTCAAACCAACCGGCAAGGCCATGGTTAGAATAATATGGAACAAATGGTTTCTCAACTAATGTATGGAAATGCATATTAGAGAAAAACCACACCAAGCAAACTCACACAAACAAGAGCCAAAAGATAGCTAAAAAGCAAATTGGAACTTGTTCGAGCTAATATGCCACATAGGAATAAGATAATTTACAAAATCAAATCTAAGTGGCAAACCTCAAATGTTCACATTTTGTAGGATTGTAATATGCACATAGCTTATTACTCCCCCACAATGTGATAATTCATTTCTTCTTAACAAGAGGCAAATAAATCAAATAGAGATAATTAATAGACATTATAGAATTTGAATTTCTCATGAGCATGACACACCACATAGTTACTAGATAATCTTGATATATCAATACTAGGTGGTGTTACTCATATACACACATTTTAGGTTAGTGAAGTGCACAAAGCATATCACTCCCCCAAAATGGGATAGTCCATTAATCTCTCAAAAGAGCCCATTGAAATCAACACAAGATCCAATAAGGACTCAACACAAAGTTTACACATATATGGAGCGCACATTAACATACACAAACTTGATTGCTCAAGGTAAGTAATAAGCACAACATATATAAGCACATGCTAGGAACAAAACTAACACATGCAAGGGAGCAAGCAACTTTCAATGTATATATAATTTAAATATAAGTTACCGCAAGAAGGAGCATTGGATATGAGGTATGACAATATAATCCAAATGACTTGGCTTGTGGAAATAATAATCAAGAAGATCCCTTAATTCTTCAAGGATAGCCAAGTCTCCAATGTCCTCCATCACAACCTATTGATCAAGTTTGAGCTTGTTGGTCCCCAACCAAGTTGGGTCCTAGGAGGTTAGTCACAATAGGCTTGGCAACCCAAATGGTTCTTTTCTTGACACCACTTTGAGTTCCCACATATTTGGCAAACACATTGCCAACCCTATCCTTCCTAAGAGAATAAGCATCATCAATAATTATGGGGTTGGATAGAGTACCATTTGTGCATGAAGAAGCCAAGTGGCCCTTCTCACGGCATAAGTAGCAATATCGACTCTTCTCTTTCTTCTTAATAGGCTTCTCAACTTGAGGAGCAATGACTTGAGTCTTCTTAGAAGGTGGCCTTTGTTCAACCCGAGGTTGAGCAAGAGATTGAACAATAGGCCGCTTCCCTAGTTGCTTCTCACTAAGAGGCTTCTTCTTCATTTGGCAATCCCTAACATGATGCCCTTCAATTTTGCACTTGAAGCAAACAATCTTGGCCGAGTGATTGACTTGTTCTTGGCCCTTCTTATTGCTACTCTTGGACTTGTTCTTGAGTTGAATCCAAGTCCACTCTTGTCATTGGGGGATTTTTGCACACTCAACATGTTGTCAAATGTGGCCTTCCCTTTATGATGCTTCTCCACATCTTTCTTCAAAGAAGTGGCTTGTGCCTTGTGCTCTTTAGTCTTCCCTACAAGGTTAGTAGCTACACAAGTACTAGTGGAAGTTGAAGCTTCATTGTTAGAGCAACTAGGCACAAAATGTAATTCAACATATGATTTAGCACTAGTGTGAGATGAAGAATTACAAGGACTAGCACATGGCATTGTAGCATTTTTAGTAGAAGTTGTGCCATTGTCCACATGAGGCTCACTAGATATTACCTTGGTAGCAATAGCCTCATGAGCTAACTTGAGCTTATCATGAGATACGAGAAGATCTTCATGAGAGCTCGAGAGCTTCTCATGGCTTTCTTCCAATATCTCATAATTGCTAGTTAGCAATTTAAGTTGAGCCCTTAGCTCAACATTCTCCTTTAAAATGGATGCTTCACAAGAAATAGAGTTAGTAGCACAAGCATCAACATTAATAGCAATGGGAGAACAAGTAGGAAGCTCTTTTAGTAATTTAGCTTGGAGTTGATCATGAGACTTAGTGAGATGTGCAAGAGAGTCTTCCAAGGACTTGACATCCTTTTCAAATTTCACATTAGCCCTCAAGAAGTCTAACAATTTCAACAACGAGCTCTTCATTTTTTATCTTAAAATCATTAGCCACCTTGAGAGCTCTATCATGGGTTTCATTTACTTTAGATGACTCTAGAGTAAATGTCTCCTCAAGAGATTTCTTGGTGGTTTGTTCTTCTTCAAGAGCTTCCTCAAGCTCCGCAATCGTGTTCGCATAATCACGTTCGCGGCTAAGACTTTCATCTTCACGAGCTTCCAAATTTTCAATAGTAATCCCTCGCTCAACAAGGATGCTCATGATTTCATGGAGGTTCTCACAAGCATTTTTATTATTTGAAAGAGCATTAAGAACCATTAGACCTTTCTTATTAAAGTAAGCATCATCATCATTATTGTTATGATCATCACTATTTGATAATTTAGAAGATATGCAAGGACTATCAACACAAGCATGTGAAACATTTATAGTTCTAGATGTGTTTAAGTCCAAAGATAAATCATTGCAATGAGATAGAGATGACATATTATCTATAAGAAGCTCACTATCATCATTGCAAAATTTATCCCTACTCACCATTGCATTATTTTGTGGCTTGCCACATGTAGGTGAGGTAGAAGAAGTTGAGAACTCATTACGCCCGGAGGTGGAGGGAGAATAATCATTCTCACTATCAATGGACACACCATAATTATCTTGAAGCTTGGTCCATATCTCATGAGCACTCCGATAAGGAGAGATCGACAAAGCGACTGCATTTCTTAAAGACATGAAAACCACTTTAGAAGCTTGAGCATCTAGATAAGAATTTTCCTCATCCTCTAAAGATAATCTTTTCGGATCCTTTGGAGGAGGAAAACCCATATCTAAGATTTTCTCTATAGATGGATCAATGTCCCTAAAATAATTTAGCATGCGATTTCTCCAATCATCATAATTAGTGTCATCGAATATTAAAGAGGCATTGTGCACTAAACCACTAGACGACATCTTTACTCTCTAGGCCGTGAAGCCCTATAAAGAGAGAACCCGCTCTGATACCAATTGAAAGGACACGGATGTCGCCTAGAGGGGGGTGAATAGGCGATTTAAAATTATTACGGTTAAGGCTTGAATAAATGCGGAATAAAACTAACGTTTAATTTATCAAGCCAAAACCTAAACTAGCTAGGTTTACATATGTGCACCAACTACTTATGCTAAGCAATATAATCTACTAGGTGATAGCAAGATATATAACTTCAAGCTCGATGTCTATCACAAAGTAAATAGCATAAGTAAGAAGCTCGGGTATAGAAATACCAAGGCACTTGGAGACGATGATTTATCCCGAAGTTCACTTCCCAATGGAAGCTAGTCTCCGTTGGAGCGGCGCGGTGTTCACCAAAGTGAAACACCGAGTAGCCTTGATATGGCACACCGTATCTCCGTTGTGTCTTACCACCAATGTGGCGAGGCACTTGTCACTATGTTGCCATTGAGGTTGACAACTAGAACCTTTACAAGGATGAAGCTCACTCCACAAGTTGGAGGGTCTTCACCAAATGCACCGAGCCGCCAAGACTTGGTGCTTCAAGGCCGGGGCACACACCACAACTCAATTGGTGGCTCCCGGCAATGTCTTCGTAGCTACCAAAGCTCCGAGACGAACAAGGTTGAGTCACACTCCACAATTGGAGGCTCCCAACAAATCCCGTGAGCCACCAAGACTCCGAGAAATCAACAACCGTCTAGGATACCAACGTTCCCTAGAGGAACAAGCTCTAGGGTACCCAAGCACCCAAGAGTAACGAGCTTCTCAAATTCACTTTCCACGAATCACCGTGGAGAAGTCAAACCGATGCAACTAATGTAATGGCAAGAACACACTAAGTGGTCAAGTTCTTCCAACACGAATCCAACCAAAGCAACTAATGCTTAGGAGGGATTTGAGAGGAAGAACAAAGGAGAAACACCAAGAAACTCCAATACCTAAATCAAAGATGTTCCCCTCACTTAGAGGAGATATGGTTTGGTGGAATAATAGATCTAGGCCTTCTCCTTCAATCCTCCAAAGATCAATGAGTTTGAGTGGAGGGATTGGAAGATCTATAGGATTTGAGCTCTTGCAACAATGGAGAGAGAGAAAGGGAAAAATGTGCTCAAGAGGTCAACCAAAGTTAGGGTTCACTTGGGGAAGAAGACCCCTTAAAAGGGAGCCAAAAATATGGCCGTTAGGCCAATTTTCGGGCAGCCGGAGGAGGGAGGCCGGCCTGGCCGGCCATAGCCCAGCCATGATGGCTGGCCATGCAATCAGAGAGGCCCCGGCCATGGGGCCGGCCATTTGGCCGGCCATGCTGGCCTAGCCAAACCAGTGAAACTAAAATTGCAATATCTTTTGCATCCGGACTCCGTTTTCGATGATCTTGGGCTCGTTGGAATCACCATAACGAGCACTACAAGATTATGCATATAAACATCATAGTCCAACAATATATTATAATAACAAATGAGGAAATGTTAAACCTCTTTCTTGCAAACCGAACCGTCATATCTTTTGCAAATGAAGTCTGAAAGAGGTGAAACCAATTTTGTTGGAAAGAGGATGATAGTAGCCATCCTTGGAAATATTTGAAAACAATTAAGAGATAAATTCTCAACACATGTATGTGTGGATAATTTCTCAAGGACAAACCGACAATATTTCTAATATCGAAAACGCAATGGAAGACGCATATGAAAACCGTTTTCGATGAGCTTGGCCTTGTCATGACAAGCACGACAAGCACCAAGACCACACCATGATAAGAGACAAATAAGAACCAATAAAGATGATGCCAATGATGCAAAGGTTTGAGCTCTCTACGACCGATACGCTAAAGCTCACTTGAGAGCCCCTCTTGATAGTACGGTTACCTATCCTAAAACCCGGTCTCCCAACTACACCGCGAGACCGGTAAAATAGAAACCCTATCAAGATCATACCTTTGCCTTGCGAATTCCACTTGAGCTAGATGATGACGATCTTGATCTCTTCTCAAGTGGATCACCTTTCTTGATTATGCTCCGCTCGGTGAAGCCTCGCATATTGCTCCCCCATACACCAATATGGGAGAGACACTCTTTCGCATATCTTCACTTTCCCTTATCTTGTATGTTGATCAACTTGCACTTAGCCTTGATCAACATATAATCTTCTTCTTTTAGCCTCGACTCCAACATATGGAGATCAAGCACTGCAAATGGACATACATGTTGTTCCCCCATACATCAATATGGGAGAAGCACTCTTCGGCATATCTTCACTTGGACTTGAGTGTTGATCAACTCGCACTTAGCCTTGATCAACAAATACTCTTCTTCCCTTAGCCTTGATTCCAGCAAATGGAGATCAAGCACTGCAAATGGACACACCTACAAGTGGCTTAATGCAAACATTAGTCCATAGAGATTGTCATTAATTACCAAAACCACACATGGGGGCAACCATGCACTTTCACGGCTGAAAGGCCAAATCCTTAGCAGGCCAGCCTCGTGCGAAATGGGCTTTCGGCCCAGCCAAACTGAGGAGTAGCGACGAACGTTTGCTGCTCCGTTCGGAATGTTGGAGTCGCTGCGAGAAGCAAGATCGATGGAGTTTCACGAAGCTGGACCGTTCCCGAACACGCCCTTAATCTGTCTCTCACGCTTTCCTTTCCGTAACTCGATTCTTGAGTCAACTTCCTCTTGTTGTCAGGACTTGTGAGTCAACTTTCTCATGCAAAATTCCTTTTCAACGACCACTTAAATTTTTTGTAAAAAACATGTACATCTGAAATTGTTCGTAAAAAAATTAAGATAGGTCGGATCGCCCTACCCTGGCAACGATTAAGACCAATGGAATTAATGCACATGGACGCTTGACTGTGTTAAATCCCTTAGGATCATCTAGGTTAGATCATATCGGTAGAACAGAGGGAGGACAGAGAATCGAGGTACCTTCTCCTCTAGCAGCACGAACCCGGAGTGCCGGCCATGGTGGAGATGGCTGGCGATGGAAGTGAGTGGCGGCGGTGGTGGAGCTTCCTGTCGCTCTCTGCGCTTAACCTAGATCGGTAGGTCTTGTGTCGGTGGGGTGTGCGGCGCGGCGAACCTCGTACCTTGTGCCGTCTGCCCCACCTGTCTTTTATAGCGCAGCGCGACAGGGGCCCACCAACCTTGGTTTGGTTGGGCGCCCCCGATCAGGGCGCGATCATGGGGTCACCGTGGGTCGTTGGACCCACGCGTGTGGAGATCAACCTAACATTCTCCCCAATGATCTCAACTTTTCACTTTTACTCATTTCATCACAGATCAGTATATAGAGCATGTTTCATCGTCTCAGCTCAATTGCCAATAGAATCAGACAGCTACAATATACCTCTCTGTTTTGAAATAGATTTTTTTTTATTCTTTTTGGGCCTCTTTATTGTCCGAAAATCATAGACTATACCATAAAACACATGGCGACTATGTGTTCTCCAAACACACTGGGCGGTAAGCCTTTAATTAGCAGATCTGCAAACACTTATGTGTTTCTTTTATCTGTTCCTCTTATGCTCCAAGCATTTCAACATAATTCCGGACTTTCTCCTTTACAATGTATAACTCTGTGTCAATGTGTTTGGCAACACACTTGACTCGTTGTCTTAGGAGTGAATTACTTAATGGTTATTGCTGTCGTCAACCATTATTAATTCCGGGTACAGGTTTCCTTAACCATTTTGCCTGTCCCTCAGCCTCATATCATGCTATAACATGTCTTTACATGACACTAATGTCAAACTTTTAATTCTTTGGAGCTTTTCCACACAAAAACTCCAAATGTGAAAATTTAGCGACAATTGTGGATTTCGCTATTCATTTCACAAATTCTTTCAGTGTACTCACAACCTTTTGAGAGCACTCTTAGAGATCTATCTTTGTACTCACAACCTTTTGAGAGTTGTTTTTTAGCATGTGGCCGATATCTTTGATTCCATTCCAGTGATCTATATCTGGATTGGACATTGCCAAAACAACCCGGATACATGAATTGTCAGGGTAATATTGAGCAACCAACAGCGGAAGCATATGGTACCATATCCATTTGATCTGTTCTATGTTATCTCTTGGAACACTAAAGTTCCCAATTCCATTACCCTTGACAATAAAAACAGGCGTAGGTTTTCTCGACATGCATGCTTTAGAGACTTGTTCTCAGCATGTCCATGTGATATTTCTAATACCCCTTTTCTTCTTTTCTCAGTAAATCTTGATACTTATAACGAGAGACACTCTACCGAGAATACTCTTTTGAGGACAAGAACTTCTTTTCTCTGCCGGTAGTAGATTGACATCACCACTAGCAAGTAGGATATCATCCACATACACGGGATTAGGAAATGAAACTTAATGACCAATCTGCCAGATTAAAGGACGAGGAGCAACTGGCCCTTAGATCCCTTCAGATAATCCATAATGTAAGTTTGCTGACTTCTACTATTTACACTTTCTATGCTAGCCTCCTATTGCAGTAGCCCCCAAGCACCTTATCTGTGGTGACTTGGAGCTAAGATAGGTGCTTTAATCTGAACTCAAACTAGTACATAGAAAAACTTTCACACTGTAGCCCCCAAGCACTGAGTCCTTAGCTCTACTAGGACTCGGGGCTGTTGATTCAATGACTCTTAGATTCTAAAACAAAAAACTTTTCCACGAGTAGCCCCCGAGCGCCGAGTTGTCAGCCTGCGGCAACTTGGAGCTGTAAACAACTATCTTTTACTTGTATAAAAAATTCTGCTCTGTGAGTAGCCCCCAAGCGCCAAGTTGTTGACTTGTGACGACTTGGAGCTGCTACCTTGTTAGCTATGACTTGCCTCTTTTGCATCTAGAGAAAAATTCTGACTCCTGAGTAGCCCCCAAGCGCCAAGTTGTTAACTTGTGACGACTTGGAGCTCATGAGTTGTACATCTGACTTGTAAAATCTGACTTGTACTTTCTAACTTGTACTTTCTGACTTGTGCTTTCTGACTTGTACTTTCTGACTTATACTTTCTGACTTGTGCTTGCAGAACCTTATCTCCAAGATGAAAAGGGATATGAAGGAACTAGAGGACCAAGCAGCTGCCAGCGCTCGGTCGGCTCAGGCTGAAAAACAACATTCCCTTCAACTGGAGAAAGATCTGAAAATCCTGGCTGCTCAGCTGGAGCAGGTGAAAAAGGAGTCAGAGGCTGCCAAAAAGACTGCCCAGAAAGCTCACAATGAGCTGAAGGCTGTCTTTGACACATGCCGCAAAGGGATTGGAGCTATGTGTCAACACATCTTTGGTAAATCTATGCCTTTGCTTACTCCTTCTTTGAATTTGATCTGAAGAACTCGACCACTTATGCTTGTGGACCTCTTATTTTGCAGGGGCTGACTCCCCAAAACTTAAACTGCCCATCAGCAAACAACTCCATGAAATGCTGGACCACTATCATGGGTTGCAAGAGGGAGCCTGTGCTGTGGTAAAGTATCTGAATGCCAAGGGCAAGTGCCCCAAAGAGCCTGAGCGCCTGGTGGATGAACTATCAAGGGCACCAGGGTACATGCGCCTATATGGAAGCAATCTTCTTTGAGGAGAGCCTCTATCAGGATTCTTGCCCTGGCACACAGCTACTACCCCACTGTCTTGGAGCCGGCACTGCTTACCATGGGAAAGCCTGAGCAGCATGAAGATGGCACTCCCTTTACCCAAGATGACTTCAAGGCTGAGGAGAAACTGGTGCGGCCCTATGCCTGCGAGATTGCCAATAAGATGGACCCTGAGGTATGGGTTCATCATTATGACTTGGAGAACAAAAGGGTTGCTCCAGAAACTCCTCCAATCGTAAACTTTGGACGTCCCTCACAGGACATAGCTGGTGCCCCTTCTGCTGCGCCGAGCTCGTCTACTCCGGCGGCTCCTGTTACTGGCAACCAGGCTAGTGGAGAGCCGACATTGAAGACGCCTGCCGCGCCCACTCCTTCAAGAGTCATGACTGGGGGCTCCCAACCTCAAGAGGAGTTGGCTAAGCATATGAGAAGCCCGAGAGGTACCGGCTTTCAAACAAAAAAGGTTGCCACAAAGACTCCTATGAAGCCGGCTCCTACTTTTGCTGCTCAAGACAAATCTCCAGCGAAGGACTCCTCAGCTCCAGCCAAGAAGTCGACTCCTGCAAAGGACGACTCTCTAGATGACTTTTAATTGTTATGTAATGGTGCACTACTGGTGCTTAAACTTTTAGCTTTTTAGCTATTCTGAATTTGTGCCCATCGGCTTGTAATGACTTGCTTATCTCAACTGCGACATTGCTATGTCTTATCTATACAAGTCATTGCTTGGTTCTTATAACCCGTCTAATTTTTCACTGATGAATAAGTAGGCCCTGCATGACTTCTCTTACAGTTTGTGCTGACGGGCTCCTAACCTCTTATGTCCTTAGGATTCATAAGAGCTGGAAACAAGTCATGCCTGTAGATTATTCATATTGTGCAGGATGCATCTGACTTACCAGCGAGAAAATTAGGAAAAAATTTGGCTACTGTGCCAGGTTCAAAGGTCTAAGCTTGACTTTTTTCCTGAAAAGCAAGCCCCCAAGAACCTTGTGATCAAATATAATGAATAAAACGCACTCACTGGGTGACTCGACTAAAGGACTCATATTCACAAAAGCCGGCTTTATTTTCTTTGATCACGAAAATTTGATTACATTTAGGCATGGCTCACTGGGCCCTCTGCCTTTCAATTCATAAAACTATTACAACTTTAGCTATAATAAGGACGTAACTGAGCTATATTCCACGGCCTCTTTGCCTCTGCATATGGGTCTAGGGTGTGAGCCGTATCGGCTCCTTTGCTTGCACTTGCCGGCTCTCGTACATCCATTAGATAGTACGACCCATTGTGTAATTTCTTGCTTATGACGAACGGTCCTTCCCATGGTGGTGATAACTTGTGCATCCCTTCCTTATTCTGGACTAGGCGAAGCACTAAGTCACCCTCCTGGAAAGTACGGGTCTTGATTCTGCGTGCGTGATATCGCTGCAAGTCCTGCTGATAGACTGCTGATCTCTCAAGGGCTAACTCCCTTACTTCTTCGAGTGCATCTACCGAGTCCTGACGAGCGAGCTCATTCTTTGCCTCGACATAATTGGCGACTCTTGGCGAGTCATGCAACAAGTCGCTAGGCAAGACAGCTTCTGCTCCATACACCATAAAGAAAGGTGTGAATCCAGTGGATCTGTTAGGAGTCGTCCTGATACTCCAAAGCACTGCTGGTAGCTCCTCAACCCAACTCCCAGCGGCTCTCAACAAGGGAACTCGTAGCCGAGGTTTAATTCCCTTTAACAACTCTTGGTTTGCCCGCTCGTCTTGTCCATTGGACTGTGGATGTGCTACTGAGGCTTGGTCGAGTCTGATGTTGTTCTCACCACAAAACTTGGCCATCTCTCCAACTGATAAGTTGGTCCCATTGTCTGTAATGATGTTGTGAGGATACCCAAAGCATGTTGCTATCTTTTTTAAGAATCGAACTGCTGATGCTCCGTCGACTCTGCTGACGGGTTCGACTTCTACCCACTTGGTAAACTTGTCCACTGCTACTAGCAGATAGGTCTTTTGGCAGGGCGACTTCGAGAAAGGGCCCACCATATCGAGTCCCCAAACTGCAAACGGCCAAGTGATAGGAATAGTTCTGAGTTCTTGTGCTGGTATGTGGTCTTGCCTTGCGTACAGTTGGCATCCATCACAGACTCGTACTATCTTTTCTGCGTCCAGATGTGCTGTCAACCAAAAGAACCCGTGCCTGAAAGCTTTTGACACCAAGGATCTAGTGGATGCATGATGGCCACAATCACCTGCATGGATCTCTTGCAGGATTTGTCTGCCTTCCTCTGGAGACACACATCTCTGGTAGACTCCAGTGACACTCCTTCTGTACAACTCGCCATCAATGACTGTGTAGGACTTGCAACGTCTGATGAGTTGTCTCTGTTTCACTTCATCCTTTGGGAGTTCACCCCATAGGAGGTATGCAAGGTAGGGCTCTGTCCACGCTGGGATTGCTCGTATTGCTGCCACCAATGCCGACTCTGGGTCTGGGAAGGCTAACTCCACCTCTGAGGGCAACTTGACTGAAGGATGATAGAGTTCATCCACAAACACATTTGGGGGTACTTTCTCTCGACGAGAGCCGAGTCGTGATAACGCATCGGCGGCCTCGTTCTTGCGCCTGTCAATATGCTCCATTTGATAACCAGAAAAGAAACCGGCTACCTGTTCGACTGCTCTTCTGTAAGCCGCCATGTTTGCATCCTTCGAGTCCCATGTTCCAGATACTTGCTGAGCTACAAGATCTGAGTCCCCAAGACACCTGATACGCTTGATATTCATCTCCTTGGCCAGTCGTAGACCATGTAACAGGGCTTCATACTCTGCCATGTTGTTTGTGCAATCAAAGTGCAACTGAAGGACATATGCCAATTTATCTCCCTTGGGCGATGTCAGCATAACGCCGGCTCCTGAGCCCTCCAGCTGTCTGGACCCGTCGAAGTGCATTGTCCAATACTTGGTGCAGGGTGTATTTGGTGAGGATGTGAAATCTGTCCAGTCATTGACGAAGTCGACCAAAGCCTGAGACTTGATCGCTGTCCTGGGCTCATATGTGATATGATAAGGACACAACTCGATTGCCCACTTGGCAACTCACCCTGTTGCATCTCTGTTGCGTATGATGTCAGCTAGTGGTGCTGAACTCACCACTTTGATTGGATGCTCTTGGAAATAATGTTTAAGCTTCCTACTTGCGAGAAAAACTCCATAAACTAACTTCTGCCACTGTGGGTACCTTTGCTTTGAATCTGTGAGGACTTCACTGATGTAGTAAACAGGTCTCTGCACTGGATACTCCTTTCCTTCTTCAGCACGTTCCACAACCACTACTGCGCTGACAACTCTCTCGTTGGCAGCCACATATAACAACATGGGCTCCTTATCTGTAGGAGCTGCAAGCACTGGAGCTGTTGATAAGGTTTTCTTCAACTCCTCCAAGGCACGGTCGGCTTCTTCATCCCATAGGAATTTATCTGACTTCTTCAAGAGTCGGTAGAGAGGACCCGCCTTCTCCCCGAGTCTTGAGATAAATCTGCTTAAAGCTGCTACACACCCAGTGAGTTTCTGAACATCCTTTAGACAAGTTGGCCTCTGCAAGTTATTAATAGCCTTGATCTTCTCTGGGTTTGCTTCAATGCCTCTCTCTGAAACAATGAAACCTAGGAGTTTGCCTGCAGGGACTCCAAAAACACACTTGGAAGGATTGAGTTTCATCTTGTACTTGCGCAAATTATTGAAAGTTTCTGTCAGATCTGCGATCAAGGAGTCTGCTTTCTGAGATTTGACAACCACATCATCCACATATGCGTGAACGTTCCTCCCAATCTGCTCCTTGAAACAATTCTGAATGCACCTCTGGTATGTAGCTCCTGCATTCTTGAGCCCAAAGGGCATTGTCATGTAACAAAATGCTCCAACGGGTGTAATAAAAGATGTCTTCAGCTCATCCTCTATCTTGAGTCTAATCTGATGATACCCTGAATAGGCATCCAAAAAACATAGTAACTCTGACCCAGCTGTCGAGTCAGTGATCTGGTCGATGCGAGGTAAAGCAAACGGGTCCTTAGGGCAATGCTTGTTGAGACCCGTGAAGTCGATGCACATACGCAGCTCTCCTGTTTTCTTTGGTACTAACACTGGATTGGCCACCCACTCTGGGTGAAAAACTTCCTTGATGAACTCAGCTGCCAGCCACCTCTTCTCCAATAGCTTTTCTCCTGTCATCATGAAACTTGCGCAAACCTTGCTTAACTGGTCTTGCATTAGGGTTAACATGTAAGCAGTGCTCGGCGAGTTCTCTCGGGACTCCTGGCATGTCAGATGGCTTCCATGCAAAGACGTCCCGGTTCTCACGGATGAACTCGATGAGCGCGCTTTCCTATTTGTCAGACAGATGTGCCCCAATGACGAACTGCTTGGAGGAGTCGCCTGGGGTAAAGTCCACTGACTTGGTATCCTGAGCTGACTTAAATTTCACTTCTCCTCTGTGGCCGGCTTCTTGAGGACTGAGTTGTCCTCCGGGTCCATGTTTGCTTGATAGAATTTGAGCTCCTCTTGAGCACAAGCTATTTCAGCCATGACTGCATCTCCTAACTCGCACTCGAATGCCATCTGTCTACTGCCATTGACTGTGATGACTCCTGCTGGACCCGGCATCTTGAGCTTTAAGTAAACATAGCATGGTCTGGCCATAAACTTAAAGTATGTTGGCGCCGACCAAAAAGGGCATGGTATGGACTCTTAAGATCCACTACCTCAAAGGGCATAATCTCTGAACGATAGTTCTCCATTGTGCCAAAAGCAACCTCAAGGTAAATCTTACCAATGGGTTTGGCTGACTTCCCTGGTACTATCCCATGAAAAACTGTTTCAGTTGGTATCAGCTGTCTATCTTGCAGCTTCATCCTCTTGAATGTGTCATAGTACAAGATATTGATGCTGCTTCCACCATCCATAAGCACTTTGTTCAATGTGTAGCCCCCAACTTGAGGTGCTACCACCAAGGCTAGCTGCCCTGGGTCGTCGACTCTTGGAGGGTGATCTGCCCGACTCCACGTGATGGTTTGCTCTGACCACCTGAGCCATTGTGGAATTGCTGGCTCCACTTCATTAACTGCTCGCACTTTCAATTTCTTGGCACGCTTAGACGTGCTTGTGGTAAAAACATGGTAACTGCCACGACTCGGGTTCTGCTGCCGAGTTGTGACATAATACTGTCCATTGCCATCGTGAAGCTGCTTCGGGTTCTGCTGGAACCCGCCCTGCTGGTTACCTCCTCCTTGAGGTTGGTTGGGGTTATTGCCGGGTCCTCCGTCACCATTATTTCCTCTGTAACCACCATTGTTGTTCCTGTTTCCTGGTCCTGCAAACCTGGTATGTTGCAGATCCACACACTGTCCCAAGGTATGGCCACACCTACCATTTTTGGCGTGTTTAGGGCATGGACTCGCCAGGACCTCCTCTGTGCTTGGCGTACGTCCTTGATATCCTCGAGAATTGTTGTCCTTGCGTCTGATCCCAGTATTTGTATTAGCTACCAGGTCAGAGTTGTCTCCATATGGCCGTTTGTTACTTCCCTGATTCTGGTTTTGATTCTGGTTCTGATTCTGACCATTGCCACCATGTCCTTTAGTTCCCTCCTCCTGGTCCTTGGTTTTGTCTGTGGCAGCGTGCTTATTAGCACCCGCCATGATTTCGCCAATTGTAAGTGGAATACCTTGATTCAAGCTCTCCTTCATGCGACCCAGCTTCCAACTCAAGGGATTGTAGCTGCAGTTTCTCTCCATCGCCATCAATACTGAAACCGGTGGGAGTCCCTGTGAGGAGTTAATGATCTCCGACACCCGCTTCATCCAATGCCTTGCTGACTCGCCCTTCCTCTGAACACACCGCTCCAAGTCCTCTATGGTACTAAGCTTTTTGCATGTTCCCTGGACGTTCTGAATAAAGGCCGCCTTCAACTGCTCCCAAGAGTTAATTGATCTAGGAGGCAAGTTACGCATCCAGGCTTTGGCTGCTCCCTCCATCATAAGATACATGAATTTAGCACACAGATTACCCGTGGCATTGCGAATACTCATCGCCATCTCATAGGTACCTAACCAAGAAGTCGGGTCCATGTTGGGCTCATAATTTGGAACCTTGCGCGGCTCCTTGAAGCTGCTGGGGAAGGACTCGGATCTGATGGCATCTGACAGGCACTCTGGTCCTGTTAGTGAAGGAGAAGCACCAGGAGAAGTCACCTCTGTGTGCACCCGGGTTGGCTGAGGCTGGTTAACTGCACCAGCTAGGGCTCTGCCCTCTCAGCCTCCCGAGCCCTGGCTGCCTCCCTTTCTCGTCGTTGTCTTGCTTCGTCAACCACCAACTGAGCTCGTGAGGCAGTTGGTCTGTTTGCCCTGTTTCTTTCCTCTTCACGGTGCCTTGCACTTGTGGAGTTGGCCGGGTGGGACTCGTCGTGCCGACTCCTCGTGCGCGAGTTGAATGGTGTTGAGTGCAGTCTACTTGCATCTGGAAACGCTGGATAAAGAGCTTGTTGAGTCAATGCTGTCTTCAACATCTCTATAGCCTCGCGAGTCTCTTGACCCGCCGGTCCTTCTGGTACCACAATGTTCTCCAACCTCAAAGTTGCCGCATGAACGTTGTCCATTGGATTGGAATAATGCCCTTCTGGAGTATGGAATCTGTTAGGTTGAGGTCCCCTGCCACCTGTTGCTCCACCTCCGACTCCTCCTTCAGGTGGTGGTCCATTGTTGCCATTGCCGCCGGGTCCTTCTGGGGGTGGTGGTGGTGGTGGTGGTGGCGGTGGTGGTGCTCCTCCTCCTGCGGCGCCTCCTGCAGCCGCTGAACTCCCTAGCCCGGCTCCTGTGCCTGAACCATTGGGTGTGTTGAACAAAGTGGTTGGATTGATGTGGACTCCATCGCGCAGGCGACTCCTGGCTCTACGATGCTGAATTGAAGTGAGCTCCTCGCGACGACTCCGTACTACCTGAGCCTCAGCTTGGACTCGGGCCTGCTCTTCTGCCAATCTACGATTTGCCTCTGTGATTTCTGTTAATTGTCTCTCTAACGCAGCACGAGCGCTGGCTAACTCGGCCGCACGTTCTGCTGCGTTACTTGCGTTGATTTCCTTGGTTAGCAGAGTCGGGTCGAACTGACTTCCGCCGTTTTCAGACATGTAGACTCCCACGACGCGGGCGCGTACTGGCGACTCCGCATAATCCTCTTCCTCAATACCATACCCAAGCCGATCTTCGAACAAGGGCAAGATGGATTCTGAATCGGCGTCGTAATCTGGCTCCATACATGGCTCTGCCAGCGACTCCTCTTCATTGTTGATGACAACTTGTTTCTCTGGTTCAGCGATGATGCCGACTTCTGATGTGCCGACCGACTCCTCACCGTCGGACTCGACAACAACTGTAGGTTCTGAAACTGATTCCGCCGAGTTAGCACGAACTCCTGACGTGCAAACCATGCCAACGAACACGTTGATTCCACCGAAGACAAATTGATAGCCCTCGTCGACTTCCTGCATCTCAGGAGTCCAACCGGAGTCGTCGATCTCGGTTTCTCCATGCTCATCAGTGTAGACTTGCCCGATGGCGAGTTTCTCCATGGCTCGGCGAGCTGCTCCCACGATCTCAACTCCTTTCATCATAGGCCCCACGGTGGGCGCCAACTGTCGTGGGGTTGTCACGGCGAGTTCTTCCTCAGGGAAGATGAGTTCTGGGGCCATTGATGATCGAAGTTCATAGGAGTTGTTACTCTCGCCAAGGGACAAGGATTTACCCAGGTTCGGCCCCTCTTGATAGAGGTAAAGACCTACTTCCTGCTTCTTTGTTATTGCTTGGTACTAGATCTCGATTACAGGGTTCCGACTCCTCTGATTCAGGAGTCGGCGACTTCTCTCTGGTGTTCTAGGGATTCTCTCAAAGCTTATCGATCTAAGGTCCAGGGCCCTCCTTATAAAGGCGGCCGGGTCCCTGGACTTACAACTTGTACCGAGTCACAATCTAACACGGAGTCCTACTCTAGGTCTTGTCCTTCCAAGTTAGCACTCTGGGTTGTACTTGAACTCCACTCTGGCGGGTCCCTTCTCCACACGGGCCTTGGTCGGCTTGTCTCCAGCCCAGCCCATGTGACTTGTTTTGTGACTCGGCTTTGGCCTTCTTGGTCTTGGCGGGTCTACTTTCCGGGTCCATGGGCCTACCTATAAAGTATCCCCCCATCAGCGTGCGTGCACCCGAGGGTGGGCGCACCGCCGTCAAGCGGCTCAGCTGGCGGTGCCCTTTGCCGGCGACGGGCGGTCATGGAGCAATCCTTTGCCCCGTGAGGGGTGGTTCTTCGCCTCGATGCCTCGGCTTGCCGATGCGCATCGAGATCGAGAGGAAGAGGCGCGGCCCGGATGGTGGCGCTCCTTTGCCGGCAAGCCCGAGGCCTCCGGTGAGTTCTTTTCTTTGCCCTTTTGCCTTCTTTCTTCCGATCTGGCATTAGGGTTTCGGGTGGGGAATTTTTCTTTTGATATTTCTTTACCACCGAAAATCAATCTAGAACCCTAGATGAGCTCTGATACCATTGTAAAATCCCTTAGGACCATCTAGGTTAGATCATATCGGTGGAACAGAGGGAGGATAGAGAATCGAGGTACCTTCTCCTCTAGCAGCACGAACCCGGAGTGCCGGCCATGGTGGAGATGGCTGGCGATGGCAGTGAGTGGCGGCGGTGGTGGAGCTTCCCGTCGCTCTCTGCGCTTAACCTAGATCGGTAGGTCTTGTGTTGGTCTGGTGTGCGGCGCGGCGAACCTCGTACCTTGTGTCGTCTGCCCCACCTGTCTTTTATAGCGCAGCGCGACAGGGGCCCACCAACCTTGGTTTGGTTGGGCGCCCCCGATCAGGGCGCGATCATGGGGTCACCGTGGGTCGTTGGACCCACGCGTGTGGAGATGAACCTAACAGACTGATCTTCCTTTGCGTGCATATGGTACGTAGTCCACGCTTGAGGAGTACAGCACACTTGATGTGCATACGGATCGACTAGAGTTCAAATATCTACAGCCAAGCTAACTATAGTAGAAGTCGATCTCATTCTCACCTCTTCGTCAGTCGCCATGGGCAGACCGAAATGCATGCAGCCTGACGGCGCCAGCGCCAGCGTCAGCCACTCGGTCTCGTTCCTCCTCGGCGCTCTTCTCCCCACCCTCCTCCTCTTCTTCCTCGCGTCCGACAGGGTCGGCGAGCAGCTACCAAGCATATCGAGCTTCTCTGCTCATCAGCTGACGAACCTCTCAACCGATGGTCCAGCTGCCGAAATGGTACGTACAGTAGGTACAGTACAGGTGTGCAGTACTGTTTTTCAGCAGCATGTTACCGAAAATTCAGGTACGATTTTCATGGTCATGATCAGGAGGAGACCTTCCCGGGGCTCGCTGAGCTGCTGCCGAAGGTGGCGACCGACGATGGGACGGTGATCATCACGTCGGCGAACGACGCGTGGGCGGCGCCGGGTTCCCTTCTCGACCTCTTCCGCGGGAGCTTCCGCGACGGCGAGGGGATCGCGCACCTCCTCAACCACACCCTCGTGGTCGCCGTCGACACCGGCGCCATGGCCCGCTGCCGCGTCGTGCACCCGCACTGCTACCTCCTCGAGGTCACGGCCGCCAACATCACCTCCGCCAACCGCTTCATGACCAAGAGCTACCTCGAGCTCGTCTGGGCCAAGCACTCCCTCCAGCAGCGTGTCCTCGAGCTGGGTTACAACTATCTCTTCACCGTAAGCTAGCTACCTGCATGCATGCCTTAAGTTGTCTTTTTTTTTTCCTGTGGATTTCCTTTTTACAATTGTTATTCCCTCCGATCCGTATTTAGTGTCGGAAAAACGTACGTACGCACCACATGTTAACTTTTTGACGGGACACCACATGTTAATTAGTAACGCTGCTGGCGACACTTTTTCAGAATCAGAGGTAGTAGTATAGCGATTAGCGAGTTGCACATTTTATGTCAGTCGATTAGAGTCCACGGGATATATAATCGTGGTAGCAATAGGATCGGTTTTGGTATCTCTCACTCGAGTGAGAATTAAGTTAGACCTCTCAACTCTAATATCATCAGATTTGCATCGTGATTCATACAATATGTCATCAGTTGTACATGGGTTGCACATAGTTGCAACTGAGATTTCTCAGTTACACATCGATTACCTATGAGTTACACATGCAACTGAGGTGTTGTCCCGAGCCCCATCCAAAACAGATAGGGAAAGTTAGCTTCGGTCGTCCTACAATGAGCCGAATATCGGTGCTTTTTTGCAGGTGGCCGGCCACAACGCTACCGTCTCCCTAATCGGTCGCCCTTATGTGAGTGGACCCTATTCTGGTATCGCTCCGCAAATAATATATACTGTTGCAACAAATTGTCGTAATATATTTTCAAGAAATGTTACAAAAATAAAAATAGAAGTTTCGTAGTATTTTCGAGAAATTATGCAACAAAAAGTTAGTTACGCAACAATTTTTCGTTACATGTTTCTCAAACAGATGTTACAACCGTGAAAATAGTTTCGCAATATTTTTAAAAACGCAATGCAACAAGAAAATGTGGTTACGTAACAAGAAAATATAAAAATTCAGGAAGATGACACAAAACCGTGCAAAAAAGATTTACAACATTCAAAAATAGTAATGCGGCAAAATAAATATTTGTTTCTAGCATTTTGAAAATAAATATGCAACACCAGAAAATCTAAGAAAAACACCAAGTTGTAGCAAACGCCCACAAAGTTTGCAGCACCTCGCGTGTGTTTTCGCAACAAAACGCATACGAGTATGATAAAATTTTAACGCACGTAAGCAACATAAAAATCCCGGACATCCTTTGCAACACTAGCAGCGCTGGAGCGTACGGCTTGTAGCAGCAGCTAGCGCCAGGGCCGGGCCGGGAAAAAATAGGACCCTGTGCCAAACTCTAGAATGGTCCCTATATTTTTAGAAGGTTTGAGATATGTATTTTAATTTATTGTTAGAAAATTAAAATTATTGCTTGAGGAAATTAATATATTTAATAAACAATTCTGCTAGTACGTCACAAACACAAGTTACTATTGTTGGTTATCATAAAGGGTCGTCCGCTGAACTGTACAGGAGGTTTAGGGATAGAAACTTAGCACAACTGTTTTATTTTTCCAATCCAGAAGATGACAAGCGCGCTAGAGCTGCGTAGTAAGAGCAACTCCAGCCGTCCCCCCGAGAGCCCCCCCAGGACCCCCTTTTTTACGCCGGCGGTCCATTTTTCCCAGCGCCCCCCAGCGCCCCCCAAGGCCTCGTTTTTCGCCGGATTTGGGCCATTTTTTATCCGGCGTCCCAGGCCGAACCCAGCGAGCTGGGTTCGGCCTGGGGGCGCCGGCGAAAGGGGAAAACCGCGCGGGCCACCCCTGTCGGCGAGAGAACGCTCCTTTGCACCAACAGATTCGTCCTTTTCCTCCTCTCCTTCTCCCCGTCGCCGGCACCGACCCCTCCCTTCCGCCGCGAGCTCGCCACCAAAACCACCGCCAGCCACCGCGACGACACCCTCTGCCGTATCCCCTCCCCGCCCCGCCCCATCCGCCTCCACCCGAGAATCGCCGTCGCGGTCAAGCTTCGCGCACATCCGCCTCCACCCTGCCCGCGAGGTGTTCGACGCTTTGCCTCGATGGACTCGGACGATGAGGAGATGCTCGCCGCTCTGCTGGACGAGGAAGCCGACTCTGCCGCCGCCGACGACGAAGAGCACTTGGCGATGCTCGCCTGTCTGGTTGGCCTGTACGACGCCGATGCACAGCCGAAGCGCGGTGGTTCGGCACCAGGTCGGCGCAAGAGCAAGGCACGCCAGCGTGCCGAGGGGTATTGCATGCTATATGCCGACTACTTCGCCGACAATCCAGTACACGGCGAGAAGACATTTCGGCGCCGTTTCAGGATGAATCGGCACCTTTTCCTCAAGATTGTGCATGGCGTCCGAGAGTTCGACAACTACTTCGTTTGCAAGAAGGATTCCACCGCCGTGTGATCTTGCACAACATGATCATTGAGAGCGAGCGAAAGTATCCAGTAGATGAGAAGGAGAAGAAGGTGCCATACTTCAGACAGGGTCCTCTCGTGGGCGAGGATCCAGATGAGAGCGAGCGTCTGCCTGTACCGAAATCATGGACTGCCTACCTTGCAACGCGTCAGGAGATCCGAGACCCAGTAGTTCATCAGCAATTACAACAAGATCTGGTGGAGCACCTGTGGAGGCGCAAAGGCGAGGTCTAGGTTTTATATAATTTGATTTTAAAAACTTGTTTTCAATTTTATGATTTGTTAAACAATTTGTAATAATTTTTGTGTCGAATTATTTGATACAAATGATACATTTGCTTTAGAAATAATGGATTTACTATTAAAATGGGGTTCCATGATTATTTTCGCCGGAAAACGCCGGGTTGGGGGGCGAAACGGCTGGGAATCGTGCTGCCTCCACGCCGTTTTTTTCCGCCGGCGCCGCCCCCAACAGGCCCAAAAAAACGCCGGCAATTCGGCCTGGGGGCGCGAACGGCTGAAGTTGCTCTAATCTGCCTGCGGGCCGCCGTATCAATGGGCCTATACCTCGTGAGCTGAATGAGCTGAACGTGCAGTATCGCGCGTGTAGAAAATTTGGGCCCCCCTTGGCCCGGGCCTGGCTAGCGCACCAACCAACTTACCAACAACAACGAAAAAGCTGGGAGAGAGATGGAGATCAGACGGACAAGCAAGAGATTTGGGCGATAGCTGGTGGATGACCCGAGCATAGAGTATAAGGGTGAAGTAATGTGGGTGGGACCCGGCAGTGGCTCTTTTCTCGTCACGTTCAAGCGATCCATGGCGAGAAGCAATTGGTTGGCCGATTCTGAAGGTTTTCCAAATGGATATGTTCGGCACTGATGCATCATGCATTATTATCGATACTGGTATTATGATGCATTCAGGGATGAAGAGCCCGAGAGGTTTCACATCTTTAAAAGAAAAGTCTAGATGCACATCATGAAGACTGCACAAAGCCTTTTAGTCTAAAAAAAAAAGAGTACAAAATTATGTGTCCACTAATTTTCCATCTCCCAGATAACCATAAGATGAAGGAGAGGTTTCAAAATCTTTGACCGGGAAATAGGAATTTTGCAAACGATTGAGATATACATGCTCCCTTTTCCTATCACGTTTTATCATATCTTAACGAGTGAAATATCATATTCTATGTTATGCTCACTTGACAATGTTGGCAGGATATGGACGTCATGTGGTTCCGCAACCCATTCCGGCACATCAGCCTCCTTGCCGACATGGCAGTCTCCACCGACCACTTCAATGGGGATATTGAAGCCCTGACGAACTCGCCCAACACCGGCTTCTACTTCGTCAAGTCGACGAATCGAACGATCGAGATGATGAGGCGCTGGCAGGCGGCGAGGTCACGGTTCCCTTCGACACACGACCAGGATGTCTTCAATAGCATTAAAGCCGAGCTCGCCACCGGCGAGCTACATATCAAGTTTGTGTTCCTTGATGCTAGGCTCTTCGACGGCTTCTGCCAGCGCCACAGCGACATGGACAGTGTATGTATGATGCACGCCAATTGTTGCATCGGGCTCGAGAACAAGGTGCATGACCTGACGGCCGTCGCTGATGAATGGAAGAAATACACAAGCCTAACCGTGTCCGAGAGGAGAAGCAAAAAATATAGGTGGCCAGTCCCCCGCCAGTGCGCGGCGTCAATGAGAAAAAAGGCAGGGCATCGCCAATAGTGTTGACATCATGATTCGTATACAATATAGGAAATGTAGTGATGTATGACCAAATAAATAAGGAGGAGTGGAGACAAAATATATGTCCTTCTAAAATTGGGTAAAAAAACTAACAGTAAAACTGAAATGTATCTATTTAGCACCGAGACTCACTACAATAGTAGGCCCATGGGTTCGCCCAACACCGTGTGAGACCGTGAGTAGTCCGAGAGGGTACGATGTTTTTGTTCCGAACCCACGGGCCTACTACTCACACGGCCGGCATGTCACAGAGCGCACCTAGCTGGCCCAACTAGCTACATCGATCCTCCGAATCATCTTTGTATATCCTATGAACATTTTATGTTCAAATTTTGAAAAAAAATAGCGCTGAAAAATGTTCAAAATTAAAATTTGCTCAATTTTAAGAGATGTTCAAATTTGAAAATTGTTCACTTGATTTTTTTTCAGTTTTTTCCAAATTTTTAAAATGTTCAAATTTGATTTTTTTTACTTTTTAAGAACGTTCAGATTAAAAAAATATTTTGAATTTGAAAATATTCAGATTTATATTCTATTTAAAACTAAAAATAGAAACAACAAACAGAAAATAAGAAAAAACTGGACCTTTTCTATTAGGCCGCTCAAAAGCGGCCCATTTCGGAACGGTAGCAGGCGACCCTGCCAGATTCCGTCGCTTCAGAGCGAGATATATAGGAGCGCCCTAGGGCGACCCGGAAAATATGGGAGCTCCTATATGACGCTCCGCGGCGACGCAATCCGCGACCGTCGCCTGAAGCAGTTGCTTCATGGGCTGCTTTCGGAGCAGCCCAATAGAAAAGGTTATGTTATTTTTTATTTCTATTTTATAAAGCTGAATATATATTTTTAAAAGTTTTAACATTTTTTAAATCTGAAAAAAATCGAATTTGGACATTTTCGATTTTGAACAATTTCCTAATTTGAACAATCTTTGATTTTGAATAATTTTAGAAATTTGATTTTCTTCAAAATATATGAGCAGTTCTCAGAAAATGAATAATTTTTTGAATACATATCTAATAGACTACTTAGAAAACATCGGTGAACGAAAACTATTTTGACCTTTTTAAAAATCAATTGAAAATGTCGGTGAACAAAAACTATTTTGGAACAATTTTAAAAGTGAACATAAAATATCGGTGAACAAAAGCTATTTTTGAACGATTTTAAAAAGTGAACAAAACAGGTCAGTGAACAAAAATTATTTTTGAACAGATTTAAAAAGTGAACAGAAAAAAGATTTACGAACGAAAGTTATTATTGAATGATTTTAAAAGTGAACGATAATTATTTTTGAACGATTTTAAAAAGTAAACAGAAAAAGGTCGGTGAACAATAATTACTTTTGAACAGATTTAAAAAGTGAACAGAAAATTTTTATGAACAAAAGTTATTTTCGAACAATTTTAAAAGTGACGAAAATAATTTATTTTTGAATGATTTTTAAATTGAACAGAAAAATGAAAAAAATGTCGGTGAACAAAAAATATTTTTGAATGATTTTTTAAATGAACAGAAAATATCGATGAACGGAAATTATTTTTGAACGATTTTAAAAGTGAACAAAAACATATCGGTGAACAAAAACTATTTCGAAAATGAATAAACTTTTTAAATTTGAAAAATAAACATTTTTTTGAATATGAACAAATTTTAATGTAAACATTTTTTGAAACATTTTTCAAAAATCATAAAAAAGTAAAAGAAAATGGGGGTGCAATAAAAATAAAAAAGAAAAGAAAACAAAAAAAGAAAACAAAAAGTAAAAAGTGAAAAACGAGAAAAGAAAAGAAATACAAAAATAAAACTAAAAATAACGAAAAAAATAAAAAAACAAAAACAGAAAAGAAAACGTAAAAGAAAAAATAGAAAACGAAAAAACAAAAACAAGAAAAACGAAAAGTAGAAAAATAAAATGAAAACAGAAAACGAAAAAAGAAAACAGAAAAGAAAACGAAAACAAAAAAAGAAAACAGAAAAAAACGGAAACAGGAAAAAAAGAAACGAAAACAGGAAAAAAATGAAAAAAGTCACCTGATGGGCCGGCCCATCTCACCGACGCGCACCTCCCCCTTCCCTTCAGGCGACGGGTCGCAGACCCATCGCCAGCGGGCGATATATAGGAATTGCGAAAAATATGGCGTGACCATAGAGGCATAACGGGCCTTATAGCACCGAGAGGGTACGCGGTTTCAGTTCGGAGCCCATGGGCCTACAACTACTCACACGGCCGGCATGTCGCAGAGCGCACCTAGCTCGCCCAGCTAGCTACATCGATCCACCGGATCATCTTTATATCCCTTTGAACATTCGCTATCAATAAAGCTTCTCCTGTTCTTCAAAAAACGAAAAACAAAAAGCTGGCTAGCTACATACAGTACATGCTGGGACAAAGGATAAGGATATGGCTTTATGTTATTATTATCGAGCAAAATTAAAAGCAAAGCTTTTCGTTGGCGGCTTAATTTCCTCTCATGGGTATCACTGTCACCGATCAGCAGCATGCATTATTACCTTTTCCCCTCGGGTTATCCTATCCACCGCAATCTCAGTCGAAGAGACGTGTGTCAGTGTGTGCACAAGAAGCTTCCACTGAGAGGTGGCGGTGGCGCGCGGTGGCCGAGCGGAACCATTACCGGACGGCCAGGCGCGCGACGCACGTGATACGCTTCTCCTTCGCGTTCACCCTTCACGATGGTCGGTCGGTCGGCACGCACGTGCGCGCACGCCGCCGCGGCCGGTTCCGAACGTTCGTTCGCGCACCGGCGCACGTCGTCGCCTTCTCGATAACCGTGCGTCATCGCGTGCATGAGGTGTGCGGTGCGTCTGCGAGCCATGTGGGAAGATAGTTGTTGGGTCGGTGTGATGTGTAACCGTGAGCTGAAGCATGAGAGCTTCACCACTGGGCGTTTAAATTGTGATTGGCACTCTCTAATCGGAGACCCCTTTGGGGTGCGGATGCTTATCCGGCGTTTTTTTTTGTGCCTCCCACATCGGTATTTTCAAACGAAACCTACAAAGCAAATTAAAAAAAATGGAAATAGGGAAACAGTTCTAATTTTATTCAAATTTTATTATATTTTATAAGATCGAACGAAATTAAACTAAACCTAACCCTAACCCTAGTCGGAAGCGCCGAACCAGTCGAAGCTGTCGTTGTCGTCGCCGTCGAGGAGAACGAGGGTGGAGGAGGAGCCGGCACGGGAGGTGGACGCGCCGTCCTGGTGCGCACATGAGGTGGACGCGCCGCGCGCCGATGGAGGTGGAGGTCGAGACCGCCAAGCGCTCGATGGTCTCCATAAACCCGAGGGAGTCCTTCTCGAGCTCATCGGCCGACGCCACCAGAGCCCACGTCATGCCGGGGAACTCACCGTCGCGGGACTCGTCCTGCAGCGCGGGTGGCACCTCGTACCCCGCCTGAACCATCGGGGGCTTCACGTCCTCCGACTCCTCCTTCACGTCCACCTTCACCCGTCGCATCGGCGTGTCGTCACGGCAACGCAGGCGGAGACTCCCGCGTGATGGCGACCAGCGATGCCGGACATCATGGATCACCGACGAGGGGAATGCGAGTGGCGGCGAGGCGCCAGAGGGGGGCGGCGTGTTGACCGGTGGGCAGGCCGGCGCGCCGGCGCCTGGACTGGCTCTTGGGCTGGCTGTGCGTTAATGTGCCGCGTGGCCGGCCCGTCCCGTCGCATCGTTGCCGCATGCATGTTGCGCCGCCTGCTTCCGTCGCTTGGGAAAGCGGCCACATTTACGCACGCACGTACCGGTTTCCTGCGCGGTGTCATTAAACCGGAGAAGAAACCACTCCGTGCCGATAATAGGCAGGCCATACCGGCACCGCCAAGCCACACCCAGAGTTGGAGGCCTGGTTGACGGTGCCGGACAGTATTTGGACCGGGCGAGAACTTTGGAACCATCGGTGTGACCGTTTTTTATGTCTGGCATCCCAAAGGCCTTTAAGTACTCTTTTAGGACCCGTGCTCTGATAGCCAGACTTCGACGAGAAAAATCAACAAAATACGCATATGCATTATTGGCCAACACGTTGTCCACCGGCCAGCGCTGCAGCCTAGCCTTGAACTTTTTTTGTTAATTGAACTTTCCAGAAAATTAATTGTATGATGACGGGCGACCTACTCTCATCACCCGCCGCTACATGCAAGTTGCTAATGATATACATGCACGAAAATTAAAAAAAATACTACTAGTGGTACTCAGTTAATCGCTACAATAGTATTAATGCTATGAGCGAGACACCATTCAATGGAGCCTGACGACGACGTGATCAGCCATCGCTCGGCCGTTCACGTGTCACAATCCACGGTCGCGGGCGGGCGTATATATACACGTAGAGCTCTCGAGCGCCTCTGGATTTCCCGTGACATGGCCACTCGCCCGGCCGCGGATCATCGTGGGCATGTACGGCGCAGGTCCCTCTCAAAGAACGTAACTACACCAATGAACCTTCACTCCCGAACGTCCCAGCTGCTATACTCATTTAGCTAAGCCTAGCCACGTTGGGGCGTAATTTATACGTGCTGTCATACAAGACTTTATTTATTAAATTGTACATTTATTTTATCTTAAATTATATGATGTTATAGTAACTAGCTATGTTACCACAACGCCTCTCTTCTCATTAATTACGTGCCCCATAAGCAATTTTGTCTTGACATTTGTAATGTTATTAGCTAAGTTAACCCTATTGTGACCAGCCTAATTAACCAGTTATCTACATTCACATTGTCATCGGGTAGATATTCTAGCACAAGCAAAAGCACGGACGTCATTCCTTTCTACTCCGTTTCGTTTTTGTTTTTGGGAAAGGCACATGATTTTAGTATGCCCTCCTCTAAAACTCGTCGTTCTTGCTCTGAGACAACATTGACAAAGCTATGTGTATGTTCACTGTTGTTAGAGACTTTGGATGAAGGAAAGTAGAGTCTATTGCCCCGTCCCCAGACTTTCACGTTTTCTGTTTTGCCGACCTCATACATTGTCGTCTAGCTTCGACACCGGGGACAGAGTACACAAGTGTCAGTGTCGACATGGTACGTAGGCAGGCAAGATCAGCCTCTCGTTGCCGATGTTTATGGCTCGGTTGAGCCATCGTTGAAGAGCAATATTTTCCGAGCACCAAGTCTTGAGTAATCTTCTCGGCTTTTCCATATAAGTTAAAATGCTAAACTGACTTCATACGATTTATCACGATCAATGTGACAAGTAAGCTAATAAGCTAATAGGTCTAAAGTCAGAGGGCAAGTGACAAGTAAGTTTTTTTGGAACAAGAGCAATGTGAGTGTTATTTAACTGCGGAGGGAGAGAACCTGATTTATAGAAGTTGCATACCACCTCCGTGACATCGTCTCCAATCCAATCCAAAGCAGAGAGATAGAATGTAACGTTGAAGCCATCTGGACCTGGAGAAGCATTTTTCTTCATGGATTTAAGAATCTGCAAAACTTCTTGTTTGTCAGGTATGGAATAGGTGTAATCCTGGGAGTCCAAGGGCAATGAAGAACTAACATATGGCCTGCCACTTGATACGTCTCAAACGTATCCATAATTTTTGAGTGATCCATGCTAGTTTTGTAATATTGTCACATGTTTTTACTGTCATTTATATCATTTTTATGTATTTTGTCGGACTAACCTATTGACAAGATGCCAAGTGCTAGTTCCCTATTTTTGCTGTCTTTTTGTTTCAGAAATTTACTTCTGTAAATATTCTCGGAATTGCACCAAAATTTACGAGGATTTTTTACTCGACGGAAAACACCAGAAGACCAAAGGGCAGCCCTGGGGGCCACCCACAGGGCAGGGACGGCCTCCTGCCGCGGCCCCCCTTGGCCCATGGGTGGGACCCGCCGCTGCTCCTGGTGGGTCCCCTCGGCCCCCTCCGATGCCTATAAAATCACTAAAACCCTAAAAACGTCGGGGCGGCGATTATTTTCCAGAAACTCGACCCCGACGCGCCGTCACCGAAAACCCTAGTTCGGGGTCCAATCTGAAGCTGATCCCGGCACTCTGCCGGTGGGGAGATCGATCCCGGAGGGCTCTTCATCGTCATGCCTTCCTCCGGGATGATTTGTGAGTAGTCTCACCTTGGATTACGGGTCCATGGCAGTAGCTAGTTGGTAGTCTCTCTCTCTTGTGCTTCATGTCTTATGATCTTGTGAGCTGCCTAACATGGTCAAGATCGATTATTGTAATGCTATGTGATGTGTTTGCTGGGATCCGATGGATTATGAAGTTATGTTCAGATTGTGCATGATTCTTCTCCGATGTGCGTAGTTACTTTGGCCAAGTGATTGTGTGTATCTCCAAGAGAGGGTATTTATGCTAGATAGTGGGTTCATGCCCCCTTTTGTTCCTGGGCACGAGTGACAGAAACGTCTAAGGGCGAGCGTGTGATGTTGCTACTAATGGTAAAACAGCGGTGTTAATGTCTCTTTTGATATTAGTGTTGCTTACTTTATGCACTTTACTTAATGCAATTGTCTGTTGCTTGCAACTTAATACCGTTGGGTGACAGGCTGGATAGCGATCTCACGGTGGACTTTTTAGAAAAAGACGCAGTTGGACTCAACGGTCTTTGTTCCTTGTCGTGATGACTCCATAAATATTATCATGTCCTTTTTGTCATAGCTAAATTGGGTTTGTGTCATGATCTTGTCAATTGCCTAACTGTAATTCGTTCACCCATCACATGCATATTTTATTTACTTGAGAGATTCCACTAGTGAACCCATGGCCCCCAGTACATCGTTTTACATTGTTTACAACCTCATTTACTTGCTTTTAATCATCATTACTCATCTGGTCACTTTTCATATTTTATTTATTTCATCATACAATTAACCGCTTTGTTTTCTGCGAGACCGGAAAGATTGACAACCTTTCCGCTGTTGGGGGCAAAGTATTTTGGTTGAGTGTGTGCAGGTCCACGTCTGTTGAAGGTCAAGCGCCAGAGATCTTCAACATTCACCTCGTTGTTGATTTGAAAGTCCTACTGGTTCGATAAACCTCGGTTCGTTAAACGAGGGAAAACTGCTACTAGCTACAATTCCGCCTTCGCTTGGGGCACTACCCAACTTATCAATATCTACCATCACCACTATCCGGGAAAGCCGAATGAAAAATATCCTGGAAGTAATTAACAAAAGCTTTGGCAATGTCATCAGGATCATGGAGTAAATTCCCTTGATTATCATTAATGGAGACAGTGCGATTTCTACGCCTACGTTTGAGCACGGCATTGTGAAAAAACGAGGTGTTCTTGTCACCTTGTGTAGCCCAATGTTTTTTTGCTCACTGCCTATAGTATTCAGTTTGCTTAGTCATGGTGCTCTCATACTGGCCAATGAGGCTTGCCTCAAGAATATGATCTTGTACCTGCGGAGGCTGCATTTGAATTTCATTGATTTTCTCCTGTATAGCATCAAGCTGCTGTGAAAGGGGTTTCTTCTTTCGACACCACCTTCTCAGTGAACCTGCAAGGTTAGTTGTTCTAGCATGGAAAGACCTATGGGTAGAGGATGCCCAAGTTGTTTTTGCAACAGTGTGGTAGTCTTCCTCAAAAGTCCACCAATTCTCAAAATTAAAAGTGCGTCTAGGTTTACGAAATTGAGATTCAGTAGAGATTAAAATTGGTGCATGATCACTAAACATGATAGGCAAATTAAAGACATTCGTATTAGGGAAGATGCCACACCACTCAGCATTGACTAAACACCTGTCAAGCCTTTCAAAGATAGGAGTGGAAGAAAATCTCTTATTAGTCCAAGTGTAGGCCGGCCCACTGTATCCAATATCGAACAAACCACAATTTTTGACATAAGAAGAGACAGAACTCAAACGGGACTTATTTATATTGGAGGAGGTAGTATCTACATCAGATAATATGTCATTAAGATCACCCATACAAACTGTAGGACTACCAAGATTACTATGCACAAAAGTAGTAATACGGTCCCAAATCATTTTAGTAAGGCGATGATAAGGGTCTCCATAGATGCAAACCAGGGAAAATTTCACGCTAGATGCAATATGAATAACATTTGCTAAGATAATATGATGATCAACAAACTTCACATCAACTTGCATTTCATCCGTCCAAGGAAGCCAGAGCCCTCCCGACATCCCTCGGGAAGGAACTACAAAACTATCGACTACATTGAAACGAGTATTAAGCTGAGAGGTAGTATACTTGGATGATCTAACTTCAGAAACAAAGCATACCTGAGCTCTTGTTGATGACAGTAAGTTGGCAAGGTAGTCCATTTTTTTTTGAACTGTCGAGGCTCCTGCCTGCGCCTTGGCAGTTCCAGCCAATCATCTTCATAGCTCCAGTGGCATCTTGCAGTCTGGCATTGCTGCGTCGTCTCACGAAGCCGTCCCGGCAAACAAATGCTGGTTCCCCTCTGGAGGTCGCCTTCGACTTGCTTCGACGGCACTGCAAGGCTTCCGGGAGACCGTCAGCTTATTCAAGTGCGGGGAACGACGACCTCAGACAGAACTTGGAGAAGAATAATCGGCGGAAGATGGGAAGACGATTGCCTCCGACCAGCCTAATCGGAGACTCGGCGAAAAAAAGGAGGAATAAATTGGGGATTTTTCCTTTTTTTCTTTGGGCGTTGACTTGCTAGGGGAAAAGGGGATTTATCTTGAGGAGCAACGGATCGAGAGGGTGGAGATATGGGCAAGGAGTAGAAGCTGCAGGAGAAGTCAGATCTGGAGAGAGATTGGAAGAAGAATCTCAGGAGGAAGAAGGGGATCGGCATATCGCCAGTCGCCACCATGGGCAAGCCAAACGGACCGAGGTTGCGTGACTTAATCATGCGGTTCTCCACCTGATCCAACTTGGATCTGGATCCTTGGCAGCAATTCCTTGTTGTTCCAAACCTGGTTAAGCAGAGTCTTGACTTGTGTTGGCACTTCCTTTGGCTGTTGATTAGCAGGAAGCATGAGATTGTTCACGCAATGCTTATAAGCGCTTTTAGAAGACCATTTTCCTGCAGGGGTTAATTTCCAACAAAGATTGTCCTGCCCAGAAATACAAATAATAGGCGTAGAAATAATATTTTGAGCTGTTTCAGGTTGGAATAGCGTGTTAATCAAATCAATGTTCCAAGCTTTCTGATTTGAAAGCCTAACAATGCTAAGGATCCCACCAGCCACTTAGCCTTGATCTTGCAATCCAAATATCACCCAGACACTTCCATTTGGAAGGCCAAACCCAACAAGCCGAAATCTGCCTTTTGGGCAGCCATCCTCAAAATTCGACCTCTCCTCATATCAGCCTCCTTTTACCAGATCATAGATGGTAATTCTTCCATTTGGAGTTCACCATGGTTTACTGGTTGGGAGACTATCTATGACAACTTAATTATCTAGCCCGCTCCTTTTAAATATCCGGCTCTTGTTAAAGACTTGTGGCTTTCAAATCAGAAAGCTTGGAACATTGATTTGATTAACACGCTATTCCAACCTGAAACAGCTCAAAATATTATTTCTACGCCTATTATTTGTATTTATGGGCAGGACAATCTTTGTTGGAAATTAACCCCTGCAGGAAAATGGTCTTCTAAAAGCGCTTATAAGCATTGCGTGAACAATCTCATGCTTCCTGCTAATCAACAGCCAAAGGAAGTGCCAACACAAGTCAAGACTCTGCTTAACCAGGTTTGGAACAATAAGGAATTGCTGCCAAGGATCCAAAATTTTGCGTGGAGATTACTACAATGTGCGCTGCTCACTGGTAAGCGAGCTGGTAAATTTTCTATCCATATCGAGAAAGATTGTAACAGATGTGGCATATTGGAGGATGAGATGCATTTATTCTTTCTTTGCCCCTTTGCCAAAGCAGTCTGGTTTTCCCAACCATGGTTCATTAGGACAGAAGTTTTTGTTGTTGATCATCATTCTGTCAGTTCTATGATTCAGGCAATCCTATCTTTTGGGCATCCTAATGTCAATGTAGTAAATTTGTACACATTCCTTTGGTGTCTTTGGAAAGCTAGAAATGATGCTTTGTTTGGAAGAAAAGTTAGTAAGCCTAGTCAAGTGTATGCAGCAATGCAAGCTATTTTGCAGGAAACGTCAATGTACCAGTTAACAATGCAGGACTGCAAGCTGACCCCCGCGCAACAAGATCCTCTCGACGAGCAGATTAACAAAATGCCGGGAGCTTCTATTCGTGATTTGTCTTTGTTTCCAGGTCCAGTCCTCTTCTCTGATGCAGCATGGAAGCCGCTTCAAGGGCGGCAACTAGCTCCAGTAGGCCTTGGCGTTTTCATCCAAAACTTGGGGAGTCAACATTGTACAAAAATTCATATTGCAGCGATATCTCCTCCGGTTGCTTCGGTACTTCAAGCGGAGGCATATGCCCTTCTACTTGCAGTCATGGTGGCAGGTTGCCTTAATATTCAGTTTACAGGCATGTTCACTCACAACAGTGTTCTCGCCCGGGCAGCAGCAGCAAATAACATCATTGAGGATCCCGGGCATTGGGAGCTTGCCCCCTTGTTGGCGTCCATCTTCAAGAAAAAGGAGCTTCGACCACCATAAAATATACCATGTTGCTAGGCACCTGAACTTCAAAGAATATTTTTTTAGCTAAATTAGCTCTCAAGCTCCTCAACAAAGGTAGCTCTTTTAGATGTTTATGTGCATCTCCAGCTTCAAGATGTTGTCCAGTTCGTGAAGCTCTCTCGGATCTGGCCCCTGTGCCGATCAGACTAGTTTCTGTAAAGTGTTCTTAATCTATAATATATGCCCTCTATTAAAAAAAATGGTTTATCACGATCTAGTCCAAATAGTAGGTCCCCACATCGATCAATCGCGTTATCGATGTCATTGCTCGTAGAAGCTACATGACTTGGTTGATACTATACAATTTTGTACCGATGTTTTTGTCACTTATTTTCCCGCGTTGACAATCTAGACGTAACAATCAATAGCTTGATACGACTTATGGGAATTGGTGTGCGTGTACAGTCATGTATGTATTTTGAAGTGAAAAAGCACAAACATATCAACATTGTTCTTTAAAATGATTTGTCTTTCCCAAAATGGAAATGTGGGACCCTATTTGGGAGCTCACCCTAGGTTATTTCGAGGCTGACCTATAGCCGCGTTAATTAATTAATAATTTATTCGGTCGAGTAAATCGAGTTAAACATGAGGTGTAATAACAGGCAAAACAACAAAAACACAAGGATGGATCGATTTGCAGCAACAACAAAAACATCAAAAGCAGAAGTGTAACTGGAACAAGATAATTTTATTAAAACACTCTCCATTTCATAATTATTGTGATTTTTAGTTCAAATTTAAACTAAGACCACGACAAGAATTGTGATACGGAGGTAGTAATTGATAATTTATATCGTCGAGTAATTTGAGTTAAACACGAGGTGTATCAGACAAAACAGCAAAAACAGAGTTATAAACCGGAAACAAGCTCATTAATTAATTATTTAGCAACTTCACAATAATACAACTTTTTCCTCGATTTTCGGGAAAACAAAAACAAACTCTGGCCCCCGCTCCCCCGGCCTCGAAGCCCCTCCCCCTCTGCTCCTCCGCCGCGCCATTCGTCCGGCCCCACCCTACCTACTCCGGAGCTCCTCGTGGCGAGAGGCTGACGCCGCGCGGGGAACCGAACCGAGGGTGATGAGCTCGTCGGCTTCGCGGAGGGAGGCGGCGAGGAGCTGCGAGCTCGGGCGGACCTGCGGAGGAGAGCCTCCTCCCAGGCCGTCCCCGTCCCCGGCGGCGAAGGCGCGGAGCGGGGAGCTGCTGCCCCCACCCCAGGGCGGCGCCGCGGCCGTGCGGCAGGAGGGGTGGATGGTGCGGTACGGGCGGCGGAAGATCGGGAGGTCCTTCTTCCGCCAGCGCTACTTCGTCCTCGACAACAGGCGGCTCGCCTACTACAAGAAGCAGCCCAGGGACAACATGGTACGCACTTCATAGCCTCATATCCGGCACACAGAGTTTCTGCTGCTCTCTCCTGCTACAAGAAGTAGCTCTTTTCAGAGTCGCGATCCACCTGGCACAGCTAGTTGTTAGCGCGAATTTTCCTCATTGGTGGTGCATTTTGACCAATTTGGGTGGTGCGGATGGGCGATCGGAGGATTCGTTTGGTTGAAGTTCTAGTTGCGGTAACTAACTTTGAAGGGCAGATCGGTAAGAGAGGAGTTTGATTCTCCGAGCGTGGACTCAGGGGATTCTGAGTGATTTGACTAGATAGAGATTCGTGGAGCTGGGACAGGATCTACTGGATTGAATGTTTCTTCATGTAGTGAGAATCACCTGGGCTGGTGCCAATTGTGTACTACTCTGATGTAGGGCCGATTTGGTTATTATAGTTTACAAGTGTTTGTGAGGCCGAAGTCTAGAAAGTGCTTCCTAATAACAAAGTCGCTAATTACTGGATGTTTCTCTTACCTTTTGCCGTTAATCATGTAAGCAACTTGCTTGGTCTGCCTGGACCCCTGGACCTTTTTAAGTGTTCCAATAGTTAAGAGTAGTATTTTATTGTAAGTTGCCGCTGTGATACATCGACATCGCTTAGATGGGAGTAAGAAACAAGAACGATCCATAACAATTTCCCCCCTTTTCTGTGACCTAGGAAGTTTTGATTAGCTGCATTCCTCTTTGTTCCAGCCTTAGCATGAGGTTTGCACTGCAATAAAAAAACATGACAATTCATACCAGCAGATTTTTTTTAGGTGGGTCACTCTGCAACAAGAGCATGGTGCTTGTATTTAACTTTCTGGTGCAAATCTCGTGGATGCGCAGGTGCCAGTCAAGTCTCTTCTAGTAGATGGGAATTGCAGAGTGGAGGATAGAGGGCTTAAAACGCATCATGGACAAGTAAGTTGGCTCTTCCCTTTTGTTTAGTTCATCAAATATTAATGCGGCATAGCATCAGTGTGCCATTACATGCTGCATTTTTAGTTGTGAGCACTAACTATATTAATTCCTTGCATGTGAAATTAGCTTGCCGCTAGCTCTTCTCTTGAATAAAATTTCTCTCGTGTCAGTTTAAGACAAATGGTATTTTTACTTTTGAGGATTCTACTTAGCAATACAGGATTATATTTAACTTGGGTTGTGTATTAATTATGAAACATAGTTTGCATTACTCGTGCCGAGTCAGCGCCAGCACACAGGCTGGTACTGCACCCTGCGTAACCCCAGAACACACCCCTCTCCGTCTAAGATCAGCCATGGCATGGGCCATTTCGTTTGCTTTGCACGAGATCTTCACAACTTTGATATCCGGTTGGTCATACAGGAGAAGCTTGATTTCTCTGATCACCCCGGACACTCGCGATCTGTCAGGAGCATTGCTAAGAGGCGCATAGTGTGGCATGTATTTCACCTACACACGTATTATAGTTTTGATCATTCATTTAAGCTGTTTTGTCAACAGGTTAAGTATACAAAGTGAACACACATGTTATCAAATTGGGAAATTTGAACTGGTAATATATTGTGTCTACTTCGGCACAGTTGATCAACTTAGACAAATCCTCTGATATAGCTATAAGGTTAATACATGCATATTCCAGCATATGCATGAATCTGATGTGTGTTCCAATTTTACACTGTCATTTAAATATTTACTTGAAATTTGGAAATTTTACTCATTATCTTGCTTCTCGTCTCCTGTCAAACTTCGCAGATGGTTTATGTTCTGTGTGTTTACAACAAGAAAGAGAAGGACAATCCAATCACGGTTCGTTACAGTGCTGAGCCCGTCAATGTTATTGGAAATTAGAACCATCTGATTGTATCCATATTAATTCATGTGCCTTTACCTACGTTTGGCAGTTATTTTTCTTTGCTAGATATTGTTGTTACTACTGCAATATACTGCATTTGGCAAATAGGAAGGCTGTAACACCATAACGCAATAATATCCTCGTCATGTAGGTCTGCTTTTAATATTATAAGGTTTATAGCTTTTTCAAGATTAGACTTAGTTTGCATATGCTTGATATTTAAGTGATGTTATGCGATTTACGTGGTGAAGTTTGGTAGTTTTGATATTGGAAATATGCCATGGGCTCCATTTTTTGGCATTCTGTTTGGTAGTTTTGATATTAGAAATATGCCATGGGCTCCATTTTTTGGCATTCTTCTGAGTTCTGTCTAGTATTCTCAGTCAACCTTTTCTGTCTCATGTGGTAAACTGTTTGATATTATTGATCGTTCATGTCCCTATGATTCTTCAACCAGATGGGCGCACATGATATTGAGGATGCCCTAGTGTGGAAAAAGAAGATAGAGCTCCTTATTGATCAGGTATTCAGGCGATATAAGTCTGACAAACTGTAACAGCATATGGCAATTGTTGTAAACATGTTAGGGACCAGATATCATGATCGATTTTTATTTTTTGCTTGTTTGTTCATGGTGTGCGAGTAAATACACTCCATTCTTACATCCTAGATTTCCATAAAATACTGTCAACATATAATTTTAGGAGTTTGCAGTTTTGCACCCACGAACATGTACCAAGTCACCTAGTGGATATTTCCCAGAACTTCAGATGAACTCAGTGCCAAAATGTGTTGTACTACAAGATAACATGCAAATATCACATTCCATTCTGATAAACATCTTCATTATGCAGCAACAAGACACTATGACAGCTAAAAACCGTAAAGCTTTTGCTTCGCTGGACTTTGACATGGATCTTGGAGCGCTTACATTCTCTGACCATGATAGTGGGCAAGTGAAGCTTCGTGTTATAATTGCAGATTAGTTATTGTGGTTAATAACTGGAAATGATATTCTATTATAGACCTGAAGACGAAGAGGAGCCCCGTCCCATGTTGCTTCGCAGGACAACTATAGGGAAGGGTAGGAAGTTTGGTTACACATCAGTTTCTGCGAAAAATGTTTATTATCGTACGTTGATGATTTTGATTTTTAAATATGCCATTTCTTCATGTAGGCCTTCCTGATTCTGTACATGACTGGACCAAAGAGCACGATATTGGTGTGTCAAATCAGAACGACACCAATCAAGCTAATTCTAGAAAGAACTGGCGGCTGCTTAGATGCCAGAATGGCAAGTTTGGTCCTTTATATAGATATATAACATCCGTATGAGACTGTACTTGGTTCATGTGGAGTTATACTTATTATCTTGTTTTTTATCATCGGCAGGGTTGCGCATCTTTGAAGAACTTGTGGAGGTCGAATACCTTGTACGTACTTTCCCTTTATCCCTTTTTAATGTTGGAGAGGTGCTGAAACCCTGCTAATTGATAATGAGTGTACAAATCTTTCCTACTTATAAAGTTTGGAGTTGGTGGTGAGTTCATTCTCCCACCACTATTATATAATATAGGTGGGACCAACATCTTACAAATGGCTTGAATAAACAACTGCAAACAATCCACACATGTGGGGCCATCAATCATGCAAAAGACACCCAATGAACAAAATGCACTGCTATATTCATACTTAGAATCAGCAGTTTTTGCAAATAAACCACACAATGTTCTCATGACACCATGGCTCTTCCGAAAATCTTAATGACCATGGCTTAACTCCTTGTGTTTTTCGTAGCAACGCCCGGGATTAGTTCTCGTATTTTTATAATTTTGTATGTCGTGTGCAGGCAAGAAGCTGTAGCCGAGCAATGATGGCTGTTGGTGTTGTGGAAGCTACATGCGAAGCCATTTTTGGGCTGATAATGAGTATGGATGTAACAAGATATGAGTAAGTGTGTATTCGTTTACTATCTATGTGCTCATGTATGTTTATTGATCTAGGTTCGCCTTAAATTCAAATGTAGGTGGGATTGTAGCTTCCAGTATGGGAGTTTAGTTGAAGAGGTTGATGGTCACACTGCAATACTATATCATCGGCTACAGCTGAACTGGTGTTCAATGTAAGTACCTTTTGGTTGTGTCGACAGCTTGCGTGATGATCGAGTTGCAAGTCTTTTTTACTTTTGCTGGCTTGCTGCTGCAACTTGCAAGTTCTGAAATAGAAGAGAAGATTCTTAAAAAAAACAAGGAAAGGATAGGCTATATAACCCTGACAGGTCAATGAAATATCTGAGCACAGACTTGACTCGTTTGTACTTGAATTCAGGACTTTGAAGTTTTTCATGTAGTCATATACTTTAGCATTGTAAAATTGGCATTATCTGGACTCAGTAGTAAATCCAGTATTCTAGCACTGTTTAGATGACTGCTGCTCCGCTATCTGGAAGCAAGCACAATGCTGTAAATCATCTAGTAGGTGTATTTGTATGTGCTTAAGCTTGCTGCGTAAAACCAAAAGTTGAATAAATGGCATCCAAGTACAACCGACTTACTTGAGTAGCTCCAGAGAGGGGGGTGTTGGTAGGCAGGCATGAGATATAAAGCATGACACATGACAGCAACGAATGGGTGACTGACCTGCTTTGATAGGCAATTACAAAGCTGTTCCTGCATGGCAGTCCCATAAGAATGTGGATTCGAAGATTTCAATATATAAATTACAATGCATTACCTCAGACTTTCCACCTTGTGTAAACAATTGTACTTGCAGGGTTGTCTGGCCTCGAGATCTTTGCTATGTACGATATTGGCGGCGCAATGATGATGGAAGTTATGGTAAATTTTAGAGTGATTTTATTTCTGGTTTTACATCATCGTTTTGAATAATCTTGTTTGATGCTTTGTGTTTAAACCTGCAGTTGTGCTATTTCGATCTACTGAGCATCAGAACTGTGGTCCCCAACCAGGATTTACGAGGGCTTCTATTGAAAGTAATTTGCCTTCTGTTTGTCACCCTTTTCATCTTGAGATAATTTTGAAAAGGTTTTGTTACTTGTATCCTTTCCTGAACCTCCTATTAGTTCAGGTGGAGGTTTCAAGATCACTCCTCTCAAATCCGTGAATGGGAGATCTCGCACGCAAGTTCAACACTTTATGCAAATTGATCTAAAGGGATGGGGCGTGAATTACATTACATCATTCCAGTACCACTCTTTGCTGCAGATGCTGAACTGTGTTGCTGGTACAGAGTACAAATAACTCCTGTAACTTGTTATGGCATGATTTTTTCATTCATACATGTTCAATGTCCCTTTTCATTAATAGTTTGCCGCCATGATTGTTTGGCATTTGCATCTATTTCCAGGATTGCGTGAATACTTTTCCCAGACTGATGACATTCATACAGTTCCGAGGATTCCTGTAATGCATACTATGGCTAATGTGGCCTCAGTTAAAAAGGATCAGAAACATCAAGAAGCTGACTCAAAGGCCAAACAAGTAGATTCAGCTAACGAAAATTCGGATGAGTCGGAAGAAGATGATGATTATCAAGGTCCCGAAGCTAGCTTGGAGGTGGTAACCCTAGACTAGAGCTGTTTCTTGCTTTGCAAGAAGTTATCTGTTGGTTTGCTACACTAAATCTCATTGCAATTCATGTGCAGGAAGACAACACCAAATTTGATGGTGACACGAAGTGCTCTGGTTCGTTTGTTGTCTAACTACATCTTATATTCTAATATCTCTGCAAATTACCTATATGATCACCCAATTCTAGTCTCACGCCTTTGCGTTGTGTTGGGTGATGCAGATCCGATAGATTTGTCCTGTTTTTCGGGCATTATCCGTCGGGATGCAAATGAGAAAAACCGTAACTGTTGGGCAGTACCTGATAGCAAGATCTTCAAAGTTCGTAGCAAGAACTTTTCGCGTGACAAATCAAAGGTCTAAACCTTCAACATGTTTCCTTTTTTTTAAGATAGCAGGTTATCAAGAGCTTATTGTGTTGTTATTTGAGTTGCAGGTATCTGCAGGGAAGTACCTTATGGAGCTTGTTGCAGCTGACTGGTTTAAAGATACCAAGCGTATGGATGATGTTGCCAAGCGTAAAGGATGCGCTGCTCAGGTCAGTAAATTGTGTATGATTGATCAACTGTCTATTTGTATCTCACTGGAATTGCTTTTGTAATCCTTGCAACATGATTGTGTCAATGCATGAACCACCAGTGTCTTAACCTGCAAAGCAGCAGTTTGAATACTTTAGTTTAGTATTACCGTTCTTTTGTGCAGAACTACTGGTAAATACATAAACATTCATTTTCTCTGTTTCTTAAACCTCGTGCTATTTCATTCATATCATTGTGTTGACTATTAGAAGCTCAATATAGTTTTGGGAGCAAAAGAAGCTTGATATAGTTGTACTTTTCATACTAGTAGCTTAGCTCTTTGATCGTGTACTTTCTCTTATCATGTGAAGGGTACAACCTATAGTCAGATCTGCATTTGAGGTAGAGTTTGAAATTTGAATTGATGACACAATTATCTGATCCGTAATTAAATTGAGTATTGTTTTGGTCTTAGATTAGAGCTAGCAGAGTTTGAAAGTGAAGTTCATGTCACTCTGTCATTAACCTAGGAATCTAGGATTAAGAAGGTTGTAGAGAATCACAGAGATCGAGCTTATCTTGTAATTTAGTAGAAGCCCAGTACCACGTTATTATACTTAGCATGTGAATCCCTGCACGTGGGTACCACTGAAGATTTGGTTCTTGTATATGCATGAACTGAAGGGAGGTCCTAGCTAACCTAGTTCCACCCTTATGTATAAATTTTGATTGAACCCTTACTGCTGTAGGTTGCTGCTGCGAAGGGGATGTTCAGTTTTGTTGTGAACATACAAGTAAGCTCGTATTCTTTCACTCCCCGCATTCACATGGTTCATTTCTTTCTGCCCTACTCAGGTTTTTTCTTACTGAAAGGCAAACATAAGATTTTTTCTTACTGAAAGGCAAACATACACATACAGAAAATTTCAGTCACTTCTGTTTCCACTATTTTCTTGAACTCTTGGTTTGGACTTTGACGATGCTAGCTCAGAAATCTGGTTCTGTTTTTTCAGCAATCCTATTCGGGATAGTCTCATAAAACATTACAAACGAGAACAGATGCAAAATATTGTGATGCAGTTTTTGTATTGTTACATGATACTACCTCCGTTCCATAATGTAAGCCTTTTTAGCAACCTAAACTAGCTTACTAAAAAGGCTTACATTGTGGAACGGAGGTAGTACTTTGCATTGCTTGAACTTCTGTTTGTTGATCTTATAATCATTGTGTGACTTCTGAACACAATAATCCTCATGTGTTTTCCTTCCAAGTACCTGGTTTTGTTCTGTTGGTGCTTCTTTTCCATGTTCTGTCCATGTTTTAAGTCAGTATACTTTTGCAGATTCCTGGATCAACTCATTACAGTCTGGTCCTCTACTTTGTCACAAAATCCTTAAAGAAAGGATCACTCTTGCAGCGTTTTGCCGATGGTGACGATGATTTCCGAAACAGCAGATTGAAGCTTATTCCATCTGTTCCAAAGGTGTTGTTTCTAATGCACTGTCCCGTCGAATGTATGGCTGTTAGCTTTTCTCACTCTAACATAATGACTTTCTCAGGGATCTTGGATAGTGCGGCAAAGTGTTGGAAGTACCCCTTGCTTGTTGGGAAAGGCTGTTGATTGCAGCTATATCCGTGGTCCGGAGTACATGGAAGTAGGCGCTAACTTTACTCGAGAGCGAAAATTCTTTTCATTGAAAAATATCGAAGTACATTGTGCGTGGCACAACTGAAGTTATAACCGAGGCATAAACACTGCATTTTTCTGTTCATCCCTTTCTTCTGCAGGTGGATGTAGACATTGGATCTTCGGCAGTGGCCAATGGGGTTCTGGGCTTGGTCTTTGGTGTCGTGACCAGTTTAGTAGTCGACATGGCTTTTCTCATACAGGTAAAAACACCCCCATCATAGTTGTAATCCTCCCATTCCACTTCCATGGAACTATTTCCTTGACTATTCTTACACCCTGCAGGCAAACACATACGACGAGCTCCCGGAGCAGCTCATAGGCGCTGCACGGTTCTCGCACATCGAACCCTCCGCAGCAGTTGAACCTGTGCTTGATGACACTTCCTCGGCCGGGGAGTGAATCCGTCCGTGCAGATTCTTTAGTTCTTTCCTGAAACTCCATCCATTTGTTAACTCTCTGCAGCAGTTTGCAGTTTGTAAGTATCATTGGTGAGGTTCATACGGCAGCAGGGGCTGCAAGTTCCTATAGTTTTCGTCCTCGGTGCCAGTTCATGCATGTACATACTGCAGACCTAGCTTAACTGCCCTTATTCTTCCGTGAAACGTGGTGGTATTGTAGCCCATTTGTTCATGGATACCTCAGCTCGATTCTTTATCGTGTATACTATGTAACAGTACATTATATGCTTAAATTTAGTGAAAATAGTTTCATTCATTGCTTCAACTGCTTGTGAGCTTTTTGTCTTGTTGATTGACTTCGGGAATCTCATTGGATCCCTGCAAGAATTGAACTGTTTCCCAGTAAATTTGCGTCCGTGAAATGGGTTATGCGATGGTTCCTACAGGTTTTGCCATGATTATCTCAGTTCGTGTTAGTTTTTGTTCTTGGGCAGGTTTGTTGTGTTTTTATATTTTGAGCCTCCTTGCATTTCTATTCTGTTATTGCTAGTGGAAGTACAGATTTTTAGGCCATGTAACCATGTTTCATGTTTGGAGTATTTGAAATCTCTTGACCATAAAATTCAATTTCTGTATGACTTCGAAATTTCTCTCGCATACCAAATCATTTTTCTAAGGGGCAGATTGGAATAAACTTTCTGAGACTTTACATCAACATCCAACACACCACATCTCTAATCACTCCACATATAACAAACCAGAAATCATAACAACATTTCCTGAAGTTGCATGATTTTAAGAGTGCATTTTTTCAGCTTAGTAGCATGCAATTTTAAGGGACTATAATTAATACTTCCTCTGTCCAGGATTGTCACAGATTTCTCCATATATGGATGTATCTAGACGTGAAACGCGTGTAGAACTGTAGATACATCCGTATTTAGAGAAATTTGTGAATCCTTTCCTAGACGGAGGGAGTATTAGTTTTAGACAGCAAATAAGTACTAGAAAAGGTCACTGTTAAATCATCAAACCAGATTTACAAGTGCATATGGCTGCAAATTTAACAGTAACGATCCAGATCCAGGTACTTCCAAGCTCTCAAATAACTAGCAGAGTACGATACATCCAAGATGCGAACACCAAAATGTGGAAAACAAACACGTTGTGTTGGCATACATTCAACATGCAATTTTCGATCCCGTAGATGGTATTCTTCTAATTCGCACGATGAAACCACCTGGGTTTGTTATTTAATCTTCAATTGATGACCTCAGCTAATCACCGTTGTTGGTTCTGTTGTTGGTTCTCCCTCCTCCGTGCATATCGGGTTCTGTCATTGTACCTAGGCCTATCTGATGATCTCTGCGGCACAGGTTCCACCCTTCTCTGCCTCTCTGGAGACCTCTGAACAATCTCTCCATTAACAAATAGCTCAGCTGCAAAATCAAATAGATCGAAGAACATGAATACACTACTTTTGATAACCTAGACAACCAATGTTAACCAAAAGATACAGGTTAGACAGAAAAAATATGGTTGTGAATGCATTGCTCTTCACTGTACCAAAGTGCAGAACTAATAAAAGAGATTTGCTCCAAGTCCAATAGCTTGTAAAACAAGGAATTGCCACTATGTCAACTCAAAACAGATAAAAAGAGGCAGCACATATGTTATCATTGTTCCATCTCTTCTGATCAGAACCCCATTTTGTCAAGGTGCTGAACAGTTAGAGAGACATTCGTTCTTAGTCCATTAGCATTCAAAGAAAGACATCGCCTACTAGGCTTCATTGCTTTGCCAAGATGGACTACAAGACAAATTTGGTGAAGAATCGTCACCGACCAAACTAAAAATGATTAATACCTTAAAATAAGGAACAACAAGAGTGGCGGTAAATGTGTCACTGTCTCATCTCCACTGATCAGAACCTCGTCTCGCTGAGGAGATGAACCGTTAGAGAGACAATTTTCTTAGTCCATTAAAGCAGGACATTGCCGACATCGCAACTTTGCGGGGATGGACTAAAGAATATTTTTTAATGGATGACTACTAGTTAAATTCAAAAGAAATCAAAGGCAGTCAATGAATTGTTTAATGTCTCATCTCCACTGCCAGAACCCCATTTTGCCGAGGTGCTGAACCTTTAGAGAGACATTGTTCTTAGTCCATTAGCATTCAAAGCAAGACATCGCCATGTAGGCTTCCTTGCTTTGCCAAGATGGACTGCAATACAGGTAGTTAAAGATGGTCGGTAAATATGCCACTAATTCACGTGTCCACTAATCCGAACCAAATTTTACCAAGGTGCCGATTTGTTACAAGACATTCTTCTAAATAAAATTAACATTCAAAGTCGGACATTGCATAAGACGTCATAGCTTTGCAAAGATGGACTATAGCATTTAGGGGCTAGGTCTGGGACTGAAGAAACATTGTTGTAATGAACTGTTATTCTAGCCCGACTATATACACACCACACTGCCACAAGGATAACCAAGTGGCAATACGAATTATTAGAATTAATCATGTGAAACACCTTAAATGTCATAGATGTAACAAGATGAATTAATCTCCTAAAGGAGTAAAGGACAACTATAGTGGTCGAGGAAAAATAACTACCTCCATAGTCCTTGTGCTCAGGATCAACATATGAATCAGGAAGCACAAACAGAACACCGGGAATGCCTGTAACATATCAAGTAGTGCATCAGATATATTTTCATCTTCTAAATAAACAAGAGGGTGATATTTGGTAACATATACAGAGAGGAGACATCAAACCTTCCAGCTTGTTAGATGTCTCCTCATCGATCTCGCACCCAAAACCGAAGTATCGCTCACAAGAGACATTGTAAATCTTCTTCCTCGCCTCCTCCTCGCTGTATCGCACACAAGGCAAACCGACGCAAGAGTTAGCAACATAATTAAACTACAAAAATCATGCGTGTGCGCGTGCTGCTATGAATGCTGCCACAGAAATGAGGGAAGATCATCGGACGCAGGTAGAGGCGCGCACCTTCCGAGGACCTTGGAGAGGGTCTGGATGTAGCAGTCGATCATCTGCTGCTTGCTGGCGCCCTCCCCGCCGGGCTTGTCCATGACGATGAGCCAGTGCTCGTAGTCGCACCCCGGGAACAGCGGCGCCATCTCCGTGGGCGCGCGATCGCCTCCTCCTCCGCCGCCGCCGGACCGCATCGGGGAGTACCCGTCGCCGCCCGGGCGCCGCGCCATCCCGCGGAGGAAGCCGAGGCGGGAGGCGACGGCCCCGAGGGCCGCCGGGCGCAGCAGCGGCTCGTGGGACGCCACCGCCGGACCCCCACGGCGTAGGAGGGCGGAGATGGAGGAGGAGGACGCGCGGCGGGAGAGGAGCCACCGGGCTCCGGCGGCTGCTGCGGCGGCGGCCATTTGCGTAAAACCCTAGCGGTGGCTACACTAGGTTCGGGGAGAAGATGCGAGGTCTCTCTGTGCGTGACGGTGATGGGTTTTAGGTAGTACAAAATGGGTTTGTGCTAAGATGGGCTCGTAATGGGTTTCGACGGGCCGGATGTGAGACTACTCAAACCCATGTAATATAAATATCCTATGGCCCTATATCGAATGCAGATTTTTTTCTTCATCTGGACAGGATTTTGAATTCTTTTTTTTTAGGACACCACGTACTTCCATTAATACAAACAAACTACAACCTTCTCACCGTACAAACTAGAAGAAAGTGGACGCAAAAACAGCTGTCCCAAAGCACCAGCAGAAAGGACCCAAAAGAAAGCAGAAAATACAAAGAGGTCCCTAGAATCCTGAGTGCTGGAGCACACCGACGCCCGCCACCATCGTTCGCCTCCGCCGCAGCTGCCACCGGAGGACGAAACAGATGACCACCACTGCCCGGATAGAAGGCGCACCATCGCGAACTCGCTTTGTAAGCCGCAAGAGTTGCCCGCCTCGCATGGACGGGTCTGACACCTCTGAGCCACATCGGCCGAGGAACTCCCCAGTCCACCTCCGCCCTCAAATCCAGCAACTCCGGCCTCCCAGGCCACAGAAAATCGCCAGATCTGCTCGCCATCGTCCACCTCCCCTGCTCTGGAAGAACAAACGACCACCATCTTCGCCGGCGACAGATCAAGCCATTGCAAGCCACCATCTAGCACCACGAAGGACAAATCCGACCGCAATCGCCCAGATCCGCGACACCCTGAGCTTATTGATGATGCCGACGCCAGATCGGAGCTCCTCTGCCACCCTCCATGGAGTACCAACAGAGACGCCCGCCGGCCACCTTGCGCCGTCGCTCGTCCACGACCAAAGTTAGCATCTGCAGTCGGCCGCCGAAGAACGACGCTCCTCCAACCCCCTCCTCCATCTCCTTGATGGCTATGAAAGGACCCAAGAGCAGCAGCACACGACGAACCAGCATAGCAACACACCTCCAGATCGAGATGTGAAGCCCAAACAGCGAGCTTATTCAAGGAGATGTCGGCAGCATCGCTCTTCTCCGCCTCCGGCTCCATCCAGAGGAGCACCACGGTGAAGAGGAGAGCCGCCGAGCGCCGGAAGCGGTCCGCAAACTCCGGCGACACGCTCCAAACTACTGGCATAAAGCCAACCACTGGCATAAAGCCAAACTCAAATCTACAGCTAAAACGACCTAATGCTACTCTGTACAGAGAGGGGAGCCACCCCAGCCCGTCTCTACACCATCCTGCGCGAGCGCCGACGGTGAGAGAGGCCGGATCTGGAGTTTCTTGGTGGACTCTAAAGAGCGGTGGGGAAGAGAGGCTGAAGGAGCTTCTGTTGATTTTGAATTCTTCATGTGAGTGAAATTCCACGCATTCCGAAACATGGCCGACACTGGCTATGCATAAATAAGTAGTACACCTCATTAAGCACTCAAGAATTAAATTTGTTTTATTCAGTTAGATCCTAAATCTAATTCTGATACGATTTGAATTTGATTTGTATGATTTCGATTCCAATATTTAAGTTTGAATGTCAGTTATTCATTATATGAAATTCACTGTTTAGATTTGAACCTTTTGTTTACACACAAAACTGTTCTCGAAATGAACTATTGTCCATATGAACATGAGCTATTCTGAGCTAATTGATAAACCAAATAGTACAACTATGTCTGACTCACGCTTTTGTAAAACTTTGGTATTTAATTTTTTAGCTTCATGTTCACAATATAAAATTTCATTAAATCATTTTTTTTGAGAAAAAGCAACTTATATTCATACAAAGGTAGAGGTACATATTAAGCATAAGAACAACAACACTAAGAAGCAGAGAACCAGGATACATCCATCGAACAAGCAGACGCCCAAAACCATCGCTGCAACCACAGAGATGGAAAACATCGTCTTGAAGCCGCAAACCAGGAGCACGAGGAACCCCTTGCCACATGGCGTTGTGAGCCGCAGGAGACACCAACTCCGGCGAGTTGGATGAAGACGATGATTCTGCATCGGCCGGCGACAGTCGCCGGGTTCCACTCGCGCCGGATCTGGGGAACCAGATCCCACTCCAGCACACCTCCATCCCGAGCCTGGATCTCCAGCTTCCACCACAGAGTCGACGGCAGCTCCTCCACAGCAAAGCGAAGAAGGAGACGACGACCCCCTCCTGTACAAGCAGCAGCAATCCCCGACGACACCAGTCGGAGCCGCCGCACACCATCCCCAGCACCCCCAAGGTATGGAAAGGAGGAACCATACCAGGGCAGAGAAGGGGGCGAGGAACAAAAGCTTCACCGGCCCTCCGACGCCTCCGCAACGCCAAGCAGAGCCGAAGCACAAAGGCTCACCAGACCACCAGATCCGGGAGCACCGACCGCCGGAGCCACTCCAGCTCCGCCATAAAAGGCCTCGCCGAGATGGGGAAGGAGCTCCAGCCACCTTATTCCACAATGCCGGCACCACTCCCATCCAACCAGCGCCGTCGGGGAAACGAACCCTACTATCTACAAACCTCAGGCACGGATCGAAGGTCCCTCCACTCTCCCGCCGCCGCAGCAGCTGGAGAGGGAGGGGACCGAAGATCCGGCCGTCGGTCGAGCGAGGGACGCGGTCTCCTCCCCTTTTCGCCTCCTCTATCGCCTGTCGGAAGAGGAGGAAGAGGATGTGTTACATGCGACGAGGAGCAACTTTGAGCTTGTTGACATATCAAACCATGCAAGTGGGTCCTACATACTTATATATAGTTTTTTTTTGTAAAACTCAGATATTTAAATTTTCAACCCCATGTTCACACAATACAATTTGTAGAGAGTTATTTAAAATCTGATGTGTAATGTCCACGTGCTGAGAGACAACTGTGAATCTTATTGGCAGATCAATTTGTGCATATAGATCACAAGTGGTTTCACACCGTAATTTTTTCACGTAATTGTCTAAACATTCCGAGGATGATTTTATACATAGAGGACGAGTTTTTTCTGTTTCGGTGGTTCCATATGTGCATGTTTCGGTGGTTCCATATGTGCATGAGTGTGTGAAACCGCTCCGTGTTACTCCTCTCTTTCCACCCTTCGCTTTGAGAGTCGACCTCCGCTTCCTCCCTCTTTCCCCGGCTCGCTTCTCTCTCCTATCCGGCGGCGTTGCCGGCCGGCGTGGACGAGGATGCGCAGCATGGGTTGTAAATACTAGTTGTAGGTCTCTCTTTGCTTGCTGCTTGTCCCTTGTGGCGTCTTGGAGTAGAGGGCCAGATCCCATCGGCCGGATCTGGTGCGTGCTCGCCATGGTGGTCATCGCTGTGCTTCTCTGGTGGCAGGAGCTGTCACAAGCGGTGGTGCTGAGGCGTGAGATCTCCGAAAATAAGGCCGTCTTCCCCTTCTGTGCGAGTGCCATCTTGGTGCTTCGATGCGGTACCGGATGGTGGTGGCTCTGCTTCTTGACAAAGCTTCCGTGGAGGAAGATGGAGTGGAGAGGCTGGGCGGCAGCTCGTTTCAATAAGCGCCCATATGCCCTCTTCTGTTGCTGGATTTCTTCTCCTCTGATTCCTCTCCTGGTCGGCCGTGGTGGCGAGGCTGAGGGGAAGTGCAGGGTGATGGATCTTGGAGCTGGAGGGGGTCGGGATTATTGTGGTACTGCGTGTTGGAGAAGATCCTCGGTGGCTCATGCTTGGCCATCGACTTATGATGCTGGCGGGCAGCAGCTCCAAGCCTGGACGCTGGCGTTGCGCCAGGTTTATTTCAACCTCCATCGGAGGCCCTCCCGAGTTCTTGTAGCAGCGCTTCTCTCCCATCCTGAATCAAGTGGTCTCGTCCCCGATTCTTGTGTGGGGGGCTGTTACTTGATCTCTCAGTTCATCGGTGCTGGCGAAGAAGATGATGGAGCCGATTGCGTTCCTCTTTCTTTGCCCAAGGTCTGTAATGCAAAAGTTGAGGACTTTTTTCTTATTTTGGTTTATTGTAAGGTCCTCAATGTAAATTGTACAGCACTGCTGAATATATAAATGCAGTATCCAGGCCCTTCGGGGCCTATCCCTGTTCAAAAAAAAAAAGAGTGTGTGAAACCTACAAACTCCATGTGATATGTCGCCAACGGGCCTCCCGGTCGGGCATTTTGTGAACTATTTCGTCCGGACGCCTCTTTGTCCCCAAGTTTCTGACCGATAAGGGGTGTTTAGACATATCCGAACACGCCCTCCAATAGCACTCCGACCTGTTCTTAACCCCCAAGAGGGAAGGGATTGGGAGCGGTTTTACAGGAGATTTCGAACTCCCAAACTTCCAACTTGAGATCGCATCCGGGGATCAAAGAGAAGGTCAGCAGAATCACAGAAGAGACGATCTCTAGGAGGAGTGTCACTTGTATATATTACTACTCGCTCCGTATCATAATATAAGATGTTTTAGCTATTTGCAATCGAACTACGTACTGATGTATATAGACGTAGTTAGTGTTTAGATTTACTCATTTTTCTCCGTATGTAGATAAAATACCGATAGATAAAACATCTTATATTATATTATGATACTGAGGGAGTAGATTGTATGTAAGAACGGGAATATAATAAGTAGGTACTGGAGTTAATCCAGGTCGTCGAGCGACTGAAGGAGCGATGACGATCGTCGGATGACTGAACTTAGAGTTGGAGTATCGCGGTAGGTTTCTTCAGTGTCTGCCACGGTTCCTGTCGAGTACGCCCTCGTGCAGTCGTGCTGGTAGCAGGCTAGGCCCAGGCTCTCCGGCCGGCGTGCTGGACGACATGGAGGTCCGGATGGCACCCGCCGGGTTCGGGGCCGGGTTTGGCCCCCCCATACCTGCACCCGCCCCCACGACCCGCCCCCGAACCCGTCGTCGGGTCCAGGTCTCCACCAGACCTGCCACCCGCCGGGTACCCGGGACCCGATGGATACCCGCGAGAGAGGAGGGCATGGGCGGCGAGCGGCCGTCATTGGTGACGGTCGGCGTCGAGCCAACCGTCCTTGGCATGTACTGGAGCCGTGGAGGCGGTGGCGGGGCGGCGGGGTGAGAGGCGGCGGTGGCGGGGTTAGAGGCGGCCGCCGCGTCAGATCCGCAGGTGGGAGAGCCATGGCCGGGAGGAGGGAGAAGGCGAGCAGCGCGGCAAACATGCAGCAGAGATGCGAGGAAAGAGCGAGGGTGCGGCGGTGGGCGGCGGATGGGAACTTGGGAAAGGAAGAAGAGAGCAGGCGGCCTGGTGCGTGCATGGAGTTTGCCTGCGTGCGTGCGTGGTGAGTGATGTGTGGTGCGTGCGTGGTGTGTGCTATGTGGTGCGTGCGTGCGTGGTGTTTGCGTGCGTGGATGCGTGCATGCATGGTGTACTGCTGTGTGGTGTGTGTGATGTGCTGTGGTGTGAGGCAATGACATGTGGGATTCACATGTCTTAGTCGGGTCTGCGGGTTCGCGGGTCCGGGTTTGGCACCCCATACCCGCCTCCGTTAGACCCGGCGGATCTGAATATTTACCGCTAAGCAGCCCCGCGGGTATAGTTTGCCACCAAACCCTTCCCATTAGCGGATTTCGGGTAGCCATTGCCATCCCTACATGGAGGGGAGCGGAGGCTACGGGCCTACGGGGAGGAGGATATGGGGAGCCGTGTCCGCCCCAAGCATCGAAGCGCTCCGGCGCCATCCCCTCCGGCCTGCTCCGTCGCGCCACCCTTGTTCCTCTCCCGTCCAGCCCCTCCCTCTCCTGGCCAAATACCCTCCCCCGCGCCCCCCTCTTCATCTCCCCCTCCCTTCCCTTCAAAGAGAGAATAAGGCAGGGAGCTGGCCTGTGGCCGGGTGCACGGGCTGCAGGAGGACATGGACCTAATCTCCTCGCTGCCGAACCAGACCGAAGAAGATGTGGGAGGAGAGCTTGAGGTGCGCCATCGATGCCCGGCCTACGCATATGTCCGTCTTTGACCTTCAGATTCAGCAGGGTGCCAAGCTCGGGATGGCCGACACTTTCGACCTGATGAAGGTGTTCGTCAGGGAGATGCGGCGAGAAGGGAACGAGGTTAAAGTGGGCGTGGTGCAGTCGTTTATAGAGAACTACACGCGACGGCAGATGTTTGATGATGTCGTCGACTTGGTTCTGAATCAACGTGGCATGTTTAGTATCCAGGCAAACCCAGTGGTGTTCAGTCACCTTCTTTTTTTTGAAAGGTAAGAACTTGTATTCATAAAGTAGTAAGGATACAGGAGATTAACACACGCACATACAAGAACAACCAAAGAGGATACAGATGGAACACACCCCGAAGGCCATCTTCTTCTACCTCTCGCCGTCGAAGCAGGACAACACCATCCTCGATGACAAACCTTGGAACTGGGAGCACCCCTAGCCAAAAGGCGACAACGGACCACAGTAGCCACCAGCCCTGACGGACTGGATCTTGAACGCTAAGGAATATCGGCCGGCGACGCACGCCGAGCTCGCGCAGCTCCTGACCTCAGCAGCTCCGCACCGTCGGAGGAGGAAACGGCGGCGCGTTGGCAGCAAGCCCGAGGACGGAATCTCCACCAGCCGAGGACAGCGTCGCCGCCACACCATCCCCGCGGGAGAACTCCCACGGATCCGTCGTCGCCGCCCGAAGCGCCGACGAGCAGGGGCCAGATCCGGGAAGACAAAACGGCTGCACCCGACGCCACCGCCCCCACGCAAACGTCGTCGCCGACCACCGTACACCTCCTATTTACAAGCCAGCCACCAGATCCGGGGTCCCCCCCCTTCCGCCGCCGGAGCGGACGGAGAAGGGGAGGGGAACCAGCGGCGGCGCCGGCGAGCCGAGGAGAAACGGGAAACCCTCACTCAGTCGCCTCTCTCTACTGTAGAAAGAGATAGGGAAGGAGGAGGGTGTGTAGCGCTCCAGGTGTTCAGTCACCTTCTCAATGTTGAGGAGGGGAGCATCGTGGTGGCACTGAGGGATGAAGCCAGAAATGGGATGTTTACCAACGAGTTAACAGTCACTGTTTTGATTAACGGGTACTGCGTGCTAGCTGGAAAGAGTGGAAGGTGGTCTCGGTTATGTACACCAAGAGATTGCAGAAAGGTTTTGAACCTGGTGTGGTCACATTCAATACGTGTGTTAATGGTTTGTGCCAAAACGGGCATGTTAATCATGCCGTGAAAGTCATGGATTTGATGCTTCGGGAGGGTAGTGATCATGTTTTCAGCTACAACACTGATTTAAACTGCTTATTTAAAAATGGTGACCATGAAGAGGCTAAGGGAATTATATCATAGTTTTTTGCCTGACACTACTGTTGACCCCTAATACGAATCGTAAGAGTGAGAGAGATAGAGAGGAGAGCACCGGGAGAGAGGAGAAGAGGATGTGTGTTTGTCGAATGAATCTGTTTGCCTCAATTTTCTCTTCTCTATTCCTCCTTTTAAATAGCTGGCCGGGGCAAGCCGCTTACAAGAGCCAACTATCCCGTCACATCCGACTTGACGTGGCGGGTCCTACACTACGTCATGCCATACCGCTACTGTTGACGACGTCATAACACAAGTTCACTGTGGATGACGCCACAGACTCAGTCTACACTGTAGGTGACGTCTAGCACGTCCTATCTACCTACTCTACTGTACGAACTGTACAGTGCACCTGCCGGACCCGAAAACAACTCGAGTCCCGGTTACAACCACTGTCGAGTCAGAATAGATTCCGACTCGACGGCTTGACTACTCGACTCGGGACACTCCCCGAGTCGGCATACTTGCCCGGGTCCCTCGGACCTGACAGACTGTCGACTCCTCCGAGTGGGCCTAGAACACAAGCCTATTCTAACAACTACTACCTTCAATACTCTCTGCACAGATAATCGACTTGAGGAAGCCTTGGACTTGCACAGTTCTGATGGTGCACATAACTTCTTGCTGCACACCTTGCAGCTCCCAGGTGAGTAACACCACCATCAAATGATTGTTGCGGAAATCCATTTCGGGTAGTGGGTGCAGATGCACCCACTGCCCAAAAAACAAATTTCTAAATGTCAAAAAATTCAAAATAATTTTTTTGCATATACTTTAAGACATTTTGTGCTAGCACAAAAAATTTCGTGGTGAAAAGACATTTTTTGTGAGCTGTGCAAAAAAGACAAATTCGGGCAATACAAAATGACTTTGTACGGGACATGTTTTTGTCTTTTTTGCACAGATTATAAAAAATGTCTTTTCACCGCGAAACTTTTTGTGCTAACACAAAATTTTCTGATGTATATCCGATTTTTTTTAAGAATTTTTTGACATTTTAAAAAGTCTTTAATTTTTTTTACACAACGGATGTAGATGCACCCGTGAGCCGAAACGCCACCTCCTGATTGTTGCCGCTATCCTCTCTTAAGAGAATCTACTGAGCACGTTCAGTTGAAATGCAGTAGCGGTAATGTTGTAGTATGCTGTAAAGAGTGAGCATTTCAGTAGGATGGCAAATGAAATGTATACAATGTAGTGTATCTCACATAGGCTTTTCAAGAATATATCAAAAATTGTTCGAATAAACCCTCCATGTATATTGTCAATATTACATAGCACATCAGTGTACCTCACATAGGCTTTTCAAGAAAATACCAGTAATTGCTCGAACAAACCTTATATGTATCAGATAAATAATTGGCAAGGTAAATGTGTGTGATGTCCAAATAAATAATCTGCTTTTACTCCTTATCAATGGCGGACCTAGACAACTTTCTAAAGCATGAAAAAATCACAAGCTACAGTTTCTAAAATGCCCATTTTTCTTGTACATAACCATAGAATTCAACCCGAGCCATAGCAATGCGCCGCCCGGACTCTGCTCTGGCTGGAGGTGTTACAAGCGATAGCAAAACAACGATGAAATTAAGCAAGATCAAACCAACGGGGATACGAGATTTTAATGTGAAAACCCTTCCAACAAGTAAGAGAAAAACCACGGACGCCAGCCAGCAATACTTCACTATTTTGGGGTGAGGTTACAAACGCGTCGGAATTTATAATGTGTGGCTTATCTCCGACGGCGGCTTACAAGACATATTTATAGTGGTCCTGACCTAATCTAGGTCGGTAACAATCGGTGTCCAGGTCGGTTACAACTCGTACCGTACCGCTTCGCTTCGGCCCAAGCCTACCGGCGACGGGCCTCGCTTCGCTCCGTCGTTAGCCTTCTCACTTATAAAACCGGATTTGGATCACCATAAAATAACAGGAGGGACGGTAAATCAGTCCCTGCTCCTTATCAATATGGTAACTTAACGGCTATAGGAAAACTTGGATGACAATGCTGCTAAGAAATTTGATATTAGGCAATCAAACAAGCTTTGGAGGGAACAAAATCCAGTGATGATGCAGACATGCAGTAGCAGATGTTTGGGTACCTTTAAGTAGATGTGTGTCTATAAAATGTACTGCGTTGTTTCACTACTAGCAAATACTGTTTTTACATGCGAGGCCAGAAGATGCAATAATTGTGCAATGGATACATCCTTTGTCTCATTTTCTTTGTTGAAAGGGAACCAGAAAAAAGTCTCATGCCATCCAAATTTTATTTAGTGTTCTTCTATATAAATCTGGGCAAGAAGTGATCTTCGTTATGATTTCCATGCTTTCTGATATCCATGATGCAAAAGTAGGATGATTTCATACATTTTGATATCCATGATGCAAACAAAAAAATAACAGAAAACAAGTGGTGAGTTTATCAAAAGCAACTTTTGGGTATTGTTGTGTAATGACACATGTAAGTGGATTAAAGTTTGGTGAAACACGAGCACATCCGCCATTAATAAGATTCACAACCACAACGCTGCTGGTCTTGCCTTCCAGGAGCTCTGCAGGTCGGTCCAACCCCTGATCTTGTTACTGCCGCCGCTCGCAGCCTGCTTTGTTAGATACATCCGTCTCAACCTGTGTGAATTCGAAAAAAAAAAAACAATTGGTTACAGACTAGAGCTTGTGGGCCATTCGAACTAGCGCGTGAGACTATTTTGTGAAAATTACCTGGAGAGCCTGTCAGAAACTGATTATCAAAGAAAATTTATTTCAATATATGTGATGATTTGATCCTACCGATTAATACGGAAATAACCAGCTTTTTTAGCCAACACGGGAGAACAGGACGTTGCCGTGCAGCCAGTTTGCACGGCAAAGGGGCAAATATGCTCGGCAAAGCCTTTGCCGTGCGGTGTCGCACGGCAAAGCCCGCTCGGCAACGTTCTGCACGGCAACGCAGTCATTGCCGTGCGCCACGCCCAAACCGCACGGCAAAGCCTTTGCCGTGCACCACATCCTTTGCCGTGCGCCTTTAGACACTGCCGTGCGGCATGTCTTTGCCGTGCGCACTAAGCCACTGCCGTGCGCCTGCCCACTGCCGTGCGGCAGGGCTTTGCCGTGCGCCGGTACTATGCCGTGCGGGTGGCCTTTGCCGTGCGCCCGTCCCCCACCCGCTCGGCAAAGATCAGCCTTTGCCGTGCGCCCCTCGCCCGCCCGCACGGCACAGGCTGTGCACAGGCAAATCTGGAGCCTCCTTTGCCGTGCGTATGCACACGGCAAAGCTGACCAAATGTCCTTTGCCGTGTGCATACGCACGGCAAAGGAGGCGCCAGATTTTCCCGTTAAATCTGTTTTCATTATATAGCAGCACAAATATATGACATAGCAGCAAAAATACATACAAGTCTATATATGATCCATATATGATCATAACACATAAATTCATATCATAACACACAAATATGATCATAACATACAAATATATGATCATAACACACAAATATCAAGTCCATGTCCATATATGATCCATAACACACAAATATCAAGTCCATGTCCATAACACACAAATATCATAACATACAAGTCTATATATGATCCATATATGATCATAACACATAAATTCATATCATAACACACAAATATGATCATAACACACATAAATTCTTCTCATGGCATCATAGTAGCTCATGGAATCAACCTTGATCTTCTCCATTGGCATCAACCTTGTTCTCCATTGCTTTGTCCTTCTCCTACAAGGTAGAATTCATTAAAAACAGATCATATGACTATTTTAGCAGAATTGATGCCTTCTCAGTTTTACCCTACACGTATGGGTTATCTTTATTCGAAATTTAGCAACACACATATTTCTTTTCCTACCATTCCTATGCAATTGGATCAGATAAAATCTCACAAGTAGATGCTTTCTGTAACCTACCAACCATTTTTAATGGTTATCTCTTTAGATACTAACCAAAGGCGACAACATAGTTTAGAAAGAAATAGGCAGTGACAACCTGCCAAGATACTAGCCAGTACAAGTATTGAGCAGAAATTCACATCAAGCTATAATGTTAAAGGGAATGTAGCCATAATGTTAAAGAGAGCCTACAGTAAGCACACCACATTAATGTTACTACTGGTTATTAATTGAACAATTCATTCAATCATGTGGTTTCTGTTTGAGCCCTTGAGACCGTGTGCTTCCTGATTTAGGTTGCTAGATAAATAAAATAAGGTATAGTAATATATTTGTCAAGATGATAAGTGTAGGATAACTCACCTGGAAACTGCGTCAGGCTCCGGATGATGTTCAGATTGTTGACGGCCGTCTCAGGTGTAAACGTGCTCTGATCGGGCGGTGGCTGGATGAGCGGCATGTTGTTCGAAATAGGCCCCTACAGCAATATCTGATGTTATGGCGAGTCAATAAGACAAGAGGTGGAGATATTAAGTTAACCATTTACCCAGTTGAAGGCGGAAGCAGGAGGAGTCACCGGGCTCTGACCGGGTGGTCGCTGGAGGAGCGCCAACATGTTTGGATCAGGCGCGGGCTGCAATGTTTGAAGTTCGGTTAGACAACAAAACAAGAGAAAATAAGATGGAGATATTAAGTTAACCACTTACCCAGTTGAAGGCGGAAGCAAGAGGAGTAGGATGACTCCCCTGTGAGGAAGTCAGCACGGCCTGGTTCATAAACATGCTCATCATCTGTTGTTGCTGCTGATACATCTGCTTCTGCATCTGCATGCTCTCCCTAAGCTGCTCCTGCATCTGCGTCTGTCGTGGGGCTACCTTTCGGGTACCCCACGGTGGTGGTACCTGGGTCACGCCAAGAGAAGCCCATGAAGTGTACCGTGTGGCCCAAGTAGCTGGTTAGGCCGGTGATGATTTTCCTTATTCTGTAATGTGCAATCCGCACCGTCCACCCGAGACCTGGCCTGTGATATAAAGGCCAGGAGGGTGCGTCACCTAGGTCAAGAAACACACAGGCAAACCCTAGCGAGATTGCCATCTCGCCATTGTAGCCACCTCAATAATACCAGACAAGCAGGAGTAGGTCTTTACCTCGTCTCGAGGGGCCGAACCTGGGTAAACTCGCCCCCTGTTAGCCGTCGTGATCACCAACGTTCATACTCTCTCCCCCTCAATCAACCCGGGGTACACAACCTTGGGATTTGCCGAGTCCACACCTCGACAATTGGCGCCGTCTGTGGGAAGAACAGATCGTTGGAGTCATGGTTGCGCCGGCCTCATCTGCAATGAAGAACGGCATCAGCGCCAGGGAGTCGATCTACACCGGCTTCCTCGAGTTTGTTCAGCACTCGCCGACGGATCTCCCGGCGTACGTTGAGCTGCAGCAGAGCACGTGGATTACCTTCGGTAGTCTGCGCTATCTGGTGGACAGTCGTGGAACGCTTCGGCCCACGCTGGCCACGTTGCGCGCGACGGACGCGCCTGCATCTACATCGACTGCGCCGACCGCGGCAACACCCGCCGCGAAGATCGCATCTACTGCGGCCACGGCGATCGCGTCATCGACTGCCGTGAAGATCGCGTCCACTTCGACTGCGTCAGCACCATCTACGACCGCGTCAACGGCGACCGCGGTGACCATACCCGCGGTTACCAGAAAAATCGCATCTACTGCAACCCCGGCGCGAAACAAGTCTGCTCCGACCTTCTTGTCCGCGCCCCGGACGAAGCCAAAATCTACGCCGATTTCGACTACGCCAACCGCGCCTCCGCATCGCGGAGTCGCCAGTAGCAGTGACCGTGGCACCCGCCACGTTGCTGTGATCTTCGACTCTGAGCATTGCTCGGACGAAGGAAGCAGGACTGGGAGCATCAGCCCCACTCGACGGGTTTACCCCACGCAAGTTTATATGGCCAGCCCAGCACGATCCAACGGCGGGGAACCCGTATACCCGCTGGAGGTGACCATGCCGGACAGGGTGACAAGGCTCACCATCACTCGGGAGATGGCGATCAAGGCCATGAAGCACGTAGACGAAGGCACGTTCCCTTCACCAGATGAACCCCGAGAAGACCAACTGGCGGTCCAGTACTTGATTTGGAAGGAGTCCGAGCGAGTCCGCCAAGAGAAGGCCGATCTGATTCGGCGCAAAGAATTAGCCGATGCGTCGAGTGCCAGGAGGGCAGCACACTCGTTCTTGGCTGGATCGGAAGAAGTCACGCAAGGAGGACGTCACAGGGCTCGCATGCCACGGGTGCCAGAGGCTGATCGCGTCCACCTCACTCGCAATCTGGAGTCGTCATTCATGACGGAGGATGCGGACGGAATCCCCGTCCCCAAGACACCCGCTTTGGCCCTCATGGCAGTCGAAACCTACCTGCGACTAACACAGCCGCCGGAGGGTGACGCCCACGCCCGCCTTCATAGGCGACAAATTCAATCCCTCAGGGAAGTCGAGGAAGTCTTGGCAAAGTCAGCACCAGCAGAAAGGGTGCACGAGAATCGAGGCCGCCGCGATCGTGAACCCGCACCACTTGCAGACCCAGCCCCAATTCGACTGCGACAGCCGCAGCCAGGCGAAGATGTCCGTAACGTCGTCGCACAGAGAAGGGTGGACCGCAGTCGACGGATGCGAGCGGCGAGTGCACAAGCCGACGACTACGACGACAACTTCGAGCCACGCGGAGCCGCATGTTTCAGCTTCAACATCTGTGACACGAAGATGCCCAAAGGCTTCAAGCTAACAGCGGAGACACCCAAGTACGACGGGAAGCAAGACCCAAGGGACTGGCTGGAAGACTACCTCATCGCGTGCAGCTGTCAGGGTGGTACTTCAACTACTGCCATGCAGTACATCCAGTTGATGATCACAGGATCTGCACGCGGGTGGCTCAACACTCAGCCCAGGGACGCTTTCAGCACCTGGGACGAGTTCAGGAACGCCTTCGTGAAGAGCTTTCTGGGGACATACGCGAGTCCAACAACCCTCATTGAGCTCCAGGCGTGCAAGCAAGGTCGAGACGAGCCACTCCGTTCGTACATCCAGCGGTGGACCTTGCTTCGCAACACCATGGACGGAGCCACCTCAGAAGACAGGGTAATGGACGCATTCATGCACGGTGTTTACCGCCGCGACCTCCGTGAAGAGTTTGGTAGGCTTAGGCCGAGGAACATGATCGAGCTCATGCAGATAGCCAACCAGTGGGCAGATGGAGAAGACTCTGTCCGTGATGCACCACGATCTCCGAGGCAAGAAGCAGGACCTAGCAACTGGCGAGAAGGGCGCCTGAAGAAGAAGCCGCATTACGTCGGCAACGACTCGATCGAGTTAGTAGCGGCGGGATTCGAAACCCCCCGTGAGAGTGAAAGACAGTACAACCAGGGCGGTGGCAGCGGCTACCATGGAGATGGAAGTCGCAAGCGCGAGTGGCGGAGACGCCCACTGACTGAAGAAGAAGAGTTAGAACAACCCTGCATGCATCATATGTTTAGGGACCCAGAAACAGGCAAGTGGGGATCCCGCCACCTATTGAAGGACTGCAGAAAGGCGCGTAAGATATACAGGGCGTTTGCCCGAATAGTCCCTCAGAATGGACAGCATGACAACCAAGCGGCACCCGTGGCACAGCCAGCCGCACAGCTGGCTCTCCAGGCACCGCCTGCTCCTGCAGTCGCCAACCCAGCGCAGGCAGCGTTGGCCTTCTACCCGTAGCAGCAACAGCAACCACAGCCGCAGGATCCTGCTAACGTGTTCCCGGCAGCACGTGGGCAGATTAACATGATACAGAAGGGACGTCCTTCCAACAGGACCCAGAAAATCATCACCCGCCAGGTGTACCAAGCACTCACCAACCCACCTGCAGTACCCGATTACCTGAGAGGCTCAGAAACATCGATCACTTTCTCCAGAGCGGACCACCCGCCGGCGATCCCACGACCCGGGCACGCTGCTCTGGTAGTCGAAGCTCAAATCGGGGAGTACACCTTGAAGAAGGTGTTCATGGATGGAGGCAGCGGTATCAATATCATCTTCGCCGACACTCTCAGAAGAATGAACAAGTCAACATCCAAACTGACGCCATCAGCAAATACCTTCCACGGTATAGTACCAGGGCAAGCAGTCACGCCCATGGGAACAATTACACTCGAGGTTATATTCGGCACACCCGAAAACTTCCAGCGAGAGGCGATCGACTTCGAGGTAGTCGACTGGAAGTCGCAATATCACGTCATACTGGGTCGTCCGGCCTTTGCCAGGTTCATGGCAGTACCCCACTACGCCTACCTCCTGCTCAAGATGCCGGGACCAAAGGGTGTTATCACGGTGAAAGGCGATTTCGACCGGTCTGATAGCTGCGATCGCGAGTTCAGCAGGATTTCTGAGTTCTTCGGGATGGACGAGCACCTGGAGATGATGGCAGTCGACAACGACAAGACTCTGTTCCCGCCACGGAAGAAATCATCCAAGGACTCGGCATTCAACACAAGCGACGACACAAGGGCCCATCAGGTACACCCGACGGACGCAGATAAGACAGTCAGGGTGTCATCAAGCCTGACTAGCGCATAGGAAAGCGCGCTCGTCGAGTTCCTGCGCGAGAACTGGAAGATATTCGCCTGGCAACCTTCTGACATGCCAGGTATACCAAGGGAACTCGCCGAGCACTCCTTACGCGTCCGCAAAGACGCCAGACCAGTCAAGCAGACCATGAGGCGCTTCGCGGGTCCCAAGAGAGATGCCATCAGCAAGGAGATTGACCGTCTGCTTCACGCCGGATTTATTCGAGAGATAAAGGAGTCAGAGTGGGTAGCAAACCCAGTATTGGTGGAAAAGAAGAAGACGAAGAAACTCCGCATGTGCGTCGACTTCACCGCCATCAACAAATGCTGCCCCAAGGATCACTTTCCGCTCCCGCGGATTGATCAGATCGTCGATTCGACTGCAGGTTGCGCACGTCTATCCTTCCTGGACGCCTACTCCGGGTACCAGCAGATCAGGATGAAAGTCGAGGATCAGGAGAAGACGGCGTTCATCACACCACACGGTGTATTCTGTTACCAGATGATGCCCTTCGGGTTGAAGAACGCTGGAGCCACATACCAGCGCAGGATGCAGGCCTGCTTGAAGAAGCTCATAGGACAGATCGTCCAGGTCTACGTCGACGACATAGTCGTCACCACCCGCACAGAGGACAGCCTCATCGACGACCTCCGCAAGGTCTTCGATGCGCTCAACAAGTACCAGATCAAGTTAAACCCAGACAAGTGCGTCTTCGGCGTCCCAGCCGAAGAATTACTGGGGTATCTTGTTTCTGCGAGAGGAATCGAAGCCAACCCTGAGAAGGTGCAGAACATACTCGACATGCCTGCACCGACCAAGCTTCATGAAGTACAACGCCTAGCCGGCAGAGTCGCAGCGCTCAGTCGGTTTATTAGTAAGTTGGGAGAAAAGGCCCTGCCCTTCTACCAACTGATGAAAAAGGCAGACAAGTTCGAGTGGACAGAGGAGGCACAAGATGCATTTGACAAACTGAAACAGACCCTCACAACCCCTCCAGTGCTGGTGGCACCACATGAGAACGAGCCACTGTACCTGTATGTGGCAGCCACGAACAGAGTGGTTAGTACCGTACTCGTAGTCGAGCGGGAGGAAGAAGGAAAGAACCACCCTGTTCAGTGACCTGTGTACTACCTCAGCGAGGTGCTAACTGATTCCAAGCAACGGTACCCGCATTATCAGAAGCTAGCACACGGAGTCTTCATGACGTCCAGGAAAGTGGTACACTATTTCTCTGAGCACCCGATCACGGTGGTAAGCTCCTCTGCCCTATCCGATATTCTCACCAACCCGGCCGCGATAGGAAGAGTCGCCAAGTGGGTTGTCGAGTTAGGGCCGTGGGGGTTGAATATATACACCCGAAGGCAATCAAGGCCCAGGTCCTCCCAGAGTTTACCACAGAGTGGATAGAAGCACAACTGCCTGACGAGCCCGACTTGTCCAATGCATGGACAATGTATTTCGATGGATCCAAAAAATTCAACTCAGCCGGAGCAGGAGTCGTGCTCATTTCACCTAAAGGTGACAAGCTGAAGTACGTACTGCAGATGAAATTCTCAACACCTTCCAACAACAAAGCAGAGTACGAAGCCCTGATCCACGGCATGCGGACGGCCCAGAACTGCGGTGCCACTCGCCTCATGATCTACGGCGACTCCTACCTTGTCGTACAGCAAATCATGAAGCAGTGCGATGCCATCGCTGATAACATGATAGCCTACAGGGAGCTGTACAATCAACTGGAAGGCCTCTTCGACGGCTGCAAACTGCGGCACATTGGCCGCGAAAGCAACGAAGAAGCTGACGCCCTGGCCAACCTAGGTTCGGATCGAGCTCCGGTGCCACCCGGAGTCTTCCTCGAGTGCATCACACAGCGCTCAATCAAGGTCCGGCCCCCGCCAGGACCCTCTACATCGACAACAAGCATCGCCAATCCGCCAAGCATGGAGAAGGAGGTCATGGAGATAATGCTTGGTCGAGCCCACGTGGACAAGCCCGTATCTGGCCTACATGCTGCACCAGCGGCTGCCGGAGAACCCAGTCGAAGCCAAGCGCATCGTCCGCCGTTCAAAAGGCTTCACCATCATCAATGGCGAGCTCTACAAGAGAAGCATCTCAGGAGTCCTCCAAAGGTGCATCGATCCAGCCGACGGCCAAGCTATCTTACTCGACATCCACGTCGGCATATGCGGGCACCACGCAAGCAGTCGAGCACTGGTGGCCAAGGCCTTGCGAGCAGGGTTCTACTGGCCCACCGCAATGCAAGACGCAGAAGAACTGGTAAAAAAGTGCGTTGGCTGTCAGGAGTTCGCTAACAAGCCGCATGCACCAGCGTCGGCACTGAAGACAATACCACTCGCATGGCCCTTCGCGCAATGGGGGCTCGACATGGTAGGTCCCTTCAAGAAATCCTCGCCAGGCGGGCACACTCACCTCCTGGTGGCAGTCGACAAGTTCACGAAGTGGATCGAGGCGGTCCCAATCACAAGCTCAACTGCAACCTCAGCGGTCAACTTTATCAGGTCGATCATCTTCAGGTTCGGTGTGCCGCACGGCATCATCACCGACAATGGGACGAACTTCACAGCCGAAGAATTCAGGGATTTCTGCTCTGAACAAGGCGTCAAGCTCAGTTATGCATCCGTCTCGCACCCGCAGTCCAATGGGCAAGTCGAGAAGGCCAACGGCCTAGTCAGCAAAGGCATCAAGAAGCGTCTGCGAGTACCATTGAAGCGAGCCGCAGGAGCCTGGGTGGAGGAGTTACCAAGTGTGCTGTGGAGCCTACGCACCACGCCAAACAGATCTACCCAGTATACACCATTCTTCATGGTGTACGGTGCCGAAGCAGTCCTGCCCTGCGACATCAAATTTGATGCTCCACGAGTGGTGGCATACGACGAGTCTGATGCGGAAGAAGCACTTGAAGATGATGTGGATGTCCTGGATGAAGCACGCGACATCGCCCTCAGCCGCACAGCCGTCTACCAGCAAGACCTGCGCAACTACCACGGTCGGCGACTGCGGCCTAGAGCATTCGTCCCAGGGGACCTGGTTCTCCGGCTCAAGCAGAAGAAGGTGCACAAACTCGCCTCCCCATGGGAGGGGCCATACATTGTGACAGAGGCAATCGGCAACGGAGCTTACCGCCTGAAGGACTCGAAGACAGGGACAGTCTGCAGCAATCCGTGGAACGTGGCACAGTTACGCCGCTTCTACGCCTGATCGACCCCAGCTTGTAAGCTTCACCTTGTTAAGTAGCAGCAGGTTTCTTACGCACTCTTTCCCTCGCCAGGGTACCTAAGGGGACTGGAAGGGTTTTAACGAGGCGGCCTGTTTGCGAGAATCAATAAAGATATTTGAAGAAAAGACTTGTCATTTCTTCCTTTGCGAGCAATCAACTAAATCCTAGGTCGCCACTCGAACCACTCGGGGGCTCGCGCCATACAGGTCAAAGTACAGCCTTGGCCGCCACTCGAATCACTCGGGGGCTGCGCCGCACAGGCATAACTCGAAAATCCTAGGCCGCCACTCGAACCACTCGGGGGCTCGCGCCATACAGGTCAAAGTACAGCCTTGGCCGCCACTCGAATCACTCGGGGGCTGCGCCGCACAGGCATAACTCGAAAATCCTAGGCCGCCACTCGAACCACTCGGGGGCTCGCGCCATACAGGTCAAAGTACAGCCTTGGCCGCCACTCGAATCACTCGGGGGCTGCGCCGCACAGGCATAACTCGAAAATCCTAGGCCGCCACTCGAACCACTCGGGGGCTCGCGCCATACAGGTCTAAGTCCAGCCTAGGCCGCCACTCGAATCACTCGGGGGCTGCGCCACACAGGCATAACTCGAAAATCCTAGGCCGCCACTCGAATCACTCGGGGGCTGCGCCGCACAGGCATAAACTCAAAAATCCTAGGCCGCCACTCGAACCACTCGGGGGCTCGCGCCATACAGGTCTAAGTTCAGCCTAGGCCGCCACTCGAATCACTCGGGGGCTGCGCCGCACAGGCATAACCCGAAAATCCTAGGCCGCCACTCGAACCACTCGGGGGCTCGCGCCATACAGGTCTAAGTTCAGCCTAGGCCGCCACTCGAATCACTCGGGGGCTGCGCCGCACAGGCATAACCCGAAAATCCTAGGCCGCCACTCGAACCACTCGGGGGCTTGCGCCATACAGGTCTAAGTCCAGTCTAGGCCGCCACTCGAATCACTCGGGGGCTGCGCCACACAGGCATAACCCGAAAATCCTAGGCTGCCACTCGAACCACTCGGGGGCTCGCGCCATACAGGTCTAAGTCCAGTCTAGGCCGCCACTCGAATCACTCGGGGGCTGCGCCGCACAGGCATAAACTCAAAAATCTTAGGCCGCCACTCGATCACTCGAGGGCTCGTGCCATACAGGTCTAAGTTCAGCCTAGGCCGCCACTCGAATCACTCGGGGGCTGCGCCGCACAGGCATAACCCGAAAATCCTAGGCCGCCACTCGAACCACTCGGGGGCTTGCGCCATACAGGTCTAAGTCCAGCCTAGGCCGCCACTCGAATCACTCGGGGGCTGCGCCACACAGGCATAACTCGAAAATCCTAGGCCGCCACTCGAACCACTCGGGGGCTCGCGCCATACAGGTCTAAGTCCAGCCTAGGCCGCCACTCGAATCACTCGGGGGCTGCGCCGCACAGGCATAAACTCAAAAATCCTAGGCCGCCACTCGATTCACTCGAGGGCTCGCGCCATACAGGTTTACGAGTGCAAAATCATACATTCTACATTCAGCGAATAGCATCACATGGGCATACATACATGCATATTTACGTTACAAGCTAACATCACATAACAACAAACTGCTATTCTTAGTCGACAGATTCTTCCTTTGGCGCATCCAATGGCCCGACACGTCGCTCTGTATGATTCAGGACCTGTTGCATCGCCTGACGTGCAGCCGCAAGGGATTCAGCATAATCAGCATCTCTAGGCAAGCCATCAAGTATTCTGTCCAAGGGAACATGAGGTCGATGCAGTCGAACATAGGCAAACGCCGTGTTGGCCCCGGCAACAAGCTGACCGAAGACGACCTCCTTCAACGCCCTGCTACTGCGGAACCTCTCCAACAGCGCGGGCAATCCAGTCGGCTGCTCATCAAGGGGGAAGAACACTCTGTTGATTTGCCAGAGTGCTTTCCTGCAACCTTCAAGAATGAACGCAGCTCGCCAGGTGCGATCCAGCATCCGCGCGAGTACACGGCCCTCTCCCTTATGTACCCAGAATTGACGAGCTTCGACCGAGTTACCGGTGGCTTCCATCTCCACGCGCTCGTTCACTCGAGTGTTTCTCGGCTTGCCAGTCGGGGTTAACAACTGCAATTAACGGGTCAAGATGCAGAACAACACAAGCATGAAGAAATCAAAGCGAAGCAGCTAGAGTCCAACCTTGTAGCTGTCGACATATCAGATCAATTTGGTCAAGAAGGAACCGTTCGCGCTGATTGAACGGCCCAGCGGAACGCGCCCTGAGGCGTTCAAGCTCCACTTCAGCTATCCGCAGCTTCGACTCAAGTTCAACGATCTTGTTCCTCATATAGTTAAACACCCGCTGGTCGTTCACGCTTCGTGTGGGAGTTGGACCAGCTGGGTGCTGTTGGCGAGCGGGCACAGCAGAAGAGGTACCCTCACCCTCATTTACACAGGTGGCCTCGGCGACTTCAAGAGCAGCATTTTCATCAGGCTGCCAAGTTAATGTGGTGTCAAACAGAAGCCATATTCATTCTAGCAAAAGACTCGAAGAGGTACATTCACATGGAGGAATCAGAAAATGCATTGATAAATAGACTTCATTAAGTTCACTACAAAAGGCGAATCAAAGGGAACCCTACTACACAGACTACACTGCAGACTCCGACTGCGAGCGACTCTTCTTGGAGGCTAACTCTGCAGCCCTGGCAAGCTTCTCTCAAAGGTATCAATTAGCTTAACAGCTAACTGACTCGCTTTCGCCTTGACGCTGTTTAGCGACTTGGTCTTGCCATCGGGCTTTCGAGGAAAGTCGCTGACAACTGCCTCGAAGTCGCCTGCAACCTCATGACCAAGCAAAAGCCGGAAAGTGAACTCTGAGCCGCGTACCGTCTGAGCACGCGTGTAGTCCGCTAGGTGGTCGCCTCGCCTTCAAACGGGGCCGCAAGTGCATCAACATCGGCCGGCAACGGCTGGTTGGGGAAGATGCTCCGATGCACACTCGCCAGGGCATCTTTCGACTTCTGCAGCGCCGCTGAAGATTGCTGCAGTGCAGTCGAAGCATACGCATGGGCGCGGTCAACGAAGCCAACAGCCGTCTCCAGGTCGATATTCTCACTGGAAGTATCCTCTGGAGGAGCGCCTCCGCACGGCTCTGAACAACGAAGATGACCACACTTGTAACACATCAGAAGTCGACACAAGACAAAGTAGGCAATGAGCCGAGATACTTACCTCCGATTACTTGGCGAGTGCCGAGCAAGCGTTCAACCTGGGTCTTCTCTAGATCACCCCGGGTTTGCTCACGCTTTGAGCTGCACCCAGGGACTTCTCCAGCTCGGCGACCCGCTCGCCAGACTCTCCCTTTTCGCCTGTGAATCACCGGATCAAAGTTAAAAACGAAGATAGTCGACACACCTCCTGAATGCACGGGTTGGTACTCACTGTTGGCTTGCTCCAGAGCAATGCGGAGTCGACCCTCCTCCTTCTCCATGCGCATGAAGGACTTGGCTCCCTCCAGCAGCTGGCGACAAAACGGCTGTGCAAAGGAGCAAAAGTGTCAATCTGCGCCCGACTATCCTAGTCACGCACATCTTCGGGGGCTACTCCCATCGGGAGCGCTGTTCGCGCACCCGACACAAGAATCTGCAGGGTTAAGACAGAATATACTTACGTGCCCAAGTAGCTCAGCATCCACTGCAGTCGTATCAGCAGCTCTTTCTGGCCCTTGGAGGTTGACGTCTTCAACGTCAAGGGATTATTGGCCTCAGGCGCCTCTTCGGGTGTCCCAGTGGTCCGCTCCAGGACAGCCGCGGACTGATGTTCCTCGTCTCGAGGTGAAGAGCCAGCTCCACCAGTGTGATAGCTGTATAAAGAAGCAACACTTCAGAAAAGCGTCCAAGGAGTCGAAAGAAGAACAAAGACAAAAAGCGTACTCGCAAAGGCTTACCTGTTGACATCTTCATCCTCGCTGCTCATGGGAGGAGATGCCATCGACACAAACCCAGCGGGCGGCGCTAAATTCAGTGGAGGCACGGACAGAGGATCTTCCGGCTCACTCGCATCAGAGGATGAGTCGCGGGCTTCCTTGTCCTCCACAACCACTTCCTTCAAAGGTGACGACCCCGAGGTGGAGTCGACATTCTTTCGTCTTTGCCGCTTCTGCAGCGGCTCTTCGTCTTCATCATCCTTCCACCTCCTCGTTCGGCGAGTGGGCAGAAGGGAGTTCGTCTTCATCGTCGTCCTGCTCGATGACCGTGGCCTCGTTGTGAGGTCCATTCTCCATCAGAGGAGGAAGGCTCATATAAGCCCTTCGATCCTGACGAGCAGCGAGGAGAAAAGCGAGTCAAGAAAAACATTCGACTAAAGCAAAGCAAAGAGAGTCCAAGGTGCTTACCTCAGGTACGGGGTTGTTTGGCCCGTATGGTTCGACCGGGCATTAACGTTGCACGGATCGGCGACCCGGAGGCTGGTGATGTTCCTCACCTTAGTCGCGATCTGTGCATCATCGAGCGAGGTGTCGACTGCGAGCTCCCACATTGGTTGTTCGCGTCGACGCAGCGGCTGCACCTTCAGCTTGTGGAAAGTCGCGATAAGGTGAATGCCACCTGTCTCGCGTCCGAGCGTCGTCAGCAACCCCGGAGCAGCGCCAGCAGTGGCTTGGTCGACTCCTTGTCCTCCTTTGATAGAGGGTGCGACCAGGCATTGGTCCTTCGCAGAGGTCGATCAGCGGCGAACTCGGGAAGGCCTTCTTGGTCCCACCTGATGTAGAACCATTTCTTCCGCCAGTTCTGGACGGAGTCAGATTTCTTCAGCTGGAAGAAGCACGTGTCGCCGCGCAGCTGGATTCCGAAGCCGCCTACAGGGAATGTTGCTTCGACCGCCCCACCATCCGTCGCACCATGAAGAGCGACTTCCAGAGGTTCCAGTTGGGTGCGATCCCCAGAAAGCACTCGCATAACACAATAAAACTCGCGATGCTCAAGACGCTGTTGGGATTCAGATCATGGATCTGAATCCCATAGGCGAAAAGAAGACCACGAACAAAATCGTGGATGGGGAACCCGAAGCCCCGTGGAAGGAATTCCACGAAGCACACGCGCTCCCCATCCCGAGGAGAGGTGTCGGGGATATGAACCCCGGATATCCCTAAGAGGTCCATTCTTCAAGAACTACATGGGCCGGCTACCAGCGTGCCGCCTGGAGCCCGCCGGATGAAGCAAGCGCTTCATCCACCCGGAGGCGGACGGCCGGCTAGAGCAGCCGGCATCTACCCACCGACCGGTCCGTACTAGTGGACCCGGATCGTCCAGCCCCTGCGGGCGTTACAGCTACAATGTAATGATGATATAGCTCAGCCGGCTCCAGAGTAGTGATGTCATAGGGGTAATCGTGTGTAATCTCCTTATAACCCAAAACCCTAGATGCTGCCTATATAAGGCGTGCATGAGCTCCTGCGCGAGGCAGGACACACGTGAGACAGACACAGAGAAAATCGTAGATCATCGTCTTCCACCTCCAGCCGGCTTGACAACCCAAGCCGGCACCACCGCCATACAGCTCCAGGAGCAAACCTTGTAGCTCGATTTGTGATCAATCAATAAGAACAAGAAGAGCAGGACGTAGGGTGTTACCTCCACGAGAGGGGCCCCGAACCTGGGTAACTGACGTGTGTTTGCATGTTGGTTGCCCAATCCCGCGCGAGCATCCGTCGTCGCCTGCCCCATACTCTTTTCCAGTCTTGATGGATATGCCGTGCTACCCACCACGACATTTGGCGCCCACCGTGGGGCTCGCGGCGAACGGAGTCACGTTCTGCGCGGGATCCCGGACTGTGGATGGTCGGCGGATCGTCTCCGGCCTCGTGCTCTCCATCGGCTCCGTCGGCTGCGTCCTCGACAACACCAACAGCTTCGCGACGTGGACGTCGCCAGCGGAGGAGCGGTCGTCACCCTTGGCGATTCCACGTCTACGTCGCCGTCGCCGCTCAGGAGTACCCGGAGGTGGTCTACTCGAGCTTGGCTCCTTCGATCTTCGACGCCAGCATCCTGCAACGACGACTCCGCCTTCGGCTACCTCAACTCCGGCGACGCGGACCGCGACGTCGCCAAGCTCAACGTCTACGCCGAGGTGCACATGGTCGAGCACGCGGTGGCAGGAGGCCCCGTCACCACTACCGTCCATGAAGCTGGCGAACCTTCGCGCTACCAGCGCAACCTGGAGGCCGACTTCGAGCTGCTAAGCACCCCATCGCGCCGAGTGCTGATCCAGTCAAGGCGGCGGCTGAACTCGAGAGGATGCGGCAGCAGATCTACGACAAGGCGCTAAACCTCGCGTCGACGCAGCGCCGGCTCAGCGCCACAATTCGCGAGTACAATTCGGCACACGGCATCGAGCAGGCGGACCGCAACGCGGAGAAGCTGAATGAAGTCAGGCGCAAAGGAGGAGATCTTGGTGGCGCCATGAACCGTGCCGGCCAGGCGCATGAGCTCACCGACCTCAGCTTCCCCGAGTACAGCTGTCCCTACGCAAAACATGAGGGCGGCGGAAGCAGCAGCCGCCGAGCTACCCTATCTTCAAGGCGAAGAACTACATCAACAAATGCGCCGGGTGCGGCAACTCATCAACACGGCCAACCGGCAGCAGCGAGAAACGGAGGCAACGGCGAGCAAGGGGCACCATGAGCCGCCTCCAGGCTACGATGCAGCCGGCAAGTCCAAAGCAAGGTGCAGAGGCGTCGTCCACGAGTCGCGGAAGGGCGAAGGACAAGCAACCACGAGTCCATCGCGAGGGGAGCGCGAGCTCGCATCCTCGTGATCACGGCCGTGATCCGGCTGGACGACGTGAAGACGGCAACCGGAGCGAGCCTCGAGCCGGACGGAACGTCAAGGAGCGAGTCGGCCACAAGGTCACCATCGACGAACGCCTGGGGCCGCTGGGACCTGAAACCAGCGACGACGCGCGCCACCGCATCGACGTGCTCAAGCTGTCAAGCATCATCGAGGAAGAGGACATCGCTGCTCATCGCTGTTTCGGACCCCGCATCCGGAGCGAGCGATTCCCAAAGGGATTCACTCTCCCCAGGGACACACCCAAGTACAACGGCACCGCGAAGCCGGAAGACTGGCTCGCCGACTACGTCACGGCGGTCAACATCGCAGGCGGCAACAAGCGGGTGGCCGTGCGCTACGTGCCGCTCATGCTCCAGGGATCGGCACGGACTTGGCTCAACAGCCTTCCGAAGGAGAGCGTCAACAGCTGGCTGGACTTCGAGGAGGTGTTCAACCGCAATTTCACCGGCACCTACTTGCGCCCTGGCAACGCACAGCTGCTCGCGCTGTGCAAGCAGAAGGACGGCGAGTCGGACCGAGCTTACCTCACCCGGTGGACAAGCCTTCGCAACTCCTGCGAGGAGTACTCGAGCTCCAGGCCGTCCAGTACTTCATCCAAGGGTGCCGAGATCAAACACTGCTCAAGCACCGGCTCCTGAGGAAGAGCCCGAAGACCATGGCAGACTCATGGCAATCGCCGACGAGTACGCCACCTGCCGACGCGGGCATGACCAACCCGATCCGACTCGACGAAGCCGGACGAATCATCACGACGGAGCCGGCTGCACGCCGCAGCCGGACGGAGAACCAAGACGGAGGAAAATCGACCCGGCGTGACTCCGACGCGGCCGGCAAGCGCAAGACTGCGGACGACCGTGTCGAGTCCAAGGTCGTCGCCACGACCGAGGGAAGGCCGGCAGGAGGCTTCGACAACCGCCGCATGAGGACAAGCGGCGACATGCGCCGGACAAGGGCGAGGAACAACTACGACTACATGCTCGATCAACCGTGCCGGAACCATGGCGACCGGCCAGCAAACCACACCGTCAGGCAATGCACCCTCGGACGCCCAAGGCCGCCACCGTACGAGCGGCGAAACCCGCCTCCGCCTCGAGATGAAGCCGGACGGGACGATCGAGGACGCGACGACAGACGACGCGAGGACAGGGATCGCGATGATCGTCAACGCGAAGAAGAAAGGAGGGACGCCTTCCGGCTCCGCCTCCAAGAGGTCCAGACGGCTACCAGGATCCGGATGCCGCCTACATCGTATTCGTCAGCGAGCGCGACGACAAGCGAAGCCGGCGCGAACGATTCAAGGAAGTAAACGCGGTGGTTCCACCCGTCCCCCAGTATCTCAACTGGTCGCAGGAGCCGATCACGTGGGATCGCCGCGACCACCCGGAACTGATGCCCAACCCAGGCGGCTATGCTCTGGTCCTAGATCCCATGATCATCTCCCCACCAAGCGCGCTTGCACCTTCTCGCGCGTCCTCATCGACGGAGGCAGCAGCATCAACATCCTCTACCGCGACACGCTGGAGAAGCTTGGCGTCTCCGAGTCCAGCTTGACGCCGAGCCGGACGGTCTTCCACGGCATCGTGCCGGGGCGAGCCGATTCGTCCATGGGACTCATCCGGCTGGACGTCCTATTCGGCACCAAGAACAACCACTCGCCGCGAGACCATCTCCTTCGAGGTGGTCAACCACTCCAGCGCCTACCACGCCATCCTCGGGCGGCCGGCGCTCGCCAAGTTCATGGCGGTACCCCACTACGCCTACCTCAAGATGAAGCTACCAGGCCCACGCGGGATCATCACCGTCGCCGGAGACTATAAACGCTCCATCGAATGCGCCTCCGACAGCGCGAAGGTGGCTGAGACCATGGTCTGCAATGAGGAGATGAAGCAATTCAAGCGCAAGGCTAGCGAGGAAAAGCTGGAGATTCCCGAGTCGGCCAAGCCGGCTGGCGAGTCGAACTTCAGGCGGCCCGGGACACGAAGAAGATCTACTTCGACGACAGCGACAAGTCCAAGTTCGTCTCCGTGGGGCGAGCCTGAACCCCAAATAGGAAAGCGCGCTCGTCGAGTTCCTCCGTGAGAACCGGGACATCTTCGCGTGGTCCCCCAAGGACATGCCTGGTGTGCCGAGGGAACTCGCCGAGCACTCTCTTCACGTCCGGCCAGATGCCAAGCCGGTAAAACAGTCCCTGCGACGTTTCGCGGAAGGAAGAAGACAGCTCATAGGAGAAGAAATAGCCCGGCTACTCGCGGCCGGGTTCATCAAAGAAGTGCAACACACGGAGTGGCTAGCCAATCCGGTGATGGTGGAAAAGAAGAACAAGAAATGGCGGATGTGTATCGACTACACCCACCTCAACAAGGCTTGCCCTAAAGACCCCTTCGCATTGCCGCGCATCGACCAAGTGATCGACTCCACGGCCGGCTGCGACCTCCTCTCCCTCCTCGACGCCTACTCCGGCTACCACCAAATTCCGCTGAATCCGGACGACCAGCTCAAGACCGCCTTCATCACCCCATACGGCCCGTACTGCTACACCACCATGCCGTTCGGCTTGAAGAACGCGGGAGCAACATACCAGCGCTGCATGCAGAAATGCCTGCACGACCAAATCGGTCGCAACGCGCACGCCTACGTCGACGACGTCGTCATCAAGACCAAGGAGAAGCAAACCCTCCTCCTCGACCTCAAGAAACCTTCGACAACCTCCGCCGCTTCCAGATGAAGCTCAACCCGGAGAAATGCGTGTTCGGCGTTCCAGCCGGACAGCTACTCGGCTACCTTGTGTCGGCACGAGGGATCGAGGCCAACCCGGAGAAAATCGCCGCCATCGACAACATGCGACAAGCCGAGAAGCGTCAAGGACATCCAGAAGTTCGCCGGGTGCCTAGCTTCCCTCAGCCGTTTCATCAGCCGGCTCGGGAGAAGGCTCTCCCGCTCTACCACTTACTGAAGAAAAACGGACAAGTTCGTCTGGAGCGACGCGGCCGACGCCGCCTTCAAGGAACTCAAGCGGGCGATGACCACCACCCCAGTCCTAGCACCGCCGACTCCAAAGGAGCCCATGCTCATGTACATCGCCGCCTCCAATCGAGTCGTCAGCGTGGTCCTAGTGGTGGAACGAGACGAACCCGGCAAGCAGCGGCGGTTCAGCGGCCAGTCTACTACCTCAGTGAGGTGCTCTCGCAGTCAAAGCAAAACTACCCGCACTACCAGAAGCTCGTATACGGCGTGTACATGGCAACGAAGAAGCTGAAGCATTACTTTCAAGAGCACCCGATCAAAGTGATAAGCGACGCACCGCTTGCCGAGATCATAGGCAACAAGGACGCAACCGGCAGAGTTGCGAAATGGGCGATCAACCTGACGGCGCACGGAGTCGAGTACGACAAGAGAACAGCGATCAAGTCGCAGGAGCTGGCGGACTTCCTCGCCGATTGGACGGAGACGGACCACGTACCGCCACCACCCGGCTCCGGCGAGCATTGGCTCATGCACTTCGATGGCTCCAAAAGATACTGGGGACTCGGCGCCGGAGTCGTCCTCACCTCGCCCAAGGGGGGCCGACTCGAATACGTGCTACAGATCCACTTCACGGCGTCCAACAACGTAGCCGAGTATGAAGCCCTCGCACACGGCCTCAAGCTCGCCAAGGCTATGAACATCAAGCGAATCCTCTGCTACGGCGACTCCGACTTGGTGGTCCAGCAGACCACTGGTCATTGGGACGCCAAGGACCCCAACATGGCCGCCTACCGCTTCTTCGTCCAGCAGCTCGCGGGATACTTCGAAGGATGCGAGTTCCACCACATCCACCGCTCCAACAACGAGGCGGCCGACACCCTGGCGAACATTGGCTCTCTTCGCGAGGAAATCCCACCCGGCGTCGCCCTCGAGAAGCTCTACAAACCATCCATCACGCCGTGTCCCGGCTCCGATTCCATCCGGATGCCGCCTGACACGGAGTCGGCTGGGCCGGCTCCAGGCGAGACGGAGCCCGTCGAGGTCCTCGTCATCGAAGCGGCTCCACCATGGACCCAACCCTTCCTCGCCTACCTCGCCAACAACGAGCTCCCGGCGGACGAGCTCATCGCCAGGCAAATCAAACGCCGGGCAAGTGCTTACACCATCATCAACAACGAGCTATACAAGCGCAGCGTATCCGGAATGTTCCAACGTTGCGTGAGCCAAGAAGAAGGAATCCGGATCCTCAAGGAGATCCATCAAGGCGAATGCGGCCATCACGCATCCTCAAGGGCAATTGTGGCAAAGGCGTTCAGGCACGGGTTTCTACTGGCCGACTGCGCTGGCGGACGCGAACCACTGGTCCGACTCTGCAACGGCTGCCAACGATTCGCAACGCAGAAGCACACGCCGGCTTCAGCACTCAAGACAATTCCTATCACCTGGCCGTTTGCCGTCTGGGGGCTCGACATGGTTGGGACCACTGAGGAGATCCAGTGGAGGCATGACACACCTGCTGGTAGCGGTCGACAAGTTCACGAAATGGATTGAAGCCAAGCCGATCAAGAACTGGATGGACCAACAGCAGTCAAGTTCTTCAAAAGCATCATCTACCGCTTCGGCTACCCCAACAGCATCATCACGGACAACGGGACAAACTTCGTCAAGGGAGAATTCGCAAGTTCTGCGGCAGGACCGGCATCCGGCTCGATGTGGCCTCCGTCGCACACCCGCAGTCGAACGGGCAAGTCGAGCGAGCAAACGGCCTCATCTTATCCGGCATCAAACCTCGGCTGCTCGAACCGCTCGAGCGGGCAGCCGGCGCGTGGGAAGAAGAGCTGCCTTCCGTCCTCTGGAGCCTAAGGACGACGCCGAATCGCTCAACCGGCTTCACCCCCTTCTTCCTCGTCCACGGAGCTGAAGCCGTCATGCCAACGGACATCGAGCACGACAGCACCCCGGATCTTGCTGTACACGGAAGCGCAAGCTAAGCAAGCCTACGAAGACGGCATGGACTTGCTCGAGGAAGCACGCCAGCTTGCCGAATCAAGGATCGGCGATGTACCAGCAACAGCTACGCAACTACCACAGTCGGCGCATCAAGAACGTCCATCTTTCGTGAAGGCGACCTCGTGCTCCGGCTCATCCAAGACACCAAAAACATGCACAAGTTGTCATCACCGTGGGAAGGACCATTCATCGTCAGCAAAGCGCTCATCAACGATGCCTACTACCTCATCGACGCCCGCGAGCACAAGAAGGACACGATGGACAAGGAAGGCGATGAAACGGAAAGGCCATGGACGCGGCACTCTTGCGTCGATTCTACACTTGAGAAAGTACAATGTATGTATCACCTATGCTATCAATAAAAGAAACGAGATGATGAACACATGAGCAGTTTTTCGCAACTTTTTCTGCATTTTCTAACCGGCTCATCCGGCAGCCGGCAAGCTTGCCTTTAGCGGCCGTGTAGCGTGACTAACCCCTAAACGGCTAACTCTTCGAATCCGGTTAAGGCCGGCAAGAGAACAAGCTGGAGGGGGCCAATAACGTGAAAAACGCATAAAGGGAAGTCCTGCCGGCTGAAATAACGTTCTTCTGCAAACTCGGCCAAGCCGGCAGTCGGCAAACCGCTTCTCGAATACGGATGATTAACTACACAATGCTAAACGGCCTAACTCTTCGGATCCGGTTAAGGCCAGCAAGAGAATAGCTGGAGGCTGAGTGTATGCGAAGACGTAAGAAATAGAAGTCGTTACCGGCTGAGAAAACTCTGGCCTACAAACCGGACCCTAGCGTTGTAGTAGTGTGCATGATCCGCTAGACGGTGAAGTGCACACGAACGGCGACGGGAAAGGTACAGGCGAGTGTGGAAATTGAGCATAAGCACAGTAAAGTATACTCCATGATCATAACAGCAAACTAATCTCTTCGACATTTCATTTCACGCGCGAAAACGTCGCCAACCGGCTTCGAGAGACCAACCCGGACACAGGCACGACAAGCAGGAAATGAAAATTGCTCACAAGTAAGCAACACAGGAACAAAAGCATTGGAATTAAACAAGGCCTTACAGAATGGAAGCGGGAAACAACAAACAAAGAGGGAGGTCCACAGGCGGACCTCCCCGCGCAACTACAAGGTCGAGCCGGCAGAGCTCCCTAAGCGGCAACCGTCGCCTTCCCGGATCCACCGATCCTCTTGCCGGCCCAGTGCTTGATGCAGAGGGTGCCGTCGAACACCTTCACGAAGAAGACGCCCTTGTCACTCCGGAGGCGGAAGCAGAGGATGAAGCCAGCCTCGAGCTCGTAGAAGTCGGCGAACTCGTCCCAACCCCTGACGAACTCCACCCGGTTGACAACAGCATTGCCCACCACCTGGGAGGTGAACCGGACGGTTGCATCCCAGGGACCCTGGAGGCACCCTCACGGAAGAGCTTGAACTTGAAGTGGCCAACGCCTGGCTGCGTCGGCGAAGGCGTCGGGAAGCCTCTGCACGGCCCAGTAACTGGCGAGTGCAGGATCAGGAGGAACTCCCCGATGGGGAACACACCCCAGGCCGGGCGCCGCGGATTCTCCAGGGAGTCGGAAGAGGCGGAAGACAGCTCCGCGTCTCTTCCTCGCGTCGGCGACGGCAGAGGGAGCGTACTTAGGAATCGGGTCAAAGCCCGGAGGTGGAAAGAACAGGGNGCGACGGCAAAGGGAGCGTACTTAGGAATCGGGTCAAAGCCCGGAGGTGGAAGAACAGGGGTGGCTTCCTCCTCGCTCGACGTGTCGTGAAGAACGAGGAGGACTTTGCCACGACCAGCGCCGATGCTAACGCCGCCGCTGGCGGCACCCGCGCTCCTCAAGCCAGCACGGCCGCCGCCGCGGGCGGCACCCGCACTCCTCAAGCCAGCACGGCCGCCGCCCTTGCCGCGGCCAGCACTGCTACCGGCGGCAGCGGAGGCGACCGCCTTCCCTCGCCCTCGACCGCCATCCTTGGGGGGACGACCGCGAGGACGCTTCGCCGGAGGCGCAGCGGCGGTCTCCTCAGCGGCAGCGTCCATGGGCTCAGACTTCACCATGGCAGTGAAGCAAGGAAACAAGAAGAGGAATGCGAAGAGGGAGCGAAGAAGTGCGAGTGAAGAAGAAGGAAAACTGTGAAGATTTATAGCACAAACAAGGGACAACGTGGGAGACCCAACCGTCGCCCACGATCCCACGATCTACACGTGGCAACGAAACCCAGTTGACGGGACCTTTCAGTAACTGCAACCGGGTCCACGCACAGAAGCCAAGAAGGCAAGGCCAAGTCGGCAAAAGATTCCCGGGGGCTGCGCACCCATCAAGCCGGCTGCTCAGACCCGGACGAATATAAAAATCACCCCGAGTCACGACTCGGGGGCTGCCAAGCCGCCAGCCGGCAAAAAGATTCCCGGGGGCTGAGCACCCGGCAAGCCGGCTGCTCAGACCCGGACGAATATAAAAATCACCCCGAGTCACGGACTCGGGGGATGCCAAGCCGCCAGCCGGCAAAAAGATTCCCGGGGGCTGAGCACCCGGCAAGGCGGCTGCTTAGACCCGGACGAATATAAAAATCACCCCGAGTCACGGACTCGGGGGCTGCGAAGCCGTCAGCCGGCAAAAGATTCCCGGGGGCTGCGCACCCGCCAAGCCGGCTGCCCAGACCCGGATGAATATATAAAAATCACCCCGAGTCATGGACTCGGGGGCTGCCAAGCCGTCAGCCGGCAAAAAGATTCCCGGGGGCTGAGCACCCGGCAAGCCGGCTGCTCAGACCCGGACGAATATAAAAATCACCCCGAGTCACGGACTCGGGGGCTGCGAAGCCGCCAGCCGGCAAAAGATTCCCGGGGGCTGCGCACCCGCCAAGCCGGCTGCCCAGACCCGGATGAATATATAAAAATCACCCCGAGTCATGGACTCGGGGGCTGCGAAGCCGTCAGCCGGCAAAAAGATTCCCGGGGGCTGAGCACCCGGCAAGCCGGCTGCTCAGACCCGGACGTATATCTAAAATCACCCCGAGTCATGGACTCGGGGGCTGCGAAGCCGTCAGCCGGCATAAGATTCCCGGGGGCTGCGCACCCGCCAAGGCGGCTGCCCAGACCCGGACGAACATGAAAATCACCCCAAGTCACGGACTCGGGGGCTGCACGATATAACGACGACAGAAGACAAGCGATAAGCAGGAAACGTGAAATTTCGACCCGGCTAGATGCTCAAGCCGGCCCAAAATTCGGGGGCTAGGGATGGTGATAATCATCACCAAAAACAAGCACGAATTATAGCACAAAGGCCCAGCAGTCACAGAGAAAACGACACTCACGATAACAGACCATGGCAGGAAGCAGAATAGCAAATTTTTACATGATGACCTTCAAAGGTGTCCAAGACAGCAAAGCGGTTAATGTGGCAGGACAGTTAACGACACAGAATAACAGTTACACCCGGCATCCCGGGGAGATGAACGAATCAAATGGTAGCGGCGTCAGTAGCGGCAGCAGTGTCGCCGGCTCCAGCATCTTCAGTTGGCTTCGGCATCGAGGACGGCTCGGCAGGTACCAGCGCCGTCAAGTCAACCGCCTCGGCAATCCGCTTGGAAGCCTCGGCAATTTCTGGACGCAAGTTCGCGAAGGACGTCCCGTCGCGGAAGCCGTCCATCAGCCTGCTCGTCTGCAGGCCAGGGTACCATGACTTCACCACGGCCAGGGCCATGTCGGTACCTCCGCGCGCCGCCATCTCCACTTGATCATTGATGCCGGCAGGCGCTCCTTCGAGCCGGGCGCATAAGTCGTGGAGAGTAGCCGGCAAGGGAGTGTCCGGCCACAAGTTCTCAAGCACGCCCTCAGCCGCTTCCTTTAGCCGCTTGAATTCCTGGCCGAATCGCAGAAGACGGGAAGCGGTAGTCGGAACAGACCCGGCAGCGGCACCAGAAGACTCCGGTCGAGAGTGAGCCGAGGCAGCATCTTGTTTGAGTTGCGCATCCACCTCAGGATAGAGGCCTGCATTTCAAACCAGTAAGGCCGAGTAGAAGACTTAAAGCAAGAAACCAAGGAGAAAGGAGACCTCACTTACCGAGGATCAGCTCGTTTACGCCCTCAACCTCCTTGACCAAGCCGCTCACCAGCTGTTCATGCTCAAGCTCGCGCGCCTTGGCCTCCCGGACGATCTCGTCGTTATTCTCGACGGAAGCCTTCAACAGATCCTTCAGCTTGGCCGCGTCCCCGCGGAGAGACTCAACCTCGCTCTGCATCCGACGCTCGGACTCCTGCAGTTTCGCCGCCTCCTCGCCCAGCCGGACGACCTCGAGGCGGCGCTCTTCTAATGCCTTCTCCGCCGCTTGGAGATCGGCCTTGGACGAGGTCAAGGCGGCGTCCTTTTCCTTCAGTTGCCTCTCCAAGCCGGCGCGGGAGGTGGAGTCACCTGTAGAGATCAAGTCACCGTCAAGCCAAGACATGCAAGAGAAAAAGGCAGAACGGCAAGACAAAGTGCAGAAAGAAAAAGGGAGCCAAACCTTTGGCCGCCTCAAGCTCCCGCTTGAGCAGTGTCGCCTCCTTAGTCGCCGCGGCAAGGCCTTGCTCCATGGAGGAGCAGAGCAATGTCACGTTGGCCAAGTTCTCCCTGGCCACCCGCTCCGCCAGTTCGGCGAGGGGAAATTTTCCCGACGCGTCGGGCCGAGCCGGCACCGGTCCGGAGTACGTCGGAGAAGACACCAAAGTTGATTGGCGAGGGCCGGGGAGCGAGGCCGTCGCTTCCGCGATGGCCTTATCCTTGGCTGTCACGGCCACAGTCAAAGAAGGGGTGGGGAAGGCAGTATACCCAGCCCCGACGCCGGGCTGGGGAACCACCTGGAAAGCACCCACTGGCGTCTCGGCGTCTCCACCTGAAGCCGGAGGGTTGAAGTCGACCACCAGGGGAGCCGCCTCCACCAGCACTCGGCTGTCCGCCTCCGTTGTCTTCGCCTCCGAAGGCGGGTCAGCCGCCTGCGTCACGGGGACCTCGGTGACAGGCACCGATGCCAACTCCTTCGCAGCGACGACTGCCGTCTCCACTATAGGGAGCGGTGCCCTACGAAACAAGGAAGGCATCACCAACGAGTGCAAGTTGCGAAGATTCCCACCACAAGACAAGGACTTACCCGACGCACGAGCCCAGCGCCTTGACCATCCTCCTCTTCGAACGCTTTGGGGGGGGAGGGGGCACGGCGTCGGACGGACGCTTCACGCCTCCGGAAGGCACATCGCCGCCTTTCGCCGGGACGACAGGGTCCTCGACCGGCCGCTCCGTGCGAGCCGGCACCACCTCGACCCCAGCAGAGACCTTTGCGGTATCGCCGGCTTCCGCGCCCGCTGCCGCCTTCTCCTCGGCCGCCTTGGCAGCCGCTGGTTGCCTTGCAGCCGCCTGGGCATCCATCGACGCCCGGATCGAGTCCGCCTGCGCCAGCTCCGCGTAAATGGCCTTCTCCATATCCTCGATACCCGAGTCGAAGCCAAGAACGAAAGGAGGAGAAAGATTAACCACCTGGGCGCGGGTCTTGCCGGCGGCGGGTTCGGACCTCCCCGCGTCCGCCGCCTTCGTCCTCTCCTCGTCCTCCCTCGAGGCCAGCAACTGCTCCACAGTAAAATCAGCATCAGATGCTCCCAAGGCCAAGACTGCCTGCGCCGTCCGGGCATAAAACTCCCTTTCCAAGTCATCCGGATTCGAATCGTAAATAAAATCACCACCTAAAGCAGGACCAATCACCTCGTTTTCGGCCCCACCAGTCTGGGCCTCCTCCGCCATTTTGGCGTCGACCTCAGCCCGGACGTCGGCCATGATCTCGTCCGCCCTGGCCTCGGTCTCAGGCGTCTCCGCCCTCGGCCTTCCGGCTGGCGACAGGCCGCCTGTGGTAGGCCGGGAAGCCGTCGAAGCCAACTTCTTGGCGGGCAGCGCGCCGCGCTTCCCGAATGCGCCCGTCCGCTTGGGCGGCGCGATATTCGCATCGGAATCGGCGGCCGACTTCGACCGCCTCTCCTTCACGGTCCGCCGAGGAAGAACCACCTTCTTCCGCGCCGCCGCCTCCAACTCCTTGGTCCGGCGGGTGGATATCGCCGACTTGGAGGCTGGCACGGAGGAAGAACCCTCTGAGTCCAGTTCAGAGCTAGTGGAGAAATCTACTACCACACGCACAGCATCGTCAGCCTGCCCGGCGACCCCGGGCCCAGAAGACTTACCACGGGACGACGAAACCGGTGGCGGATCGTCGCGCTCGAGATCCTCGTCCCTGTAGGCTGCCGAGTCGGAGTCGGCGCCTGCTGCAGGGGCCGGGCTCGTTGCAGTCCGGGCGGCGTCATCATCGCCCCCATCATCGCCGCCGGCATCAGCACCTCCACCCGACGACTCGGTGGTGTCGCCGCGTGTTCCCACGACGACACGGGCATCGCCGCCGGATCCGCCTCCAGTGGCAGTGTCCGCACCTCCACCCGCCGCCTGCTCCTCGGCGGCGCTCTCCTCCTCCAGCATGGCCGTCTGCGCCGCAGAAAGGGGACCCTGGACATCAGGCTCGAAGACTACTTCAAAATCTTCAACCATCTGGACCTCACAAAGCTACCCGGCAAGCCGGCTAGATCAGGCGGCAGCCGGAAAAGGAATCGGAAGCAAAATGAGAAGGGAGGAAGCAAACCTCGGGAGCGCGATCCGAACGGTCGAAGGGATCGAGCCCGAAGTCCCAATCATCCTCAAGCCTGTCGGTGATGAGACGGGAAACCCACTCGCTTAGTCCCTCTTGCGTCGGGATATTCATGGAAGCTCGAGTAGGATCCCGGACGCCGGAGTAGAAGCACATCTTGTGCGAGCGCTCCTGCAGCGGGAACATCCGCCTTGTCGTCCAGGCCATGGTCAGATCCCTAGACGTCAAGCCATCCTTCACCAGCTTCTCCAGGCGGGTGAACAGGGTACCTTGCAGATTCTCATCGACTACCGGCTTCCGGCTCCAGGATCTGTCCGCCGGACGCGTATTGGCGAAGGCGGGGAGGTTGATCCGGTCAACCTCAGTAGCATTCTTGACATAGAAGTATGTATTCTGCCACTTCTTGATGGATTCGGGCAGATGGATCTTGGGAAATGGCGTGCTCTTCGCGCTGATGGAGACGCCGCCACAGTCCCGTTGCAGCCCAGCGGTCACCTGGGACCGCAAGAAGAAGAACATGCCGAAGAGCTCCATACTGGGCCAAACGCCCAAATACGCTTCGCACAGCGTGACGAAGCAGGACAACTGCGTGATGCAGTTTGCCCCTAGATGGTGAGGCTGCAGCCCATAAAAATGCAGAAACTCGTTGAAGAACGAGCTGACGGGGAGCCCCAATCCCCGCTCCACATGCGTGTAGAACATGACAAATTCGTCCGGTTTGGGCTTCGGCGAGATCTCTCCAGGGGGCGGGGCGCGAGCCTCCACATCGCCGCTCTTCCCCATGGACCCATTCCGGTGAAGCTTCAGAAGGAACTTATTGTCGATGATGGAACCCATCCAGGCACCCGTGCCCGCCATTGAAGATCTGTTGCCCGTGGTGGAAGAGGCGGAAACAGAAGCGGCGAGACGGAGAAATCGGCAAGGAGCAAGAACCGGCGAAGAAGACGAAGCGAGAGGGAGGAGCGAAAACTCTGAACCTTCCCCCTCTTTTCCCCTTAAAAGCGGGGCAGGCGGAACCGCACCGCTCCATACGCCACGTGGGGCGCGGGCAGGCCGCACCGTCTGCAAACGATCCCACTAACAGGCAGTTGCCACAGACGATCCGGTCCGCCGAAGACCGAAGCGACGTGCCCCTGACATCGGGCAGAGCGCAACCATCACGACCAAGCGGCGAGACGTGGCTGACGCATGCCACGACTCACGATTCCCAAGACATCCAGACTACCGGAGACCGGCTACCCCAAGCCGGACGAACCGCCTCCGGCCATCATCACCTTATCCGGCAAACTTCAAGCCGGACGACGTCAACTACAGCGACAAACAACATTGAAGCTCGAGAAGTCTACCCGGCAAGCCGGCAAGACTCCACGATCTCGGGGGCTAGTGTCGGGGATATGAACCCCGGATACCCCTAGGAGGTCCATTTCTTCAAGAACCACAAGTGCCGGCTACAGCGTCCCGCCTAGAGCCAGCCGGATGAAGCAAGCTGTTTCCTCTACCCGAAGGCGGACGGCCGGCTAGAGCAGCCGGCCTCTACCCACCGACCGGTCCGTACTAGTGGGCCCGGATCGTCCAGCCCCTGTCGGGCGTTACCGCTACAGTGTAATGATGAGATAGCTCCAGCCGACTCTGGAATAGTGATGTCATAGGGGCAATCGTGTAACTTCCTTGTAACCTAGAAACCCTAACCTAGAAACCCTAGATGCTGCCTATATAAGACGTGCATGGGCCTCCTGCGCGAGGCAAGCAAGCAACGTTGGACAGACACCCAGACATACGTAGATCATCGTCTTCCACCTCCAGCCGGCTGGACATCTCTAGCCGGCACCACCGCCATACAGCTCCAGGAGCAAACTTTGTAGCCCGATTTGTGATCAATCAATAAGAACAAGAAGAGCAGGACGTAGGGGTGTTACCTCCACAAGGAGGGCCCCGAACCTGGGTAATTGACGTGTGTTTGCATGTTGGTTGCCCAATCCCGCGCGAGCATCCGATCGTCGCCTGCCCCATACTCTTTTCCGTCTTTGATGGATATGCCGTGCTACCCACCACGACAGGACTTGAAGTGGAAAAAATACATGCATGCAAAAATGATTGTGTCCTGTTTCGTGGTGATAATGCAGATTTGACAGATTGCCCCGAGTGTGGCTTTCCTCGGTACAAACGGAGACTTGATGGTGGTGATGAAAAGAGTGCCCATGGAGCTCCCTACAAGGTGGCGTGGTATTTTCCAATGATGCAATGCCTGAGGCATCTGTTTGCCACAAGCAAGGATACACAACTAATGCGCTCGCACAAGGAGGGGCGCAAGAAGGATCATTTCATAAGGCACCCAGCAGATGGGATCCAATGACACATCATTGATCACAAGTGGGAAGATTTTGGGAAAGAAGCAAGAAACCTTCGGTTTGCACTGAGCACAGATGGGATGAACCCATTTGGCCACATGAGTAGCTCCCACAGCGTCTGGCCAGTGCTGTTGTCAATCTACAATCTTCCGCCTTGGCTTTGCAACAAGAGAAAATACATGATGATGCCAATTCTCATCTCAGGTCCACAACAGCCTGGGATAAACCTCGATGTGTACCTAAGACCACTGGTGGATGATATGAAAAAACTGTGGGATGGTATTGAAGTCTACGATGGGTCCACGCGTCGCCCGCCCGCGCCGCTGTCGCCGTGTTCCGCCGTCACCGACCCCCTTTCCGCCGGCAAGCCGCCACCTTTACTCCGCGCTGTCAAGTCGATGTTCCCCGGCCATCGTTGGCGACGCCTTCCGCCGCTGCCACCTTGCATTTGCGCCCGCAGTTTTCTCTAGCCGCTCTGCGCTGCCGCCACGCGCAGTCCGGCGATGACACCGCAATGGCCCGGCGACCGAAGGGAGGAAGCCAGCTGGCCAGCTAGCTGGCCAAGCCTTAGGGTGAAGCCTCTACGCTCTCTCTCTCGACCACGGCCACCTATAAAAGGAGCCCGGCGTCCCCTTGCGCGGGAATCCTTTTCAGCCGGCCACCATTGGAGCTCCGCCGCGGAGCTCACCTCTCTGCTCGACGTCGCCGCCTCCTAAGCACGCCAGAGCCTTCCCATCACTCCATCACAGCTTCCCGAGCCCCACATTGTCGAGCCCGACGGGTATCCTCGCCGGAGTTGTCGCCGAGGCGGACGCACCGCCCCTGTACCGCCGCCGGCAATCGCCGGAGTATTTCCCGAGGCCAACTCCGCCGCCAATCAACCCGTGGTGAGCATCTACTCCGCCCTAGCCCCTAGTCCGGCCAAGTCCGATCGCCACATCGCCGACGGCGAGCTCCCCTGCGCCGCCGAGGGCAAAATTGCGAAGATCAGAATCTTTGCAGGGGCCTAGATGTAATACCGAGGGCATATGTGTGAAGATCTGAAAACTTCCCAGGGTCTTATCTCAAAATAGATTCTTCAAATCTAGTTTCAAATCTTAGAAACTTGTAAAATCCGTAACAAATCACAGAAAACTCGAAAAAAAATGCAAACTCAAATGTTTTGGAATCCTTGTGATGAATGCTACCTTTTCTCGAAAGCATGTATATACTTTTTGTGCTTCGTTTTTGAATTATAATTAAATTTCAGTTTGAGATGATTTTGTCACAGTTTAAATTTTAGATCTGTTCTGTGGCTGATTTTTGGATATGTTGTGCATATGACTATGTGTAGATCTGTGTAAAAAGATGGCACATAGATTCCTTCTCTATCTGTAGTTATGAATTTATTTTGATTTATGTCAGTAGTTTAATATATGAATTATTCAGGATTATATGTTAATGAAATAGAGATCAACTTTCTCAAGAAGTTTATGTATGAGTGGGTCCACCTTTGATAAATAGATGGATAGCTTTTGACATGTTTAACCTGATCAATTATTCATTGGTTGCTAAAATGAGTAAAATTTGTTCAGTAAGATGTATTGCTTTGCTTGAGCCAAATCTTGGTGTGTGAACTAGAGATGCATAAATTATGCTGTATGTAAACGTTTAGCCCCAGTACATGCTTATATCTCTCTGTATAATTTATCTATGTTTATGACAGCTGAATCTTGTTAGATTTTTCATGCTTAATGTATAGCTTGGTTTGATCTCAATTTTGGTCAGTAGCTTTGTTAAGACCCCGAGTACTTGTATGAATTTTCTCTCTAGTAGATTGTGTGTATATACTCCAGAATTAATTTTTGAAGTAAATCAAGCTCAATTTAAGAAATAAAAGAGAAACAAAGATCACCTTGAGTACAACTTGAACTTTATGCTTAAGCTTCACCAAATCATATCATGAATAGCACCCTTTGGTTTAGTGAATAGTAATATGTTAATGTTGTAAAGATGTGTACACAATCACCATTAAGAAAGGATGATAAATTACACACACCCACCTTTGCTTTGTAAAGGAAGAGTATGCTGAATATATGTTGTCTAGATGATGTGGCCACTCATACACCTTGCTTAAAATTAAATAATTAAAGTTTTGCATATGCATCTCATGTAGAGTTTCCTGACGGTAGCTATACGCTCGTTCCGGAAAGTGGAGAGGAAGGGAGCGAGGGGGAAGTGAATGTGGTTGACGTGCATCAAGACCCGAACCAAAGTTTGGAAGAGCCCAAGGCTAACTTTGCTGAAGAAGGCAAGCCCCGGAGCATAACCCAATTTTCTAACTTATACATTATGTTTGTCTATGTTTGTGCATTTAAGTTTCAGGAGTTGAATTGAAACCCTAGATGCATGATCCTAGGTACCTATGCTCTTTTACTAGTACGATAGGTCGATAGTTGCCATGCTCTAAGGACACGGTAAAAGTCGAGTGATGTTCGTCACTCGCGAGATATAGGTTTCTTATGTTGGAATCATAAGAATTGTTAAATTGGAATGCCCCGTCTCTAGAGCATGGGATCGGCTTCGGCCGAGTAGTTCTTGCTGGTTAAGCATTTGAACATACTAAGCACTTGTCGGAATGGGACCGGTAAGCCTAGTACCTGAATGGCACGGCAAGGGAACTTTAGGCTACTACCCCTGGGAAAACTTGTTTTCCCCCTGCTTGCAACAGTGTGGTGCATGTGTGAGTCTGGTCGGCTTGTGACCGCAGTTCCAGTAAACCATGTACCAAGGATTGTAGCATCTGATCCCGACCCGAAGAATGATGGGAACCGCCTGGTTGGTGTATACCCCCTTTCGCTTTTATTTGATATTTTTGGGGTATGCATTCTTCCGTGTGCTTAGGTCCACCTTGCAAGGTCATTAAATCGATCGATCGTCTGTTTCTCGCAACTATCTGAGACTGCTTAACCACTGGCTACGCCACTAATGATGGAATTGAAGATTAATACTGATGTTTGGTTAATTGTACTGCTCAACTGCTTGTTTAGAATATGTGTTTACCTAGAATGGTTAATGAACTAGAACTTGAGCTAAAATGTTGAAAGTAAGGACGAAAACGCTAGCATGAGCGCGCGCGTACGGCCGCGCGCCCAGCTTTTCGTCAGACGCACGCACGTGGCAGCCAACCAGCAACAGCCTGCATGCATGCGGCCTTTCCGTGCTTGACACGTGGCAAAAACTGAGTGCATCCGTCAGCTTTTTCCCTTTTCTCTTTCTTGATTTCAATACAAAAAATGCGATATCTTTCTAACCAAGCGTCCGAATCAAGTTTCGTTTTCATGGTTGTGCTAGTCGCGTCGAGATCTATAAAACTAGATCCCATGTTGATATATTTCGTCAAACTTTTTTTTGCACTGCCCTTTTCTACTGTCGTGCACTGCCTTCGTTCTTAATGCGTGTCACGTCTCCTGACAGTGCACTGCCGGTGCACTGCCTTTTTCTACTGTGTTGCACTGCCCTGCGGTAGTATGCACTGCACGGTGTCCTCGCAGTGCAATGACGGTGCACTGCCTTTTTGTACTGCGTTGCACTGCCCCGCGGTGTCCTCACAGTGCACTGCCGGTGCACTGCCTTTTTTTACTGCGTTGCACTGCCCTGCGGTTGTATGCACTGCATGTTGTCCTCGCAGTGCACTGCCGGTGCACTGCCTTTTTTTACTGCGTTGCACTGCCCTGCGGTCGTATGCACTGCACGGTGTCCTCGCAGTGCACTGCCGGTGCACTGCCTTTTTGTACGGCGTTGCACTGCGCTGCGATCATATGCACTGTACAGTGTAAGTGCAGTGCACTGCCCGAAAACTGCCCTGTTGTACTGCGTTGCACTGCCATGTGGTCGTATGCACTGCACGGTGTCCTCGCAGTGCACTGCCGGTGCACTGCCTTTTTTACTGTGTTGCACTGCCCTGCGGTCTTATGCACTGCAAGGTGTCTGCCGGTGCACTGCCTTTTTGTACGGCGTTGCACTGCCCTGCGATCGTATGCACTGCACGGTGTACTCGCAGTGCACTGCCCGAAAACTGCCCTGTTGTACTGCGTTGCACTGCCATGTGGTCGTATGCACTGCACGGTGTCCTCGCAGTGCACTGCCCGAAAACTGCCCTGTTGTACTGTGTTGCACTGCCTTTGGCCGCAGTGCACGGAGATGTGTCCTGCTCGTGCTGCACATGCACTGCTCTTTTTATACTAATTTTTTTTGAGGTGCACTGCTCTTTTTCTTTTCTTTTTTTATGCATGGTTATATTTTTTGGCGTGTAGTAAAGAGAGCTAGCTCGTTTTTGTTAGCGTGTGTTTGGTTGATGGACCAATATGTATGGAATGGGATGGCCCATATTTTAGTGATGAAATGGTCCAAATTAGGTGATTCCACGTTTTGTTTGGTTGAGAGATAGGAGGTTGGATGGATCAGCTGTGTTTGCTTTGTAACTGTTACTTTAACAGGATGCTAAAATATGATTAGAGGCAATTAGCCACGATGTGCGCCGACCGAGACGCACGCATCCGAGCTTGGACTAGGTAGCGGCCGGCGGCGCGCGGGCCGGGACGGCAAGCAGGAGGCGGCCGGCGGCGGCGTCCTTCCGACGTGCGGGCCGGGGCCGCGCGCGGGCGGGGACGGCAAGCTGGAGGCAGCCGGCGGCGGCGTGCCTGCGACGCGCGGGCGGGGACGGCAAGCTGGAGGCAGCCGGCGGCGGCGTGCCTGCGACGCGCGGGCGGGGACGGCAAGCTGGAGGCAGCCGGTGGCGGCGTGCCTGCGACGCGCGGGCGGGGACGGCAAGCTAGGGGCGGCCGGTGGCGGTGTGCTTGAGGCGCGCGGGCCGGGACGGTAAGCTGGATGCGGCGGCGTGCGGCCGGCGACGATGAGCTTGCGACGCGCGGCCCGATGGTGGCGAGCTTGAGGCGGTCACGGCCGGCGAACTTGAGGCGGCCGGCGGCGAAGAGTGAGGCGGCCGGCGTCGGTTCCATTTGCTGTACTACTGTGACGGCTTATGGAGAGAGGAAAAAAATTTGCAGATAAGAGAGAGATTAGGAAACGTGGATCATTTGGTGCGGCCGATTTTCCCGAGTCGATCCATCGCGAATCTCTAGCGAATATTCGTGCATGTGGGTGGTTCCGTTCAGGTCATGTGCAAGCAAACAGGTCCAAATCGTGACCCATCCGAACTCACTCAGGCTGGCGTCGGCAACCAAACACACGCTAAGCTAGCTAGCTTGCGTGTTGCCCGGGAATAGTTCACGCGGGGCTTCCATGCCTCCACGTGGCAAGCACGCAGCGGCCGGCCGTTCGCGGCCGTACGCGCGGAGCGCGCATACGAGTTTGCGTCCAGCGCGGGCGCTCACGCTAGTGATCCTCAAGTAAGGATCCACTCTTAGTCGCTTTTTGGCAAAACAAACCCACCAGCCAAAGGCCTTGCATGTCTAGGAGTCGGTGATGTAGTTATCATCTGACAGGTAAGTCTTGCTGAGTATTAGTATACTCAGCCTTGCTGTTGTTGATATTTTCAGGAAATTCTTGTGATGATTTCCCTTGGCCTGGTCAGCTACCACCTGGCTGGGAGCTTGAATGGGAGGAAGACGATGTTTAATGGCATTATGGATGGCCTCCTATAATGCCTCGTCTATCGTTTAGTTATTTCCGCTGTTTCGAACTCTGAACTTTTACTCTTATGGTTTGTAATAAAGAACCCTGTGGGATGTTTGTAATAACCTGGATGAGGTAATCTCTGGACTCGCCTTCGCATGAGTTTAATGCATACTAGTTTCGATCCTTTGTTGTTGGTGATCTTACCGGGCTTGACCTGGCAGAAACGACAAATTATTTATGTTTTATTTCTTAAGGGCCAAAAAGGATTGGTTAGGCAATAAGATGGAATTAATTTGGGCGGGTCTATCACAGTTTGGTGGTGTGAACCTTGTGATGCATGTCAGATGTGAACATGTGATGCTATATATGCATCTTAAAATATGTAGAATTGAAGGAAATATGCCCTAGAGGAAAATAATATGAGTGATTATTTGACATATTTCATCAAGTTTAAAATAGTTATGTATCATGCTATAATTGTATTAAGTGGAAACATTAATACACGTGTGGTATAATAACAACCAGGTCCCTATTAGCCTCTATATACTAGTTCATTGGTCAATAGATGATTGAGGTTTTCTTAATCATGTGATAGGAGTATCAGTTGACAATGAAGTCGTATCATTGGAGAATGATATGATGGACATTCACTATACGACTGTTGTAATGCGATTAATTCACAAATGTTTACATTACAATAGTTATGAAACGAAGTAACCATTCCTTAATGACCATGAGATCGTTTCTTTATCACTGCCACCGGAAGGATGCTTTGAGTACATCAACCGTCGCGGCCGTAAATGGGCGATCATAAAGGTGTGTCTTGGGTGTCTGAAAGGAGTAGGTTGATGCGATTGGTCAATAGCAGGATTTGTCCGTCCATGTGGAGGATAGATACTCTGGGCCCACTCGGTGGAATTGTGACCATAACCTTGCAAGTGCGTGACGGGCTCACGAGGTCGCAATTACACGGAACGAGTAAACAGGGTTCGTCGGTAACAAGGTTGAAACAAGGTATGGAGATACCGGTGATCGGACCTTGGACGAATCTGGTATCGTGAGACAAAGGGAAACATTACGCGACGTTTAATGGTTCAGCTATGATGATAGTCGTGAGAACGTAGGGCTCAAGTATGTGGTGTTCAGACTGCATATTTGACCATTGATCGGAGAGGAGTCTCGATCATGTCTATGTATCTCTCGAACCGTTGGTGAAACGCGCTAGCGAGGAGAGATCAATTGGGTTGATTTAGATCGAAGGTAATTAGAGAGAAACAAGTCCGGAATTATTCCGGGAAGAGAATCGGAATTGTTCCAAGGATTATCCGAAGGTGTTTTCCCCAAACCCCCAAGTGGGGAATGGAGGAAAGTTGTTCGGAATAATTGGAGAAATTATATAGGGTCATCGGAAGGAGTTTTGGTGGAGTTCGAAGGAGTTCGAAATGATCCGAAAGGAGTTCCGGATCAGCGGGAAATAAATATATAGTAATATATATTAATTATGAATTAATATTAATTATTAAATGTATTTATTTGAAGGGCTATAGGGGAAGCAATTTTCTAATGGGCCAAAAATCAGATTTGGGGCCCATGAGAAAAAGCGTACTTTGGAAAGGCGCCTAGGGTTTGCATGAGGGGGCCCAGCCGGCCCCCCTCTCCCTCCTAGCCGCCGGCCCATGAGGCCCTAGGGTTTGGGGCGCCTTGGCCCCCTAGGCCCAGCCGCCACCCCTCCTTGATGGAGGGGCAAGGCTGCCCCCTTCCCCCTATATAAAGAGACCCCCCAGGAGGGAGGAGAGCACACCTTGGCTTTTGGTTGCCTCTCTCTTCTCCCTTTCTCTTCTTCCTGAGAAGTTCCCTGTTGGAGCACGCTCGGGGTTGAGTTCGCCTTCAACCGTACGCTGATGCGGTGCTGGCTTCCTCTCTCTAATAGGATAGTTTCGCTTCGACGCACTTCTGTTGCGCCGTGGAGCGGTCCGTGATTCGGAGATCTATCCACCTCTAGCACGCCGCGGTGCTGGAGGAACTTCGGATCTACTTCGCCTGCTTCCGCTGCTCTGCTGATCCGGAGCCCGGAGGGGAGATCTTCTTCGCCGCTAGCCCGTGGTATCCTCGAGGTGCGAGCTTCCTTTCGGAGATTGGCACTCGTCATCATGGCTGTTCGGCGACATGGTTCGGACATCGGCATCGGCGTCATCGAGCTGTTCGACTACACGACCCTGAGGTCGGCGACGACATTGTCTTCATCGACAACGCTTGTGCGGGAGCGTAATCCTCGCGTACGGTCTTCAAAGGTATGAATAACGTATTCCCGTCTCGTATTTATACATCAGCATAGCATGGGTCTTGGGATTAGTAACATCGTGGCTAGGAAAATTTTTGTGTTTTCCGCCTCGATTCCCAACAAGAATATGCTCTCATGGCTATCTGTGTGTGTGATTATGCTCAAATGATTATCTCTTTGTGCGATTGTCTGTGCGCAGTCCAATTTTTGCTCTGATGACAAAGTGGTGTATGATTTACCTATATTTTGCCCAGAACGAAGGAGACACGGGTTGGCTAATCCGCGTCTCCTTTAAGTTTACATTGGAGACGCGATTTGGCTAATCCTCGTCTCCTTTGGTAAATGGAGACACAGGTTAGTCAATCCACGTCTCCTTTGTTGCTCTTCCATAAATTCACACAATAAATCACAGGTACTGACTTCAATATTCAACATCAATCACAAGTACTTTGTGCAAACATCAAACTGCTGCCATACTTTGTGCAATCATCAATCATCCAGAGCATTGCAATATCAATCATCAATCACAAGAACACACCATCAATCATCCAGAGCATGCATTGCAATATCCATAACACTACCATTGACTCCCAGGGTGCAGAAAAGTTATTTTGCACCCATCATATTTTTATGTTGTTGCACCCATAATATTATGTTTTGCATACTAATAGTTATGTTCATACTTACTCACAACAACAAAAAATGACATAAAAAACGAAGTGTATGAGTCGTTATAGTGTAAAATACGTAAAAAAAGTATTTTTCGTCATATTTTTATACGACATTGAAAACAAAAAATTACGTCATGTCAATTTTTTCTTATGTTCTACTCGACTTCTGGAGTAAGACAAAATTTACGTGACGTAAAAATCTCGTACGGTTTAAAAGATAGAGGGTGATAGAGGGTGGGTGTAGAATAACTATTCTACCCCCAGAGAGTCAAATAGCGCTATTTGACTCCCTGGGTGTAGAATAGTTATTCTACACCCACCCTCTATCTTTCAAATCGTACATGATTTTTACATGACGTAAATTTGTCTTACTCCAGAAGTCGATTAGAACATAAGAAAAAATTAAAATGACGTAAAAATATATTTACGTGACGTACCAAAAAATACGATGTAAAATACGTATTTTTTATTTTTTTTTACACTGTAATAACTTACAAACTATTTTTTTATATCGATCTCTTTGTTGTGAGTCAATATGAACATTACTATTATTATAAGAAACATAAAATCATAAATGTAGCAATGTAAAAATATGTTGGGTGCAAAATAACTTTTCTGCACCCTGGGAGTCAAAATATGTTATGTTAACTTATAACAGTTCTTAACATTGCAGTATCGATCCCTGGCCATTATGACAAACTGCTGCCATACACATTGCAGCACTAAAATTCCTAATACAAAAGCTAACTGACACACACATTGCAGCACTACGCCTTAGCTTGATGGCCACCTGTAGCGCCGGATAAGCTTTCGCTTGATGTGAACACGAAGCTGATCTGCCAAAGCTTCGATCTGACAAATACACATACATCCAACACTGATCAAACTGAAATTAAAAGGAATGATAAACAAAAAGCAAGTAAAAGAACAACACCTCATCAGCTTTCAAGCAGGCTGCTGCTGCAACCCCAAAGTCGACATGCTCGTCAGCCATGTCCATCTCCAGGTTTATCATCATCTTTGGGAAGGCTACATTTTCTTGCAAACGAAACCACTTCATGCAAACAAAAAAATCAAGAGATCATGTGTGTGTAAATATTCATATTATTACTCGGAAAGAAATTAAATTCAACGAACAGAGACGGAAAAACTTCATTTTCCAGACGCAAAAAACCCCTATTCTTCTTCAAATTATAGCAATTCCAAAGTAGATAAGGAGATTCACCTTGCCCCCGCAGGATTCGCAGTCGATAGGACGACCAAGCTTCTCCTCTTCAGCCCCCGATCCGGTTGCAACTGCCGCCGCCGGCGCCGCAGAGGTTTCCGTCGTCATAGCCTCCGCCATCGCCTTCCCCTTCCCCTTGTCCGCCGCTGCATGGGGGTCCGCTGCAGGCTCCGCAGCAGGCTCCTCCTCCGCCGCAGGCTCCACCTTCACTTCGCCGTAGGGTACGAATCCCAGTGGTGTCAGCATGTCCAATAGGTGACGCGACATTGCCCGCGTCATGGGACAGCCAGAACGTAGTTGCGCAGCAAGACGACTGCTGGACGACGCAACGCTGGCACCTGTCGCGCCTTGTCGATGTCCCCGACGACTTGCTGGCGGCGGTGCCACCGTGGCCGCAGTTGTAGAGGTCCTGCTTCTGCACAGAGAGTGAACGCGCCGAGGGAGGATCCATCTCCTGCTTCGGAGAGCGAACGCAACGACGACGACGATGACGAGGACGAAGACGAAGGGGCGGCACGGTTTCGCGGGTAGACGAAGGGACAATGTGGTTTCGCGGGTAGCTGAAGGGTGGTTGGGGCAACGGTTACCTTTTATTTTGGAGAGAAGACATAGGAGACGCATTTTCCTAACACGCGTCTCCGATGAGTGGACACATAGGAGACGCGTTTTCCTAACACGTGTCTCCGATGAGTCATAATATTGGGCCTTTCAGTTTTAAGGCACACACAAGCCCACTCGTGCTAGGGTTAGTAAGGAAAGACGCCTCCTCACGCAGTCGCCTTCTCCCACTCACGCAGTCGCCCCCCACTCTCCCCCTCGCGCAGTCGTCTTCCTCCCCCTCGCACCGCCGCCGCTTCCTCCCTCTCGCCTTCTTCCCCCTCTCCCCCTCGCCTTCCTCCCCCACGCTGCGACGCACGCTACACCCCTTCGTTGAGACGCGCGCCACACCACGCTCGCCGCGACGCGCGCCACACCTCTGACGACGATTTGGAGGAGGAGGGACCTGACGGCGACGACGATGATGACGACTAGAGGAGGGATCTAGCGACGACGACGACTATGAGGTGGAGGGATCCAGCGACGGCAACAACGACTATGAGGAGGAGGGATCCAGCCACGAGGTCGACGCGAGGATGACGACGTGGCGGCGAGGAGGCAGCGACGAGGAGGAGTAGAGATCCCTCCGCCCCGACAATGACACGGTGAATTGCAGGCTAGAAATCCCTCCTCCATGATTACGATACATTCTTGACTATGCTCAGCTAGGGTTTCGAGATTGAAAACGTTCAGTGACTACCTGATGCTTAGTTAGGGTATTCTATTGACTATGTTTTAGGATGTTAGGCCCTGGTATTCTGTCTGGTGCTTCAATGTAGTTGGTAATTGTAGACTTTGTATAAGTAAAATGTGTTTAGCTGTTGATGGTATACATAATTAGCATTTCTGAATTTTTGACACTTATTATTCTGTCTGTTTTGCTTGGAGGCATTGCTTCAATATTAGTGATTTGTAGTTGGTGATTATACACTTAGCTGTTGATGGTATACTTGGCCTAATGATTGGTTGAACTGTGTAAGCATAGCCAACAAAAATCCACCAGAGTGGTATGGGCACGGGCGATTTCCTTCGTATCGCTTGTGCCCTGTAATCCCCGGTGTGGTGGCACTACGTGGTTCAATCAATCATCAGGCCAAGTACTTTGTATAAGTAAAATGTGTGTAGCTGTTGATGGTATATATACTTAGCATTTCTGAATTTTTGACTCTTATATTTGGTTTTACTCTTGTTCCATATGTACATGTGGACATTCTGTCCAAGTTGAATAAGTACCTCATCAGCAACACAGACAGCGAGCATCTTCCTCTTTAAAATGGTAAGGTTGCATAGCCTGAACTAATTTTTTGGTTTCTGAATTTGCATTTCTATTAATGGTTTACCATAGAACCAATGAGATTATAGTGGGCTAAACTAGTTATTGTAATTGTTTTCTCATGTGTATGGTCATCTACACAGTTCTGTGTGTGTTGATTATATAAATGCTTAGCTGTTATGCATGGTTAACTAAAAATGTGCTTTACTTGTCTCCTGTTGTAGCATGTCTCCTGGGATAGTTAGCAGTATGGACACTGAGCTGAAATAATTGTGCAATCCATCAATTATTGCTTATCTAGCATATACTCTTAAATGTCATAATCCCTTGATTTTACTTTGCCCCTCCACTTAATGTGCTCTTGTAATGTCTAAACTTTTATGCACCTTTCTCATAATTCCTTGACTATTAATTCACAGGATAAATCTGACGGTGACTATATACCTGAGTAGGGGCCTGAATCCTCGGGCGCTGAACATGATGAAGAAGATGAATATGCCACTGGTAGTGAAGAAGAAGAGCAGGGGAATGGGGCGCAGCGCCGAGCTAGAGCGCCAAGGACAACCACAAAGTGGCCAAAAGACAAAATGGTAGTCACTGAGGTTGAGGAATGGGGATGCCAATACCATTGACACAAAAGCACAGGTTTAGGACGCTTGCGGGGCTCATTACTAGACAAAAGATACCTTTGCATTTGCCAGAAATCAAAAAACTAAGCAAGCATGAAAAGTGGCACTTGTTTGATAAGTATCTGCAAAAACACTTGGAGTTCTAGGAAGACATGAAAGAGCAAACATTCAAGCTTTTGTGGAAGATGGCAGCCAAGGCATGGAGACAATTCAGATTTCACCTTAGGCAAGAATTTTATCATAAAAGGATTTGAGCCATTTAGAAAGCACTAGTATATCGAGCAGGAACAGTGGAATGAGTTCGTGAAACAACAGGAAACCGAGGATACCTCAGCTGTTAGTGGCAGGTTCAAAGAACTTCGAAGCCTGAACACAAACGAGCACAACATGGGTCCAGCTGGTTATGCTAGGAAACTAGCACAGTGGGAGGAAGAGGACAGGCAATTAGCTGCAGCTGGGATCCGCAACCCATGGGAAGACTACCCTGAAGATCAGTCCAGGAATTGGCTGCGAGCAAGAAGTAAGCTAGTGGTGAAAGACGGCGTTGCCGAGATAGTGTGGAACAAAGAAGCAAATCAAAAATTGGCTGAAGACATCCAGGAAAGGAATGCACATGCAGAATCTTCAGGAATGATAGAATGGTAGAGGGAGAATGATGTGCTAAGTCAGTGCTTGGGCCCCGAACAACCAGGTCGTGTGTGTGGTGTCTCCAGCTACCAGGGCTGGAAGTATGTATGGCCTCAGCATGCTTCCATGTACAGGAAGAGGAAGAGGACCAACTCATCAGTTGATAAGCAACAACTCAAGGAAGAACTCAAGGCTGAGATGCAGAAGGTTCTGGTGGCCATGCTAGCACACCAAGGGTACCATATTATACCAATTTCAAGGAGCACAAGCTCTGCACCCGCTGGATGGAGGAGTAGTTGTGCGTCCGCAAATGAAGTTGGAGGTTGGAACAATGACACTGCTGAGCCATCGGCGGAGGTGTTGGCTAGTGAAAATTGAGCTTCAACCTCTGAAGTGTTGCTCTTTCACCAGAGTGTCCCCCAAGGCAGAGTTGTGAAAACTAGTGAGTAATTGCTTTCTTAGATTGGATTGTTCTCCAACAAATAACTTGCCCTTGTATCTCAGCAATCCATTTGTCATAGTGAATTTTGGTACATGTTGAGAATCAATGCTCAATTTGGTTATGAGCTCTGAACATTTGTTGTCCTGAGCATAACTTTGAAGTACTTGTTCCATCCAAAGAGGGACAACAGAAGATAGTGCCAACAACTCACTGGAATGTGTTGCTCTTGATAATGCATCTGCTGCTGCATTGGTCTTGCCCTGTTTGTACTCTATCTTGTAATTGAAACTGAGGAGCTTGATTAAGAGTTTATGTTGTACTCCTTCTACTAACCTTTGTTCATTTATGTACTTGAGACTTTGCTGATCTGTTCTGATTATTAGTGTAGAGCTAGCAAAATAATGCTTCCACTTCTTCAATACTTCCAAGATAGCCATAGCTTCCTTCTCATAAGTGGAGGCAGCCATTGCCTTAGGGCCTAGTGCTTTGCTTAGAAAAGCAATTGGTTGTCCTTGCTGCATCAATACGGCTCCAATTCCATATCCACTAGCATCAGCTTCCAACACAAAAGGTTGGTTGAAGTTAGGAAGAGCTAGTACTGGAGGGTGCGACATGATTTGCTTAAGTTGTTGGAATGCTTTTTCTTGATCACTGGACCACTGAAAAGAGTCTTTCTTCAATGCATTGAAAACAGATTTGGATATGATTCCATAATTGCGAATGAATCTTCTATAATAGCGTGCTAGCCCCCAAAAATGCTCTCAACTGAGTTACCGTAGTTGGTGATGGCCACTTCTGGATTATCTCAATTTTGGTTGGGTCAGTAGCTACTCCCTGGCTGCTTATAATATGACCCAAATATTCCACCTTTGGCTGGGAAAAGGTGCATTTGCTTAACTTAGCATACAGCCTTGAGGTGATCAATGTGATCTTGCAAGTTAGGACTGTATATCAAGATGTCATAAAAAAAAACCAGGGCAAATTTCCTGAGGAACTCTGCTAAGACATTGTTCATGAGGGCCTGAAATGTAGCTGGGGCATTAGTTAGTCCAAAAAGTAGTACTACATACTCAAAGTGGCCCAAGTGGGTGGTGAAAGCAGTTTTGGCAATATCAGATTCCTTCATTCTGATCTGGTGGTACCCAACTCTGAGATCAATCTTGGAGAAAATTGTGACTCCAAATAATTCATCCAGAAGGTCTTCAATGATTGGTATAGGATACTTGTTTTTGACAGTGTTAGAGTTCAGGTCCTGTAATCAACACACATACGCCATGTGCCATCCTTCTTCTTCACTAATATCACAGGGCTGATGTTGGGTCTTATCATCTTTGTGTTCATCAATTTTTGATTAATTCCTCCATGGCATCCTTCTGGTGGTATGGGAGTCTATATGGCCTTTGATTTACTGGTTTGGATTCATCTAGCAGAGTAATAGCATGATTCACAGATCTGTTTGGTGGACGATTTTTAGGTTCCTTGAATACATCTTTATACTCCTCCAGCAATTGAGCCACTTCAGGGATAGGTTGCTCTTGGGAATTTGGACCCAAGTACTCATTGTTAGTACTTGGAACCTGAACAACTCCTATAACCTTCTTTTTCAGCAGCTTACAAAGTTTCTTAGGGCCAATTAAGGTGTTATTGTCAGGCACTGTCTCATCAGAAAATGTGGCAAGTTCCTTGCCGTATTTTGTCACTGAGAATTCTCTTGTCTTCAAATTCAATCCTACTGGGCTATGTGTATATATCCAGTCAGCTCCCAGAATTATATCATGCCCTTGCACTTCCAGAAGCCTGAATGTAGAATTGAATTGGTGGTCTTGAATGGTATCAGGGCAGTTTATACAAGCTATGTTACTTAACATTCCCTTGCCATTTGCAGCTACTACCTGGACAGTGCTGATAGGGGAGATGGGAATGCCTGCCCTGATTGCCACCTTAACACATATAAAAGAGGCATCACTGCCAGTGTCCACCAGAGCTGTCAACCACTGTTTCCCAATTTTGTGAAGGGAATCGTGGACAGAAAACAAAAATTTTCTCTACGATATTACATATCCCAGGCTACGCTATGCAGATGTATAAATACGAATACACAGATGAGTACAGAATCATACCCTTGAATACCGTAAGCGGGATAACGCTCCCGCACAAGCATGGTCGAGGAAGCCGAGGCGTCGTCGAAGCAGAGGTTGAGTTTCCGCTCAGCCCGATGATGAGTGCCACACGTGCAGCACCTCGAGGATACCACGGGCTAGCGGCGAAAAGATTCTCCCTCCCGAACTCCGGATCAGCGGAGCAACGGAAGAGGTTGAGGCAGATCCGAAGTCCGCCAGGACCACGGCGTGCTGGAAGAAATAAGTTTCTCCTTCCTCCTAGCCGTCCCAATATTACGGAACAGCTCTGGAGGGGAGAGGGAGAGAGGAGAGAAGGCAAAGGCCTTGGGGGTTAATGAGAGAGGAGGGGGGAGGGGGTTTATATAGGCTGAGGGGGGAACCCTTGGCCCCCTCATGCGCCCCCCCTTCAGATGGCGGCTAGGGTTAGGGGGTGGACAGCGCCCCCTTCCCTGGGTTTCCTCCAGCCCATCCCCCCTTTAGGGATTTGGGTGGAGTCACTTTATTGGGCCCAGATTTGGCCCAATACCCCTTCGCCTTTATTTAATTAATTAATAATAATATAATTACATTTAATTATATATATTAATTCTATTAAATACATCTCTCTCAATTCCGGACAATCCGGACTCCGAAACAGCTTCCGGTTTCTCCTCGGAACAATTCCGAACACTTTCTCTCTTCTATCCTTCGATCTAGGTCAACCATATAGAACTTTACTCGCTAGCGCGTTTCACCAACGGTTCGGTAAAACATAGACATGATCGAGATCTCTCTCCGATCAATGATCAACTATATAGTCTGAACACTACATAATTGATCCCTATATTTTCACGACATCATCACTAAACCATTAAACGTTTACATAATAATTCCCTTTGTCTCACAATACCTGATTCGTCCAAGGTCCGATCACCGGTATCCCCATACCGTGTTTCAACCTTGTTACCGACGAACCCTGTTTACTCGTCCTGTAATTTTTCATCCCTATGAACAAGTCACATGATGGCCAGCAATTCCGATGAAAACTTACCGAGTTGGCCCAGAGTATCTATCCTCACACGGACGGACAAATCCCACTGTTGATCAATCCCATCAACCTACTCCTTCCAGATACCCAGGATGATTACACCTTTATGATCGCCCATTTACGGTGCGACGGTTGATGCTCCCAAAGTTACCTTTTCGGTGGTAGTTGATAAAGGAACGATCTCATGGTCACTAAGGAATAATTACGGCGTTTCATAATCATTGCAATGTAAACTTTATGTGAGTTGATCGCATTACAACAATCGTACGGTGAATATCCATCATGTCATTCTCCAATGACATGACTCCATTGTCAACTGATACTCCTATCACATGACTGGGAAATCCTCAATCATCTGTTGATCAACGGACTAATACTTAGAGGCTACTAGGGACTTTTATGTTATTATATCACACATGTATTAATGTTTCCGCTTAATACAGTTATAGCATGATACAACATGTATTATGAACACATGGAAATATGACGAAATAAACACTTTATTAATTGCCTCTAGGGCATATTTCCTTCAGTCTCCCACTTGCACTAGAGTAAATATTAATCTAGTTTACATGATCACACCAGGCATTACACTAACTCCCATCGCTTCCCGATGCTGCTCGAACTTATCAAGTAGGAGAGGCTTCGTCAGTAGATCCGCACAATTCAGATCCGTGTCCACTTTGCTAACTTTGACTTTACCATTCTGTATATGCTCACATATGACATGGTAACGTCGGGGTATATGTTTGGCGACGGAGTGGTTCCTTGGATCCTTTGCATTTGCAATGGCACCCGTGTTGTCACAAAGGATGTTCACATGGTCACGCATGCTAGGGAACACACCGAGTTCAGTAACAAACTCCCTTAGCCAAACAGCCTCATTGGCCGTCAGCAGCAGCCATATACTCCGACTCCATTATAGATTGAGCTATCGAAGATTGCTTCCCGCTTCTCCAGCTCACGGCGCCACCATTCAACATAAAGATGTATCCAGATTGAGACTTGTGGTCATCTGGATCCGAATCAAAACTTGCATCCACGTAACCCATTACGGCAAGTTCATCATCATTTCCTCCATATACTAAGGACATGTCCTTAGTTCTCTTCAAGTATTTCATAATACTTTTGACAGTTAACCAATGTTCCTTTCCAGGATTACTTTGGAATCTACCTGCCATGCTGATGGCCAGTGCTACATCAGGACGCGTGCACAACATCGCGTACATGATGGAACCCACGGCTGAAGCATAGGGAATATCTTTCATTTTCTCTATCTCTTCATCCGTCACTGGACATTGAGTCTTACTCAACTTCCTACCTTTGAGTATGGGCATAGAACCTTTCATTGCTTCCTCCATACTATACTTCTTAAGTATTTTATCAATGTAGGTGGTCTGATTTAATGCTATCAGGCGCCTAGATCTATCTCTATAGATTTTGATGCCCAATATATATGCACCTTCACCGAGGTCTTTCATGGAAAATTTACTGTTTAAATATTCCTTTATGCTATTTAGAAGATTCAGGTCATTTCCCATTAGTAATATGTCATCCACATATAATACTAAGAATGCCACATTGCTCCCACTTACTTTCTTATAAATACAGGATTCTTCGAAATTTTGGACAAATCCAAAACCTTTGATCAATTCATCAAAGCGAAGATTCCAACTCCGAGATGCTTGCTTCAGCCCATAAATGGAATGCTGAAGTTTGCATACCTTACCAGCATCCTCAGGATCCACAAAACCCTCCGGTTGCACCATGTACAACTCTTCCTCAATGTTACCATTAAGGAACGCGGGTTTAACATCCATCTACCATATTTCGTAATTGAAATGTGCAGCAATTGCTTGTAAAACCCGAATAGACTTAAGCATCGCTACGGGAGAGAAAGTTGATGGGGTCGCAGCATAGAAAACAAAAATTTTCCTACGCAACAAGCGGAATAAACCCCAAGGATCTAGATCTACTAGATGGAGGTAGCGAAGATGAGATCCAATCTCTTATCCTTGAAGATCGAACAAACGCGTTTTGTCGGTGCAGGGGTTGGCTAGTCGATCCCCGCAACTAGACTCATCTAGTCGCGAGGAGATGTATTTCCCCGAAGTCCAATTCAATGAAGTGCCGCAAGAGCAGCACCTCCGCGGTATCCACACGTACGGCTCGATGTAGATCTCCGCCTTCTTGATCCCGCAAGCAAGGTGGAGATGGCTAGATGGATCTCGGCACCACGACGGTTGTGGTGGCGTTGATGGTGTAGTCTCCACGAGCAGGGCTTCGCCAAGCCAAGCAAGAGGAGAGGGAGAGGAGGGCATGGTGCAGCAGCCCTACGGCTAGGGGTGGTGCAGCATCTATGGTGGAGGTGATGGCGGCAGCCCTCCGGGGAGAGGGGTGGCGCAGGAGGAGGTGATGGAGGAGGGGGGTGGCGGCTAGGGCACCTGGGGAAGCACACATGGGTGCGGCTGCCCTCCCCAGCCCCCCCTTTATATAGGAGACCAGGGGGGCTGCGCCCCACCCCCTCCTAGGGCCGGCGGCTGGGGAGGAGTGGCCCCCAAGCCACCCCTTAGGGTTTTGGCTGCCCCCTCCCCACATGGGCCTTAAGCCCTTGCCGCATGGGCCCCTTGGGGCTGGGTGGTGCGGCTGGCCCTAGGCCAGTCCACCACCCCTTTATCCCACGTGGACCCCATACTCCTATGGGCCCCACTTCTAGACTCCTCTAGAACCTTCTAGAATATTCCGGAACCCTTCCAGAAAATCCCGGAACTTTTCCGATACCTCCGGAAACCACTTTCCTTATATGAATCTTATTCTCCGGACCACTCCGGAACTCCTCGTGATGTCCGGGATCCTATCCGAGACTCCGAATCAATATTCATTCATACCATCAATAATCTCATCGCTAACCCTAGCTACATCGGAGCGTTAAGTGTGTGACCCTACGGGTTCGAGAACATGCAGACATGATCATATCAATAATCAATAGCGGGACCGGGATGCCCATATTGACTCCTACATATTCAATGAAGTTCCTTATCGATTGAACCACGATGCCAGAGATTCTTAATCTCATATACGATTCCCTTTGTCTCACCGATATTTAATTTGCCTGAGATTCGATCATCGATATCCCCATATCTAGTTTCATCTCGTTACCTGGCAAATTCTCTTTACTCGTCCATAATATAGGATCTCTGTGATTACCACTTAATCACATGGTTGCAACCTTTCTGATGCTATATTACCGAGAGGGCCCAGAGATATCTTTTCCGTCACAAGGAAGGACAAATCCCAGTCTTGATTCATGTCACCCAACAAATACCATCGGAGATACCTGAAAGCCACCTTTATAATCACCCAGTTATGAAGTGACGTTTGATGTCCACAAAGTATTCCTCCGGTAAACGGGAGTGACATAATCTCATGGTCTAAGGAAACTATACTTGGCATAATAAAAGCGTTGGCAATAAAACTGTTGTGACACGATCAATTGCAACTCTTTATTTTCGGGTCTTGTCCATCACATCATTACTCCTAATGATATGACTCCGTTATCAAGTGACTGTAACAAGTCCATGGTTAGGAAACTCTAACCATCTCTTGACTAACGAACTAGTCCGGTAGAGACTTACTAGGGACACCTGGTGTTTATATTCCACACATGTATTATGTTTCCGGTTAATACAATTATAGCATGGATAATAAACTATTATCATAAACATGAATATGCTAATAAACCATTTTATTATTGCCTCTAGGGCATATTCCCAACAAAAGTCTCATCGTAGTCCACTCCTGGAATTTACCGGAAACCCTTTGCGACAAGTCGTGCTTTATAGACCGTGACGTTTCCATCAGCGTCCGTCTTTTTCTTATAGATCCATTTATTCTCAACGGCCTTGCGGTTATTGGGAATATCTACCAAAGTCCATACTTTGTTCTCATACATGGATCCCATTTCTGATTTCATGGCTTCCAGCCATTTCTCGGACTCAGGGCCTTCCATTGCTTCTTTGTAGGTTGATGGTTCACCATGGTCCATTAACATGACAGTCAAAACAGGATCACCAAACCATTTTGGCTGATTACGAATCCTTTTTGATCTACGAACATTCTCATGAGGATCTTTATCATCATCCCCTAGACCATCTTCGTTATAATCCACATTATCTTCCTCTTCAACATTTGAAGACGCTTTCGGAACAGCTTCCGTTGTGCCACTCAGATCATGGAGTGAAGGTTCGATGATTTCGTCTAATTCAATCTTTTTATGAATAACTCCTTTAGTGAGAAACTCTTTCTCAAGAAAGGTTCCGTTCCTGGCAACAAAAGTTTTGCCCTCGGATTTACTATAAAAAGTGTATCCAATAGTTTCCTTTGGATACCCTACAAACACGCATTTATCCGATTTGGGTTCGAGCTTGTCAGGTTGAAGCTTACTGACATAAGCATCACATCGCCAAACTTTCAAGTAAGACAACATTGGTCTTTTACCATACCATAACTCATATGGTGTTGTCTCTACGGATTTGGATGGCACTCTATTTAAAATGTAAGAGGCAGTTTCTAGTACATAGCCCCAAAAAGACACAGGCAAATCGGAGAGAGACATCATAGATCATACACTATTCAACAGGGTGCGATTGCATCGCTCGGCCACACCATTCCTTTGCGGTGTTCCAGCAAGCGTCAGCTATTGTACAATGCCACAATTCTTTAGATGCATGCCAAACTCATAAATCAAATACTCGCATCCTCGATCAGATCAAAGATGCTTGATTTTCTTGTTAAGTTGATTTTCAACCTCATTCTGAAATTCTTTGAAGTTTTCAAAGGTTTCAGACTTATGTTTCATTAAGTAAATATACCCATATCTACTTAAATCATCATTGAAGGTTACAAAATAACGATAACCATTGCGCATTGACGAACTCATGGGTCCACATACATCAGTATGTATGATTCCCAAGAGGTCGACTGCCCGTTCAACCACCCCATTGAACGGTGTCGTAGTCATTTTTCCCATTAGGCACGATTCACATGTGTCAAGGGATCCTATATCCAATGACTCCAGAAGTCCATCTGAATGGAGCTTCGTCATGCGTTTTATTCCAATATGACCCAGACGGCAATGCCACAAATTCATGGAATTATCATTATTAGGTTTAAATCTTTTGGCATTAATGTTATGGATGTGAGTGTCACTATTGCTATCAAGATCAAGTATAAATAAACCATTACGAACCGGTGCACGAACATAGAAAACATTATTCTTATAAATCGAACAACCATTTGTTACAGACATAAATGAATAATGCTCTCGCATAAGGCAAGACCCACTTACAATGTTCATGCTCAAAGCGGGTACATAGTAACATTTATTTAAACTTAAAATCAATCCTGACAGAAGACGAAGATCAAGAGTGCCAACAGCTACCACATCAACTTTGTGGCCGTTACCTACCCTCATAGTCACTTCGTCTCTTTCCAGGCGCCTTTTATTCTGCAGCTCCTCTTGAGAGTTGCAGATATTAGCAACAGAACCGGTATCAAATACCCAAGTGTTGCTTCGGCCACCCGTAAGGTACACATCAATAACATGTATATCACATATACCCTTCTATTTTCCAGCCTTCTTGTCCTCTAGGTATTCGGGGCAGTTGTGTTTCCAGTGACCGTCACCCTTGCAGATTTCCATCTCAACAGACGCGAGCATAGCAAACAACTCAGCAAGGGTCCTTTTCTTCCCATGCATCTTGTAGTTCACCACAAACTGTTTGTAGCTAGGGGGTAGCGACTGCAGCACCCTATCAATTGCCAGCCCGTCCGGAATCTCACATTCCAGAGTTTTCTGGTGCTGAACGTGGTCATACTCCTTGACTACGTGCTTGCTCACGATGTTGTGCTCTTCCATCCTGGCAGGGAAGAAGAGGTTTGAAACCTCATTCCTCTCAGCCCTGGCCTGTGGTACAAAAACGGCATTGAGAGTAGTGATTATATCGAATGCACTCATCTCCTCAAAGTGTTTTTGCAGTTCAGCCTCCATGGCAAAGAGCATGCCACTCTTGACAATGGTGGATTCATCCACCTTGGTTTGATAGACATTCTTCTCATCCTGGGAAGAATCCTCTGCAGGTGTATCACCTAACGCAACATCCAGCATATAGGACATCTTAGTGGGACCGAGGATAATCCTCAAGTTGCGTTGCCAATCGATGAAGTTAGACCCATCAGTTTTCAGCTTTTCTTTATGGAGAATTTGTCCTAAGTTGAACGTGGGGCTAGACATCTACAATATTTAGCAAAGACACCTTTTAGATGTTGTTCATAATTGGAGTTCAAACTTTTAATTAAAAATACCTAGAACTCCCACTTAAATAAACATCCCTCTTGTTTATAAAGTGATTACACGATCCTCTTAGCTATTGACACCCAACGACATTATCTATTCAGTATGCCAATAGTTTCAAAGGTGGACATCTCCATGTCGATCACATCATCCATGTGATTCATGCTTAACCTTTCGGTCAACTGTGTTCCGAGGCCATGACCATCATGCAAACCTAGCCAATGCAACCTTAATGTATTCGCGTGTGCTTCGAGGCCATGACCATCATGCTACCCCGTTACACCCACCGTATGCGAACGAAGAGATGTGTGACGCTCAACGACATTATATATTTGGCACGCCTATCAAAACTTTGGACTTTCTTGGTGGTGCACATTAAGGAAGAACACAATTTTGGTATTGTGAGGGTCTTATCTTAAAATGCAACCGCAAATTTTAACTTTTAGCAATTTTAAGATAGCACTTGTTAATTATGACATGACAAGGAAATCAAGCCATACAACCCCCTTACAAATTAAAGTTAGAGCCCTCTACTTTATCTTTTGCAAGTTTTACGTGGCTTCTAGGGCTTTCGCGAAAAGAACTATTCCTTACCTACGAACATCAGCCACAACGCCGAATAAACGATTCTCTCTTACACCCCTATCGGGGCCCTTCTTCGCAAATACCATTACTACTATTGAGAAGATACATACACCCCCCCAGAGCCGTGTATACGGTACAAGCCGTATGTCAGTTGCGGAGCAGGTCTCGCCGAAGCGTAAGGTTAGCCGGGGGGCAGCTTCGATTCTCAATGCCATAGTTATAAATATCAGCGCTCAAGGGTGATAATCATAGATTCGATGCCCGCATCTTGCGATGCGTTCTAGTCGTATAGATACATCATGCATAGACCGCTCTGATACCACTGAAGGGAATCGTGGACAGAAAACAAAAATTTTCTCTACGATATTACATATCCCAGGCTACGCTATGCAGATGTATAAATACGAATACACAGATGAGTACGGAATCATACCCTTGAAGACCGTAAGCGGGATAACGCTCCCGCACAAGCGTGGTCGAGGAAGCCGAGGCGTCGTCGAAGCAGACGTTGAGTTTCCGCTCAGCCCGATGATGAGTGCCGCAAGCGTAGCACCTCGAGGATACCACGGGCTAGCGGCGAAAAGATTCTCCCTCCCGGACTCCGGATCAGCGGAGCAGCGGAAGAGGTTGAGGTAGATCCGAAGTCCTCCAGCACCGCGGCGTGCCGGAAGAATAGATCTCTCCTTCCTCCTAGCCGTCCCAATATTACGGAACAGCTCTGGAGGGGAGAGGGAGAGAGGAGAGAAGGCAAAGGCCTTGGGGGTTAATGAGAGAGGAGGGGGGAGGGGGTTTATATAGGCTGAGGGGGGAACCCTTGGCCCCCTCACGCGCCCCCCCTTCAGATGGCGGCAAGGGTTAGGGGGTGGCCGGCGCCCCCTTCCCTGGGTTTCCTCCAGCCCATCCCCCCATTAGGGATTTGGGTGGAGTCACTTTATTGGGCCCAAATTTGGCCCAATACCCGTTCGCCTTACCGGACACTCCGGAACTCCGAAACAGCTTCCGGTTTCTCCTCGGAACAATTCCGAACACTTTCTCTCTTCTATCCTTCGATCTAGGTCAACCATATAGAACTTTACTCGCTAGCGCGTTTCACCAACGGTTCGGTAAAACATAGACATGATCGAGATCTCTCTCCGATCAATGATCAACTATATAGTCTGAACACTACATAATTGATCCCTATATTTTCACGACATCATCACTGAACCATTAAACGTTTACATAATAATTCCCTTTGTCTCACGATAGCTGATTCGTCCAAGGTCCGATCACCGGTATCCCCATACCGTGTTTCAACCTTGTTACCGACGAACCCTGTTTACTCGTCCTGTAATTTTTCATCCCTGTGAACAAGTCACATGCTGGCCAGCAATTCCGATGAAAACTTACCGAGTTGGCCCAGAGTATCTATCCTCACACGGACGGACAAATCCCACTGTTGATCAATCCCATCAACTTACTCCTTCCAGATACCCAGGATGATTACACCTTTATGATCGCCCATTTACGGTGCGACGGTTGATGCTCCCAAAGTTACCTTTCCGGTGGTAGTTGATAAAGGAACGATCTCATGGTCACTAAGGAATAATTACGGCGTTTCATAATCATTGCAATGTAAACTTTATGTGAGTTGATTGCATTACAACAATCGTACGGTGAATATCCATCATGTCATTCTCCAATGACATGACTCCATTGTCAACTGATACTCCTATCACATGACTGGGAAATCCTCAATCATCTGTTGATCAACGGACTAGTACTTAGAGGCTACTAGGGACTTTTATGTTATTATATCACACATGTATTAATGATTCCGCTTAATACAATTATAGCATGACATACAACGTATTATGAACAAATGGAAATACGACAAAATAAACACTTTATTAATTGCCTCTAGGGCATATTTCCTTCATTTTGACCTTCAATGTGAAGGTATTAGTAGGATGAGATGTTCTAGTCATAGCATGTGTGGACAATTGCATGACATGAATATTTGGGACTTCAGTGTCATGCTTTTCTCCTTCAAGAGTAGTGTCTTCCACCACTGCCACTTCCTCTTTTCCTTCTTCATTTTCAAGGACAATGACTGAATAGACTTGTTTTGCTTTCCAGAACTTTGCATGACCTGGGACCCAAGGTTCTCTACACTTGAAACATTTTCCAACAGCTCTTAGTTCTGCAATGTTAGGTGCGTCTTTCTGATTAGTTACTTTTGCATTTTTGGCCCAAGGTTTTTGTGTCTTGAAGACAGGATTGAATATAGAGACTTTCTTCTGTTGTGGATTGGCTTGCTCAAGTCTCTTGGCATACCAAAATGCTTGAGTGAGGGATGCCAGTTCGTGGCACTGTAAATGGTGTTGTATTGGCTCCTTCAGTCCAGAGACAAAGCTGCAAGTAAAATATTCATCCCTCAGTGAGGGGTTATCTCTTTTCACTAACCCCATCAATTCTTCAAATTTGTCAATGTACTCATCCACTGTTCCAGTTTCTTTCAAAGTGTGAAATTGCCTAATTGCTTCATATGTAGAGACTTCACTGAATTTGTCTCCCAACATTCTGCAAAATTTATGCCAAGGTAAAGATGCAGGTGTGCAACCAATACTCCTCCACCAGAATTCAGCTTTGCCCTTGATGTACAAAACAGCCAATTGGACCCTATCTTCATTTGGAACTCCCACCATCTCAAAATATTTCCCAGCTTTCCTAATCCATCCATCAGGATCTGTGCCTTCAAATTCAGGAAATGAGAGTTTTGAGCCTTTTGCTACAGCCTTATGCTGGAATTGCAATTGGTTGTTAAAATTGTTGGGCTGGTGGAATGTATTTGGGGTTGGTTGTCTGGCTGGTGGTTGTGCTGGCTGCTGTTTATAGTTCTGGTTATAAAGGAATTGTGGCTGCTAATTGTGAGTCGGTGGTTGGGATGGGAATGGGTTGAAAGCTTCTATCTCTTGTGGAGTCCAAGGACAGTCCTCCCACAGATATTTAATTTCAGTGTAGTATTGGCCTTGTGTTGACCAATTCCTAGCTTGATGATTAACAGGTGTAGGTGGCTTCCTATGCATCCAATCCAATTCCTCAGGATCATAATAGTGCACATTGCCTATAGGGGTGGCACATAGACTTGCTTCTGAGCTAGTGCAGCAACATTAGGAATGTGGATTGACTTGTGAAGTTGGGCATCCATAGTTTTGGTGTGCTGGTGCAGATGTGGAGCGAAGGCTTCAGAAACATCATTACCTTTAACATTTGACCCTTTAGCCACTCTAGCCGCCATTTTGGTCATGTAGGACATGATCTGATTAAGGTTGAGGGCCATAGAATCATTGTGCTCTTCTTGTTTCTTCATGAATGAATCGAATGTTCTCCTCAGACCATCAACCTCAGCTGCTGATGCATAACGGGCATCATATGGTAATTCCTCGCCGGCTCCGTGTCCATCTCCAACTTCCACCATCTTGTACTTGCGAATTCGGTTCAGGTGTCACCCCTCCCCACAAGATTCATAAGTTAGGTCTACCGTCGCTTGGATTGCGGATTTGGCTAAGGAATTTTACACCAAGACTTGCTTGGCAACCCGCACCAAAGAGCAATCCCCTCCTTCGCCTCCGCGAGCAAATTCAAGTCAGGTCCCGGAATTTTACGCTAGAACAAGTGCCTAGCAACCCTTGCTGATAGGAATCACTCGCTAACTTAGGATAATTCGGGTGGTTTCCTCGAATCTGGGTGGGAGGGTGGGGTTTTCCGTGGGTGAGCCGCAACCACCTCTCACCGCGCTGATCAGACAAGACTCGTGGAACTGGCTGTGGAAGCGAGTGGATCTTGCCAAGGATTCGTTGGCTCTGGATACCAATTGTGAGGAACTGCAAATCCTAACGAAGATTGGGATGGAAAATCATAGGACAGCAACACGATAACAGGCAGAAAGAGATGAACTGGGGTAAGGAAGCACTGCAATTCACTGAATCGACAATAGTCTGGCTTACAAATCGACACAGTCGCCGACGATGTGACGACAAAGTTGAACAATAGCTACTTTCCTAAACCTAGATAGATGAGTTCATCTAATTCGATCACCTTACAGAGTTCGTCCCTACAGAGCTAAATGCATGCTCAGGGGTTAAATTGTAAATAACAAGAGTATCGAGGGTTGAAATGTAAATAAATAGAAGTTGAACATTGTTGGCCCTTGAATCACAGCTGGACGGCATCCAAAGGTTGATAGCGTGAGAGAGGTGCAACTACTATGCTTGCTTCTCTGCTTGATAGCGTGAGAGTGGCGGGACGCGTGGGCCCTGGCGAAGCCAGGGTCGGAGGTGAGCGACCGCCAGGACCGGCAGACGAGGCGGAGGCGGTAGAGGTCGTTGGCCGGGAGGCGGAGTAGAACGTCATAGAGCACGTCCGCAAGCAGCACGCCGTCATTGGCGAGGGCCAGGGTTGGCTTCTTCCGGCGACGGAGGACTGATCCCATCACTGCATTTCGGTGTGGGTATAAAATAGATCGCGAAAGCAGGGGACCGGAGTATTTGCGATGGGTTCCGGCGTCGTAGCCCGCCGTGGAAGGGGTAGCCGGGTTGGGATCTGGGGGTTGCTCTCAGGCAAACGAAATTGCGGATGCAAGTAAGTGGGCCGTGACGATCTTTCCTTTTAACCCTATAACACAGGCGACCCACGTTCACCATTCTATTTTTTAAAAGGAAAACAAAGAATATATATTCAATTTAACATCATCTTAAACTGATCATGAAAAAATTGAATAAAAAAAATATCATGTCAACACATAACATATGTTTCTAAATAATGAAACCAACATTCCGAAGAAATGGAGCCGTGATGAATTTATCTTCACTCTTTTTGAAATCAACGTTCCGAAGGAATAGAGCCGTGTGAAGATAACGTTCAACGGGCCAATATCTGCATAGAAGGGGTAAAAAGGAACAACGAGAGCCATGGCGCCAGCCATATCCACTCGGACATAGAACCAGTAACTCAGCCAATCATGGTCCCAACGATTCTTGTGGCACGGGTAGAGCTCCAACCGAGTAACTTTCTGGGTCTGGTTCTTGCGACGGGTGTTAAAGGTACAACATCCGTAATGTGCTTCATAAAGTTGATCGTCATCAAGCTTGATAATCTTTTTCGAAACGTGCATCTCATACAGTCTTGCGAAGCAATCGGCACTAATGCAGCTTTCAAAAGTTCGCTCGACCCAGAAAATCTTTGAAAGTGTAACAAAGGAATTGGGGGTCAACTGATGCATCTTAACACCAAAACGATCCAGAATGGCTGGAAGATGCACGTCACAAGGAAGGCGTAGCCCAACAGTAAAAAATCCTTGAAAACAACGACCTCATTAGGCCGAGGCTTACGAATTTGCTCGCCATTAGGAGGTCTAGCTGCCGGCTCCAACGGGAAAGTATCCTTTGCCCTCATAAAACTTAATCAAATTATCTGAAACCAATGACGGGCCAAAGACAAGAGTAGGAGGATATGACACCTTCAGAGTCATCAATTCTTCAGGATCGGCGTCAACATCAGAAAGGTTTTCGCCACTATCTGCGGAATCTGCAGATCTCTAAATTTCGCCTTCCTCCCGAGACTCAGTGTCTCCAACCTCCAAAATCTTCTGATCCTTGGGAACCAAAGGCAGACCCGCGTCTCTGAGCTCTTCTTCTGTCATTGGCCTGGCTGTATGCCTAACACGAGCCACCTAAGGAGAAAACATCAAAGTTTATATAAAACAAAAAGTTTCAACCACCCTCGAGGGAGAAAATGACAAATAACTACGACATTTGAGGCTGCGGTGACAGAAAACTACCACTTTTGAGTTTTTTGACGCAAACCTACCACGATTGAGGCTGGTCTGTGTCGGAAACCACTGATTCGCGGGTTTGAGGCTATTTAGTGATTTTAACAGCCATTCTGACGTTGCGGCCCCACTGTCAGGCCAACGTGGCAAAGGATGACAGCCCTTAGGAGCTGGTCCCACCTGTCAGCGAGGAGCTTGAGGAGGCGGGCTGGAGCCTGTGGAGGTAGGAGGCGAGGTCGGCGGTGCGCGCGGAGGACTCGACGGCGGTGGCCGTGGCGAGCGTGGCCGCGAGCTGCGCGCACTGGTCCTGCTCGTGGAGGAGCGCGTCCGCGAGGGGCGCCAGCGCGGCGAAGGCGGATGTGGAGGCGGCCGCCGTGGCGCGGGCGGTGTCGATGAGCGCGGCCCGCACGGAGGAGTCCTGGTCGCGCACGCGGCGGAGCACGGCGGCGAGGATGCACGGGACGAGGGCCGAGACGGCGTCGCGCGGGTGGAAGGCGGCGACGAGCGCGAGGAGGCGGAGCGAGTGGCGGCGGAGCGGGGTCTTGTCGGTGGGCCACGCGTCGGAGACCGGACGAAGGCCGGGAGCTCGTCCGCGGCGAGCGCGCGCGCGATGGCGTCGAGCTCGGCCGCCGCCATGGCCTCCGTGTCGCGGTCGGAGAGGCGGAGGAGGCAGCGGTTGACGCGCTGCTTGAGCGGCTTGACGACGCCGCCCCTGCTCGACCCGTCCCCGCCGCCCCTGCTCGACCCATCCCCGCCGCGGACTGCGAGCGGCGGCGCGCGGCGACCTCTCCCCCGGCGCTGCGGGCCCCGGCCAGTCGAGCAGCGGCGCTCCTCTCCCCTCTCTCCCGTCGCTGCGGGCTCCGGCGAGTCGAGCGATGGCGTGCCTCGGCGCTGCGGGTTTCGGTGGGTCGAGCGGCGGCGCGCGGCGGCCTCTCCCCCGACGCTGTAGTCTCCAGCGAGTCGAGTGACGGCGCACGGCGGCCTCTCCCCCGGCGCTCTAGGCTCCGGCGAGCTCTCCTCCTTCCCGGAGGGGCCTCCTCCGCTGCGACTCCGCCGACGGCGTGCTCGGCCGGTGAACCTGCCCGTTGACCGCGAGGGAAACCACGCAGTGGCCATGGGTGGAGCCGACCTGCCTTTTTATTTTATTTTTTGGTTTTCTATTGGACTGACAGCAGGCCCAGGAGGACAAAACGGCTGTTAAAATCACTAAATAGCCTCAAACCCGCGAATCAGTGGTTTCCGACACAGACCAGCCTCAATCGTGGTAGGTTTGCGTCAAAAAACTCAAAAGTGGTAGTTTTCTGTCACCGCAGCCTCAAATGTCATAGTTATTTGTCATTTTCTCCCCTCGAGGCTAACAAGTCGAAGCATAATAAAATATAGGACGCGTCTACCGAGCGCACGCGCGCCCGATCGACAAACCGAGCAGACCCACCCTAAATGGAATCCTCCGGTCGGAACGGACTAAAAAAGGAAAGCGCTCCCCCCCCCCCCCCCCCCCCACCACCACCAACCGAGCGCTCGTTGGCGCACGGCGGCGCGAAAGGCAGGGATTGGCGGCCCCCTCCGGATCTGGCGGGATCCTGCTATTAACCATCGTTAGGACATGCAACTTTGCATATAAACAAGAAGCAACTAACTTGGCAAAAGAAGCAACTTCGGTTCATGAAGAAGCAATTTTGGTACTTGAAGAGGCAACTTTGGTGTGTGAAGAGGCAACTTGGATAGTAGAAGAAGCAACTTCGGTTCATGAAGAAGCAATTTTGGTACTTGAAGAGGCAACTTTGGTCTGTGAAATAGGCAACTTGGATAGTAGAAGAAGCAACTTCGGTTCATGAAGAAGCAACTTTGGTACTTGAAGAGGCAACTTTGGTATGTGAAGAGGCAACTTGGATAGTAGAAGAAGCAACTTCGGTTCATGAAGAAGCAATTTTGGTACTTGAAGAGGCAACTTTGGTCTGTGAAGAGGCAACTTGGATAGTAGAAGAAGCAACTTTGGTTCATGAAGAAGCAACTTTGGTACTTGAAGAGGCAACTTTGGTCTGTGAAGAGGCAACTTGGATAGTAGAAGAAGCAACTTCGGTTCATGAAGAAGCAATTTTTGTGTAGCTGTAGGCAACTTCAAATCAACGGTACGTAAGCAACTTCGGAGCAGCATGAGGCAATTTTGGTCCTGTTGTAGGCAACTTCGAGGCAACAATAGACAACTTTATAACAAACGGTAGGCAACTTCGCTACAGCGGTAGGCAACTTTGCAACAACAATAGGCAACTTCATAACAACAACAGTAACGTCCGGTAATGCATCAAAAACGACAGTAGGCAACTTCATAACAGTAGTAGGCAACTTCCAATCAAAAAGGGGCAACTTTTCAGTAGAATGAAGCAACTTCCAATCGACAAGGGGCAACTTTTCGCCGCACTCACCGTGCTCACGCTCCGCCTGGCAGCTCCTCCCCTACCACTCTGTGGAGGCGACGAGGGGGAGGGAGCCCGGGCAAGGCGCGAGAGGGCCTTTAGGAAGTGCGGGAGCGTGTGCGCATCTGGGCGGAGGCCGTCGCGGATGAGGTGGAGGAAGAGGCGAGCGGCGGCGGAGGGGTCAGGCGAGGAGGCGAGCGGGGGGAGGAGGAGGAGGAAGAGGCGAGCGGCGGCGGAGGGGTCATGCGAGGAGGCGAGCGGGGGGAGGAGGAGGATGAGGAGGCGCTGCGCGGGGTGGAGGTGGGGGGAGCGCGCGTGCGCGAGGTGGAAGACGAGGGTGCGCTCGACTCGTTGAACGAGCGCGCGTGCGCTTTTAAGCATTTAGGTAAAATATAACAAAAGTTTCTTACCCTCGCAAGAGATTCTTCTTATCCAAAATATCTCGCCGCGCACGAATCTTAAAGCACAGGGTTTGAGAAAACCGAGAGTTTCTTCGAGGAAGGAGAGGTAAAAAAGACTTACCGTCCGCCCCCTCCCTATATAGGCGTTAGAGGGGGGGGGGGGGCGAATGGGCGCCTCGAGTGAAGCCAAAAGTTCAAATGACAGCCAATAAAGATGTGACGCGTGTCTCCTCCGACGCTCAAGGGTGACGTTTTTTGGGTGATTCGATCTAAAGTTTTCACGGAACCGGATCGTCGAAGTCGACCCTCTTCGTCGAGGGGCTACTGTTGGGGATCGACTGAATCTAGTCACCCTCGAAGCGTCGAAGGAAACGCAAAGTTTCTAAAACTCTGAAATTTTTCTAACCGCGCGACGAAATCAACCTCGAAGCCTAGAAATAAAAGATATTTATGTTTTAAGGCCAAACTGAGCCCCAGATGGAGAACTGTTAAGTGTTCAGAGATCTTTCAGCCTCTATGCTTTCCATCTAAAAGACAAGTTTTTTTTGTCACAGTCGATAAGTTTATCAGAATTTGTATACCCTAGGGTCCCGAAAGTCTATTTTTATACATTCTTCAACTTTGTGTGAGCCTCGGATGATGAAATGACGGATCTGTCCTATGGAACTCCTGATTTATGATAACACGACACGCTCCTGTCTCGTCCCCACGCGGGCGAGCAGGGGCTAACCCTAGCCGTCGCCTCCTTCCTCCCTCATCTCTGCTCCCTCTCTCTGCCGCCGCCGGCGCAAGCCGCCGGGCGTTGCCCGCGCGGTGCCGGCGGCGGCGGCCAGACTTTACCCGCGCGCGGGGAGCAGTGGCGCGACGCACGGCGGCCTGCGGCGGTGCAGCTCGGTTGGCGGCGGTCTGGCTCGGCGGCGTGGAACCCGTGAGCTGGGTGGTTTGAGGCGCGGTGGCGCTGCCGTTGGCAGCGGGGCGGCGGCCGGTCAGGAGGTGTCGCTGGCGGCGCCCGTTCAGCCCAGATCTGAGCCCTTTTGGGCCCCATCTGGGCTGGGGCGGGCCGTTTGCTCCTAGCTCGATGGCGGTGCATCCTGGAGGCGGAGAAGGCGCGTCGGCGGTGGCTGGGTAGTGGCAGCGCTTCGGCGGGCCTGCTGCAGCGTGGCGGCAGGGTCTTTGCGGGCCAGGTGGGCCCGGCCGGGCCAGTATGGGCATGGTTTGACCTTGCTGCCACGTCCGGTCGGCTCCCGCGAAGGTGTCGCGGTGGAGGTTGTTCCCTTCCTCTCGGCTGCGGCGCTGCTACCCCCGACACTGCTGGGCCCTCCTCTTCGTCTAGGTCCTGCGAGGATGACCACAGCGAGACGGCGAGGATGGCTCCAAGACCGTGGTGGCGCGTGCTGGTGGACGGCAAGATGGATGGAGCACTATGGAGTGTCCGGGGTCGTGGTTTGTTTGAGGGTCGGGAGAAATCCCTATCGGCTTGTCCGGCACCGACGCGGTGACGCCTGCGGGTGCCACCCTTCCTTCTTGAAGGGCGTCGGGTATACCCCTTCGTCACTCCCCTCCGCATACGGGGGAAACCCTAGGACTTGTCCGGGCAGCAGCGGCGTCGTCGTCGCCTCCTTGTTGAAGGTGTTGCCTGATATGCGACGCTTCGGTGTGCTAGGAGCGTGGTGGGAATTTTTCGGTGGGCGCTGCGGTTGCGGGTCGTCCTCGTTTTTGTCGATCTGCCAATGTTGACATTTGTTTCTCTTCATTTTCTCTGCTTTTTTTCTTTTGGGCTTGATTGTGCTGCAGCCCCAGCAGGTTGGTTGTATCGGTCGGCTGTTATATTAATATAGCGGGGCGAAAGCCTGTTTCGAGATTTATGATAACACGAGGCTACCTAAGTATCAAGTTTACAAAACTCTTAAACTTTCTAACCCTCAAAGAAGCTAAGCCTCCAAAACTTGTCATTTTCTGTCATCTTGTTTCCTTTCAGGCTGCGAGGGTTGTGAAAAGGTGAGAGTAAAAAAAGACTTCGTGTGAACGGGAAGCTGACGTCATTCGCTGGAACCTCAATGACTGGAAGGAATCGGGAGTCTCGAAAGCCGACGTCACTCGTTGGAATCTCAAAGACTGGAAGAGTTTAGCAGTCTCACGAAGTGACGTCATTTTGCCCAAGGCCCACTAAGAGAAGACTTGAATATTTCTAAGTGATGTCATGAAATAAAAGTTGAATTGGTCTAAGTGATCACAAGTGTGATGGCATTAGCAATGCAAGGATTCTATACTTACTATACAAAAGAGTTCTTTTCATTAAATCCGTGTGATTCAAAGATACTGGTAGTTTGTTTGGAACATCTTTGATATAATAAATTTATTTGTGTACTAGTTGAGTGGCCCGTGCGTTGCCACGGGAAAACAAGATATCGGTAAGGACAACATTATTTGTCGGCGACTATTTATAGCTTTTCATTTATAGTGTTCAAATATCCCACACTATACGCTGCCATGTTTATAGTTCTCAAATAATCCACGCTATACATAATACTCTACGGTATATGTGTTCTTTCTGGCATTTTATCTTCTTTCACGTGTCTCCTTATCTAGCGTACAATTTAGTTATAATACATATTAGAGAAGTATTTCTACAACATGTTGTTTATCATATTAATGGACAAGTTGCAAATGATTTTTAGTAAAATGCCCGTACGTTGCCATGGCTAAACAATTTAAAAAGATGGTTAAAATATAAAGTTCACTTATGTCACAAGACAGAGTATTTGATTGGAGCGATCACATCAGTATAGGTATAGGCCAAAAGATTTCCCAGCAACATCTCACAGCATAAAAGGGAAGAGCAATAAGCATATGCGTAGGTCCCAATCAAAAGATGGATCTATTTTAGAAATACAAAATTCTAACGCATTTCCCCACCCTATACCACCCCTTCTCTTACGATCAAGGACATATAGAGTGCTTTTGGTCCTGTGGTGGTTCCATGCTAAAAATATTTCAGGAATGGTGGGCTTTGCACCGATGATCATATCTTCCTCTCTCGACTCTAAAGATATTTCAACAATGCTGAGTTTTCCATTCACACCTCGATGTTTTTAACTTTTGAAATATCTAGCAATTTCTAAAATAATTTCACAAGTTCTGAGTCCCTAAATGCTCTATTTTCTGGTCATTTAAGTTTTAAACATAACATAAGAGCTGAGAGTTGAGCTCATTAGAAGCCTCCATTATTTGATTTGTTGCTCCATTATTCATGAAGATTTTAAGGGAATAAATACAACATTAGCCACCATGAGGCATCATTGAAATTGGCATGTTTAAAAAAATAGTCAATGATAAGAACTTATGGTTTGGTCAAAATGTTCTTATCAATCGTGATCCAAATGAGACTTTTGAACCACGTTGTGCCAAACTCTCTTTTCCTACTTGCCACATATACTCATCGCATCTTCAGTGCAAATCTTTGAGTTTAACCTTGTTTTGTCTCCAGCTCCTTATTAGGCACATGAAACACCTTAATTATGTATCTCTCCGCTGTTCTATTGCGTCGAGCATACTTGAACTGACAATAGCTGCTTGCCCTGATCTCCTTCAGCATTGGTACTCTACTCTGTGCCCATCGCTCAATCAGAGATATACACGTGTTATGGTCAAATATGCACATGCAGAAGGATTTGCAGAAGTATGACAAACAATAAATGGGTGTTGTGCAATCCTAAGATATATCAAGATCGCAGATTTGAACTCAAGATCACAGATTGTAGAAGTCAAGATCACAGGTTATAGAAAATTACAAAAAAAAAAGATAAATTATTAAATTAAGAGCCATTCTGAATTGTAGTAACCAGATTATACACTACAAGTTGCAACCTAACCTTCTTACGATAGAAGTAGCATTTTTTTGCATTTCAACATATGTCAAAAGACCACGGCGTCAAATACCTATTTTCTGTTGTGCACCACTCAAAGTCCCCGACTCTATTGTTTCCCTAATGTGTTTCATTTCCACCCGCCGCGCAGCTGAGTGACTTCTTGGATTTGCCAGATCCACAAGTACCAATTAAGCTGAGCTCTGTGCTGATAATTCCGTGTACATTAATTCCTGAAATAGAAAACATAATGGATACAATAAGATTCACTTATTTAAAATCTCTCTCCCATATGATTATTTTAGATGACTCTTGTTCTGCATAGTACATTTTCTCACATAAAAAAAGGAAGAGGCCAAAACTCATAATCTGACATATCATTAATCACAAGCATCAAATATGGAAAACCCAATGTAGAACATTTTTGCCTGATGTGTAAAACAGACAGTGAATAGCATATGCATACCATCTGTATCCCTTGCTACGCATCATGCTCTAGGGCTCACCTATGAAGCCATTGAAGACTGACATGTGGTTCCTCTCCAGCTGCGTCCCGCAAGCCATTACTGACAACACCAAGTCTTGTCTCTCTGGTTGTGCTACCATTAGCCACATCAACGACATAGAGCAGTAAGCACACAACCACCCGTTGCTCTCATGGTATGGGCTGTCTAGACCAGAATACTTAATCAGGTAATGGAGGATCAACCAATATTCAATAATTAGTTGTAATCGGCATTTGGTTTTGTTGAGTATGTAACATGCACAAGTACATCAACAAATACTTGGCAATCAATCTACAAGATTAAGTGATTCCGTGCATTAGATCAAAGAGGATATGTTACTTGAGTACCCGCAATTTCATACCTTTAAAATAAAACACATGCGGCTCCAAAACTAACATGCATGTGAATCAGTTCAAGCCATAATCTCTAACCGTACCTGAAAAAAAGGAATTTCAACTTCTTACTGGTTAGTTTAATTTGGTTATATTTTGTGCTTCAGCGTCTAACATAAACGGAAAAAACCATTTCTTAACTGATCACATGAGTTAGCTTTTATACTAACTACAAGTACGCCTAAAGATGAACAAAACATTACCTATATATGCATTAATTTGAGAGACCAAAGATTATGATAATAAATCTAATGAAGATTGTGTCACTTTCTAGATCCTTTCTGAAAAGAATCTCAATATTTGTCCACTATATTTATTCTGTTTGCATAAGGGTAGAAAAATGCAGTGCTTTTCTTGTAAATAAAATGAAATCAGCAGTATGTGATTTTTTTTTTAAACCACCATTGTTAGATCCTATCTAGGAAAAGCATGAGCGAACTAATCATAAGAAGATTTTACACCATCTAGAGCTCAGAATACATGTTGTACACGGGATTATGCAATAGCCTTGGTTGACAATATATGTGGTACTTAAGCTAACCTTCTGAACCAAAGAAATCTATTTTTATCACAGATAGTGTGGTTTTGCACATACAGAACGTTGTTGCCTGCTTTTAGTAATCTTTTGTAGACTCCATTGCAACATAATAACTAACACCATATGGTGTGGGAATGTACCATGAAAAGAGACAACACAAGCAAGCAATTTATCACACAAGTTACATGGGCGTAGAGCCACTGATCCTGGATTTGTGATACCAAGAGACATAACCAGAACTCAGCCCTTTTTAATTAGTACGCTATGTTCCTAAGTATTTGAAATCCCAAAAGGTCTTATATTTAGGAACATAGGTAGCACTTACATTAAGAAGTGCAATAATTAACCTTTTAGACTACAAGAAATAATATTACTACTCGGTTTAACTGTCTCTGTTATAAATACATTAAGGATACGTCCAATAACTCTATCAGAACAAAAACATCAGGCGCAAAGATTTAGTGTGCAGGTTGAATACAATACTACTACTATCCAAGCAGATAGTAGAGGGTCAAAATAATCAGCACCTGAAACACACTGAAGGTTAAATTCAACAACCGAACTTGCATAACAGGAGGTAAATTGCAGGAGAACTATAAAAAATGCCTGTTCCACCATGCACTCCAGGAGACATGCTGCACGTGTAGACACACACGGTGCCTCCATCCTTTGAGGTAATAACAGTCAATCCTTGCCTCACTTTAAATTGTGTCCTGTAACAAAAATGAAACACGTTTGAAAAGAAAACGTAGGACTACTTGAAGTATCATGCCGTAATGAACACATTCTTTTACCAAGATCGCATTCTCTTATGGCAATGTATAATGTCTAACATAACACAAAACAGTGGGAAAGCCATTTTGTTAATTGTTGATCTCTGATTTCTTCCATGTCACGAATTCCAACATGCAAAGAAGGAAAATGAACAGGATTTATACAATATCATGACAGCGTGTTGAATTCAAGTTCTGTAAAAAAGTGTGTGTAGCTCTAATATCCTCCATGTCTCAAATTCCTACATGTTCACTTGTTCAGTGATGACTGAGCTTGATGCATGACTGGCACAATGGGTGCTTAACACGAAGCCTAGCCATGGAGGACATAACCAAGGTCTACAAACTGATACGCTGATTTCAAGACTCGGATTTACCTTGCAAACCCAGTTTAGGCGGTGGGTACCAATTTTTCGATGGGCAGAGTCGTAGAGGTCAGGTGGCGACGCGGATTCGGTAGGCACGCGTGTCAGTGCTGATTTGATCGGAGCTGGTGGGCGTGCGCGAGCGGTGCGACGGACAGGCGGCAAGGCAAGATCCCATGGACCTGTGGCCAGTTGACGATGGAGCAGAGAGGGTCGCGGCGGACGGGATACCGTCAGTTGACACGGACGGGAAAAAAATTGGAGACGAGCGGCAGTGGGGAAGATGGAGATCGTGCAGGCAATGAGAGGAGGGGAGAGAGAGGATAGAGGGGAGGAGAACCATACCTGAAGGCGGCGCAGGTAGATCTCCGGCGGCGTTCCTAGGGCAGCGGTGCGATAGACCAAAAGTAGGTGGCGGCGGCAGGCTGGCCGTGGTCGCGCGTGGCGTCGGGGCGGTGCAGGAGGGCAAACGAGCGCCGGGGTCCATCGCTGTCCTATCGCCGTCGCACTTCTCCTTTTGCCGCGGTGGCGAGAGAGCTTGTATGCGGGGTTTGAGCGGTGGCGGCGGGGAAGTGACCTAGGTCTGGGATTATGTGTGTATATAGAGAGGACACGGAGGCCAGGGAGTAGGGAGTGCGAGTTGGGCTTGGCCCATTTGCGAGCGACGACCGGGAACGACCAAGGACGACGAAAAGGACGGGGACGACCGGGGACTCACTTCGTTCTTTTTAAGTAGTAGAGATTATATGTGTATTTAATATTATAAATAATAAGTTTATTTTTATTATATTTTTAACCCCATGTCGCGTGGGTACGTCCACTAGTATATAAAAAAAATCCGACCCCTTGAAAATGAGTGGAGCCCCACATCAAAAGTAGGTGTCCTGATTTGAAGGTTCCTGCTAGAGTTAGCTCTGAGATTTGATGGGCCACTAGGTTAACGTTTTTCGTCAATAGGTTCGTATATCTATATCTATATCTATACTATAATATTGCAATAGGTGGTGATGGTTGGTCCGTTCTGACTTTCTCTCACAAAATTGCATAATACAATTATTTACCCTTGTACCTCTTCGTTCGATCTCAGGGAAGAAATAAAACGGGTCGTTCCTTTCATGGCTCTCCGACCCGTCGCCGACCTCGCCATCTACTCATTGGTGAAGCAAGGCTGAGGGCCATGCCCGTTGTGAGGGGCGTTCTCGCAGGAGACGGGGAGGGTGCGCGGTTGCGCATCGAATGGGAGAGGGCCGTGCTTTCGGCAGCCGCCCGCGAGAATATCCGCCCCACGCCCTTGCGGCAGCCGCCCGCGAGAACCTACGCCCCATGCCCTCGCGGCGGCGCCCGCGAGAGCGCTCCCAGCGTGAGCCTCCCGTCATGCTCGCCTTGCCTCTGCCTGAGCTGCGCTTGCCTTGGATCCGCTTGATGAGCTAACTCAGTTCAAGAAGCCGAATCTTTGGGTTTTTCAATTTTGACGACCTTCCACATCGTCAGCAATGATAACCGCTTGCGACGACCTTCCACATCGTCAGCAATTTTGACCTGAGCGGACACTGCTGTTCGCACACGCCCACGAAGGTACGTACGTACAGTACACACCATTGGTTTAGCAACAGTGAATCTCCATAGTTGTCCGACAAATTGGCGTGATTCAGTGTCATCATCCGCTCGGTTTCTTGCTGTTTTTTTAAGTGGGGATCGATCTGATCGGTAGATTGTTTCGACTGATTGCAGGTTGGACATGGCCAAGACTTTCAGCACCCCTGGGTTTGTTTCTTCACTCTTGCCTCCGTCCCTCGTAATTTCTTGCAGTTTATCTGATCGGTAGCTATTGATAGCAAACCTGTAGGCGAGTTGTTCTATTGAAACTAGCGTGCCTTTTTTGGACCCTGATATGATACAACTGCAGATTGCTTCCGTGTTAAGGCCTATCTGTAGATTGTGGGCGGATGGTTATTGCTTCTATTGTCGTCCGTGTGATTCAGATTGGTGTTGCATTGGGGTTGTACTTGCAGTCTTGCAGAATAGGACTATATATGTTGTCCGATCATTGAACGCACTGGCAGACAGCCATTTGCGCGGCACGAGAGTGTGTTCCAGGACACGTAGTGGAAGAGCTCGAACGTTTCCTAGAGTCGACTAAATTGAGTAAATTCGATGCAAACCCCTGACCGAACCAAAAGGAAATCTGCCAATCAGTTTATGCCTAACACACCAGGAGTACGTATATGTGCTACTGTTGCAGATAGACGAGGAATTGGTGCAGTTCAGTAAAGGCAGAGACGCCCAACTACATACTGTGTGTTGTGTGCTGCAGGTATATGGTGCAGGTATTGTGTTTACATACAACAAACGTACAAACAAATTAGCAGACAGGAAGAAAGGAACAACCCCATGGTACTTTCGTCGTTATCCAAGATAACACCAGATTAGAAGAAATGCACTTGCTTCCATACAATACAGGACAAAAGGAGTTCAAGCTAAGCAAAATTATATGTAGAACATGGTATTGATGCTTGCATGAACAAAAGAAAGAGAGAGATGGCAGGGTGTACGGTGGATTAAACTACATATAGGATAAAGTAATTAAATGCAGCAAGTAACAAATAGAATGCTGCATCAGGGCGTCACATGAAACCTGATGAAGGCTGAAGAGATAAAAGTAGGGGCGTTCATTTTTCGGTGCAACGGTAGGCGCCGCCGACGGTGAGACGATGAACTGCCAAAACATGGATAGGAATTCACATTGCAAAGGGAGTTTATGACGAGAAGAAGAAAAAATGATTTCAGTAGTGAAGTTTCCATAGCAATATCTTGTAAATTTTCATATATATTTTGTTTACATTAAAAAAAATTAAGTAGCCCGTTGCAACGCACGGGTATTTTGCTAGTATCTAATCTAATAATAAAGCAAAAAGGATTTCCTTGGTTTGGTCCGTCGTTTTCTTGATCCAATACTTTTTTGGACGGATTTGCCCTCCCATCAAAACACATAATACACACCAATGCCACCCAAGGGAAAAAACGTTTCAATTTTTTTCTATCCGCCGTGTCAGACTGCGTTACCGATAGACCTGAAATTGCCCCTATTTTTCGCAGAAATTACGGCGTCTGCCAGCGCTTACCTGTTCGATTTTTTTCTCCTCCCTGCCTCACGTGTTTTCTCCCCTGCCCCGGTCTTCCTTCTGCGCTCACCGATAGACCCCATTGACTCTGCCCCTGCGATTCCCCAACCTGCCACCGCCCCCACAGCCACGGCACTCGCCATCCCTCTCCTCCCTGGCTCCCAAGTCTGTCTTCCCCGGATCCGCGCATCTCAGGGTGGGGTGAAGGGGGGGGGGGGGGGGGGGGGGGGGTATGGAGGCGGCCAGTGTTAGAGGAGTGCCGTCGGCGTCGCAGTGGGAGGTGGTGGGGGAGAGAGGAAGCGGATTCGAGCAGCAGCAAGAAGCAGGGCTCGTCCCGCTGGGCTTCCGGTGACGCATCCGAGGAGGAGAGGGGGGTGAGGGAGGCGGTCGGTGCTGGAGAAGGAGCCCAGTGAGCGTCAGGGTGGGCAGCGTCGTCCTGGGAAGCGGATGAGCGCTTATGGGCTGAGATCTACCAAGACCTCGAGCTGCAGGTACAGGAGGGAGCCAGTTACTGCTAATTGCATGTTCTATGATATCCAGTTGACTGTTCATCTGCATTAGAATATAATTTGGATGGGCTATATTCGATTTGTGCATTGTCTTTTTCATGTATTCGAATTTCGAGGTTATTTCTTCAACACGCCATTCATGTCTTTGTTTGGGTTCTCCTATGGACCTAGATGTTATTTTCTTCTATTAATGATACACTGATCCTGAAGATACAGTGTGCTCTTTTTTTGCATTGTCTGATACATTTGTTATGTAGCTTCAAAATAGTTTACTAGGATTTTCTTTACTTGTAGATAGCATCCCGACTCCATTAGAAGCTCTAATGAAAAATATTGTTCCAAGTGTATGATTCTTCTGTTGCTTGTTCTTCTGTCCTCATCTTATGAGAATTAAATTGTAAATTTTACAGAAAGGAGGCAAGCTGAATCTGCTAGGATCCGGGAGAAGTACTCTGACAGGATTCCTGTAAGATATCTCCAGATTTATGCTTTAGATATTACATGTACAGGTCATCCACTTGCACATCACTTAAATGGTTTCTATGATTATTTCAGGTGATCGTGGAGAAGGCTGACAAGTCTGATGTCCCAGAAATTGACAAGAAGAAGTAAGCTAATCTTCATAACTCGTTTATTGTGATGACAGATATTTCATTGTTTTTTGGTTGAGTTATGTGTTCTATGAAGATGAGACTTTCTTTGATAAGAAGGCTGTACTCTTCATCACTCCTTTATTGTTCTATGTAGATGAGACTTTCTTTGAACATGCTCATACTTTTATTCCCAGATGTCTTCTATTTCCATGACAATTTGTTAGTCTGGGTGCATGGCATTTTATTGATCTGCTTAACTAATATTCTCTTCTTGTATATGCTTGTTGCCTATTTTACATACACAATTAAGATAGTGTTCTGATGTTAGGTAAACTTAGTCTTCATACAATAAAAGAAGGCTGTGTGCATCCTTTGGATGCAGAGGCCGGGGGAACATCCTCCATTTCTAAAAAAAAAAAGTCTTCATACAGTATTCTAATAAGCATTGTCTGTTGTTCCTTCATGCTAGGAATCTGTATTGATCTCTTGCTTACCATTGTTTCTGTTGCAGGTACCTTGTCCCTGCTGACCTAACTGTTGGCCAGTTTGTGTATGTGGTGCGGAAGAGGATCAAGCTGAGCCCAGAAAAGGCCATCTTTGTCTTTGTGAATCTTAGTTTGCCACCAACTGGTAAATATTGCCGAACATATTAATACTTGCCATTTTTCGTATGTTGCCTTCCTCATGATGCATATTGTTTCTGATGCAGCTTCGCTAATGTCTGCGATCTATGAAGAGAACAAGGACGAGGACGGCTTCCTGTACATGACTTACAGTGGCGAGAACACCTTCGGCTCTACATAATGCATCTGAAGTGCCACTGTAAATAAAAGGAGGATCAGGCTGTCGTCATCTTCCCCTCTGTACAGGTCGGTTACTGCTAATTGCTTCGCTTGTGAGAAAATGACTGATAGAGAGGAGATGATTTGATACCGAATGTCTGGTTGATTTTACGGCTAAATGGTTGATGCCTGCGCGCGAGGTCCCTCACAACGATTTGCAGCGGCCGTGCCAGTCGGTATAGACTGTAGAGTGCACCCGTGTGCTCAAAGACGCCAGTCCGTCGATCAGAGATTCTCTGAATTTTTGGACGAGATCCGTTCTCTGAACTGATATACGTTTTCTTTGCTAGGTCAATTAATGCTTCTACGCTGTGCACTTGACCAACATTTTAGAGCAAGTATATTGTTGTTGTGCATTCTGGATTTCATGATACGATGCTATTTTCCTACTCGCTAAGAAGAGATTTTCTGAAATGCTTCTAAAGAATTAGCTTGCTGTTTTGGTCGCTTCCGGCATTGGCTCAGCGTTTTGTGCTTACAGTGCATGACAGCGCAAATATGTAAATGAACGTTTGATAAATTCCTACTGTTGTGCCTATGCTGATCTTCATGGGCGAATGATATTGAATAAATATATATTGCCTCGTGTGAAAAGGATTCAGAATTTAATTCTATACGGAAAAGAATCAAAGGCTCCTTTACTCCCTCATCATCCAATTGTATAGTGTGAGGGGATTTTTTTGTGTCGATGGTAGTACACAAATCTTTATCGACATAATTATGGTTCTTTCTTATTTAGAATGTTCACTGGTGGGTGTTTTTGGTTATTGTAGACACTAAGAAATGCAATAGATGCTCACCAACTCGCTGAGATAAGTTTTTTAATTAATAGGTTTTTGTAAGATATTTTTTATTAAGATTCCGCAGCAACGCGCGGGCATTTTCCTTCATTGATATGTATTTCGAGAGAGAGTGGATTATGAACTACTTCCATGTGCTTTACGTGCTACTGTTAGCTTTTCATGGAATATATATTGTTATTTAAGCACAAACTCTTGAACTTATAACATTATGTATCAATATACACACTACTATATGTTTCACATTCACTGATCTGTGATTTTCACTAATAACGATACGACAGATAAGACATTCATAGACTCCATACCATTTGAATTCGATCAGCTTCCTAATTCAGAAAATGTAGCGATGTCCATTTGATGTATCACCGTAGCAACGCACGGGTATTGTGCTAGTTTAATAATAAAGTAAAAAGGGATTTCTTTCGGTCCAGCTTTTTTTTTTTTTGATCGATTTGCCCTCCCACCAAAATACATATTACTACCAACGCCACCGGTAAAAAAAACGATTTGATTTATTAATCGGTCGCATCCGAGGTCGCCAAGGAGGGTCGGCGTCCTTGTACGAAATTGTGGTGCGGACTGATAGGTGCGACCGTCTTTTTGCTCGCCGGCCGGCGCGGACTGGAGCTGCTCGACTCGCTCGCGGAGGTCCTTGGCGAAGGCGTCGCGCATGGCGAGCTGCGCGCATCCCCCGGCCTCAGCTTCTAGGCGCCCGGCGCCGGAGGCCAGCTCGCCGGCGGGTGCGGACTCGAGCTCCTCGACACACTCACGAAGATCCTTCATGGCTGCGCGCATCCACGTGGCTTCAGCTTCGAGCCGCCCGACGCCGGATGCCATCCCGCCGGCGGGGGCGGACTCGAGCTGCTCGACGCGGACGCGGTGGTCCTTGGCGAAGCCGTTGTGCATGGCGAGCTGCGCCCATCCCCGCGGCCTCAGCTTCGAGCCGCCCGACGCCGTACTCTAGCTCGCCGGCGTGCGCGGACTCGAGTTCCTCAAGGCGCTCATGGAGGTCCTTGGCGGCGGCGCGCATCCCTGTGGCTTCAGATTCGAGCCGCTCGACGCCGAACTCCACCTCGCCGGCGGGCGCAGACTCGAGCTCCTCGACGCGCTCGTGGAGGTCCTTGGCGGCGGCGCGCATCCTATGGCCTCAGTTTCTCTCCGCTCGACGTGGGAGGACGCCAGCGTGGTGGTTGGCACGAGGAAGTCTTCGGGCTGCTGGCAGCGGCTTAATTCGATGAACGGTTAGCCGTTAATGCCCACCAATTAACACGGCATATCGGTGGGTGTCCACGAAAACGATTCAGCAGGCACGGGTTTGGGACGCCGTGGTCAGTCCGAATTAGGCCAGCCCTATTGCGTCTACCAGTTTGCCACTTATACCCACTTAATTAAAAATGACTATATTTTTTATGAATAGAGCTAAGCGACGAACGGAAATGTTGTTTGACTGCAAGCTCGAGTCATTGTTTGGCGGATTTGAGCTAGTTAAACGGCTGTCATGAAAGTAAATAAAAGAAATTATAATCCTAATTAATTAAGTCGGTATAAGTGGCGAGTTGGTAGACGCATTAGGGCTTGCCCACTTACAGGCCTAGTCCGAATCCACTTACAGCCTGATCCGGAAGTCTCTCACGGCTACTGCTGCTCATAGCTGATGTAATTGCAGTATGCGAGCTAGCTCTCAGGTTCTCCCTAAACCCAAATAAGAAACGCTGATGAATTTCGTCTCGCCGCCAATGATGCGGGTCTTGATCTGTTCATCCCCTGACGACCATGAAGGGACGCCTCCTGCGTTCATTGCTTTATGAGTGTGGCTGACTTTGTTGATTTGTACTGCTATAGACTGGTCAGAGGGCCAGTGGTTAGCTAGCCGGTGCGCTGCCCAGCGTCCCGGGTTCGAGTCTCGGCTCGGGCGCTGCTTGCAGCTCCTTTCTTCTATAAAAGTAAGCCCTGGATGCTAGTGCCCTTGGGTCTCGTTTTTTTTTTTTTTGATTTGTACTGCTGGCATCACTGCCCTGGCGCCAAGCAACACATCACGACATGGATATACCAGAGCGCAATATGGCTGCCACAAGACTACTCGGCGAAGAGGTTATCTGTGACCTCGCAATAGGGAACGATGAAGTTGGACATACACGATGCAAGTACATCACCGTAGCGTATCAGATTGTGAGTTAGCTAGATTGATGCGTTTGATTCCACTAAGCTTCCTATGGAAAATAGTTTTCTTTCATTCTTGGATTACGTGTTTGGCTTAGCTGGATTGTGAGTACCAATGCGTTGTCTGTCAAAGACTACCTACTTGTTTCGGTTCAGAAATAATCTTGAAAATATTTCTACATGAAATCGCGCAATGCCAAAACGATAAAGAAAATGGTTCATTTTAACAATATAGGGCAATTTTTCTAGTATATAAAAACGTACAGCAAGTACTTTTTTGCATCAATAAGCAAAGGTGGAGAAAAGAGCAAAGTCTGGAAATCATCATTTGGCGACATGGCACCTGACGCTGTAAGTCGCCTCCGGCTCGCTGCTGTTGCCCGGCGCCAGGAACTGCAGCCAGCAGTCGTACTCGTAGAAGTGCGTGATGCGGCTCGGCCAGAACATGTACGTTATCGTGGTCTTCACCAGGACGTCGAGGCTGAGCCTGCCCTGGGCTTGCTGCCTGGAGAGCTCCTCAACCACCGCGGCGCTGATGTCGGCCGCCCGTGCCTCGCCACGCAGTGTTGGGCCCACGGTCCGGTGCCGGCGCGCGCCCAGGTTAAAGCTCATCGGGAGCGTGTCATCGGCTTGGCCGAGCTCAGTGCCGTTGTAGTATAGCCGCGCGGTGAGGCGGTCGAAGCGGACGCCGTAGATGTAGTTGTCATTGAAGAAGGTGACGTTCAGGGCGAGGTCGTACTGGAGCGCCCGACCGTGGCCGGACGTGTCGGAGGTGAAGCCGAAGGCGGCGAGCACGGCGGCGTCGACGTAGGGGCGGACCATGTAGGGGCGAAAGAAGACGAGCCCGATGAGGTACAAGCAAAGAGCGGAAACCAACAATTGGAGGATTTTCCTGATCACCCATAAGGCCACCTTCTGCTTGCAAGTCTTGTGCTCATCCTCCGCAAGACTACTGTCCCAGAGGAGAGAAGCAATGAGTTTCAACACCTGCACAATTAATTAATTATAGCATACACAGAAATATGATTAGACGAACAGTTATATATAGTTGATACTGCAAAAACGGAGTTGATAAAACACCTACACGATTCTCAGAATAAACGTCATAAACTTTGCTACAGAAACGTGTACACCCGCCACAACAACTTAAACACGCGTAACATAAATAAGAAGCCATGGAGTCCACTTTTTCTTCGTGCTGAGCTAGAGCTAGCAGAGCGGTGAGATGTTAGACGCTATATATCTGTGTGGATATATAATGGATACCAGGCAGGGCATGCATGCTTAAAAGAAGACCTCTCTATCCCGAAAGTAATCCCATTATTATTATTAAAATGAAGGATCCGATACTTCGTTGATCTCCGAAGTAACTAAAGCGGACAAGAAAAGAATGAATACTCCCTCTTCCTTGTTATGAGAAAAGAATGATACTGACTTGTTACGCAATTTAAGTGTTGTTCGGTTTGATGCGATTGGAGAAAGGTCCAAGGAGATTATAAGTCCCTAGCGTGTCAAAATCCTCCTATCCTCTCTATTCGTTCTCAGGAGGACATTTAGGCAACTCCTAAGATGAGATTAACGGAATGAACAAGCTTTATACCAACCCATTTCTCCTTTTTCTATTAGAGGAGAAATCCACAGAATATTATAGGAATAGATATTTTGGAAAAATAAAATCCTCCAACAGCTTCTTTAATTGGATCTCCAGACAAATTGATTCTCTATCTGGATATCCCACTAGCAACACGGGAAACGGCGCGTTTGCCGTGCACCTGATGCACATAGCAAAAGCCAGTTTCCTCTCGGCTCACGGCAAACACAGTTGACGCCGTGTGTCTAGTGTTTGCCGTGAGCCATGGCCGGGACACACGACAAACAAGTCGTTTGCCGTGAGCTCGACATTTGGCTCCCGGCAAACCAGGCGGCACACGGCAGCCACTCGGTTTTCGGTAGTGTAGCAAAAAAAGAAAAGAAAGAACGAGGATGACTCTTTAGAGTGATTCAGAAGATTTATAAAAGCTAACTGTCGAAAGGTGTAAAGATGTAGAAACCAATTTTTACTCAATAACTTTTCAAACAATCATCTAAAGATTATTTTTTATAAAGACTCTTGAAGATGCTATTAGCACCCTCTTGACACTAGATTTTGGTCAAATTCCATAAATTCAGAGTACGAGACAGTGGACTACTATATAGCAGCGAGTTCATGACTGGAGACATCTTTCGATGGTGGCTCAAACAGTGGCTTGCCGACCGACTGCTTGCTCGTTTCATATAGTTCCAAATCCTCATTTCGGTTTTGGTCCGATGTGCAGATGCTGCCAGGTAGTGTAGTCAAGGATAATCATTTGCTTGCATAGATGACCCTACATACCTAAGCAAAGAGACTTGATGCTCGTGAACAGAGTCTCACTATGGGACTCAGTTAGTATGCTGACGGCAATTGCCGTCGGCTTAGATACAGAAAACCGTCGGCGCAGTCTACGCCGACGGCTGCCATCGGCGTAGCACGGCGTCGGCGCAGCCACTTTGGCCGTCGGCGTAGATGGAGTGCCGACGGCCAGCACCAGCCCCTCGGCGTATACCCCGTCGACGTAGGTACGGTGGGCCCCACTCCGAGCCGCTAACGGCCGTCTGGCGCTGGCACGTACTACGCCGACGGCTTCCCCCTCGGCGCAGGTGGCGGAGCTACGCCGACGGCATCCCCCTCGGCACACTGCAGCACACGTGGTGGCGCCGGAGCTGCCCAGGCGCGGCCTGTGCCGACGGGATCCCCCTCGGCGTAGCTCCGCCACCTGTGCCGATGGCATCAAGGTAAGAAATCGTTGCACCCTCGTATAGAGGCTTCTTAGCCGCGGCCATCATATCAAGGAAGACCTTCGCGGTTGGCTCCGGTTCCTCCGGTTCTAGGGGTTCCTCCGGTTCTGGCGGTTCGTCCCGTGGAGGTTGCGAATCCGGCAGGTCGGCATCGCGGAGATCATCTAGCAAGTTTCTAATCCCATCATGCTCATTGCCATTGAGCCGCTGCCGCATCATCTCACCTCTGTCGCGTTCGTACCGAGCAAAATCGACCAGCGTGACGTAGTTATGCATATACCCATTTTGCTAAAGGTGTTCAGTCATGTCATCCTTTCCCTGACGATGACGCCTCTTGGAATGACTTCAAGGGCAAAGTGCCCGAACCTCTGCCTTTGAACCACGCGCTAACTCCTTCACTAATAAATTAGTCTTCCATACCCACTCAGCTGTTCTTTCAGTCGCGCTAATACGGCCACTGTACATCCACCCATTATCAGTCATCCTCTGCTTTATTGGGAGCCAAACAACAAATATAGCATTTTATATCAAATAGGAAATTAAATGCATCATATTTTTATGCATGCATCAACCTACATGTCTAATAGGAAAAGACGGCCTAACCAGCCGCCGGATCCGTAGATTGGGTAAGTTCTCCCCGCTCTACCCCGATCCGAGCAGAATTTTGGCAGCACCTCTCCGCTGCTCTCTCGATACACGTTTCGACAAAAAGCCGAGAGGATGTGCATCCAGAGAACAACGGGGAGGCGCTGCCGAAATCCTGTCTCGGATCGAGGAAGAGCCAGGGAGAACCATACCCAACTATGCATCCGCCGGCTGCCCGATATAAGCCGTAAGCGTTACGGTTCAATATATGCAACTTAATGCATATTAATCCGCGTAACCCTTACGGTCGGGAAGACGCCTAGGTAACGCGACTGACTTGGTCATCTAGACACGAAAATAAAACCCTATGCGGTGACATAAAAATGTTCGAAGGAGGGGAGGTGGAGCTTTAGCTCACCCTCGGCGGTAGAGGAAGTAGTCGAACGACGGTGACAGAACTCCGAGACGGGATTGAGGCATCACCTACACCATTCCCCGCAACAATAGTCACTCCCGGAACACCGCAAAGTCTGTAAATTGCCATAAACACAACAATTAAGTCACAACATGTCTATTTTATTTTTAAACAGGCTATGGCACTCAAACACCCGGTGCCAAAACACCGTTCCTTTCTATTGCTTGCCGTGAACTTAACCAAGCTATTACATGAGTATATATAGGCCCCAGGCCACATCCACCAGGAGCACGAACTCCATGCGTGCGCGCCTGCATGCCCGGCGCGGCCGCGCGCACGACGCGCTCCAACGCTGTAAGGATACATTGCCCCTATGTGTGGTTTTGGTAATTAATGACAACCCCTATGGACTAATGTTTTCATTGAGTTTATATGAAGGAATATTCCATAGGTACTACTTGTAGTCCATATGTTGGATTCAAGTATGGATGCCATGAAGGTAGAGATACATATTGAGAATTGGCATCAAGATCTTGAGTAGTTGATCTCAAGAGAAGAATTCATGATATGGCTCTAAGTCGGTGTCATGATAGTCTCATGAGTTGAGCTATGGGTGACTAAGATTTAGAGCATGCAATCAAATGAAGAATTCTCTATATACCTCAAGATATTATGATAATGGGCATGTGAAGATATGCTTAATGAAGCAATCCCATAGTGATGTATGGGGGAGCAAATTATATGTCTTCACGGTGCAAATTGATCAAGTGATGCATTCCGGCTTGAATGAAGCATGAGGCATCATCATCTAGATCAAGCGGGATGCGAAAGGCAAAGGTATGGCCTTGCTAGGTTTTTCCTTTCACCGGTCTCAAGGTGGTTGTTGGAGACCGGATTATAGGTTAGATAGCCGCACTATTAAGAGGGGCTTTCGGTTGGGTAACTTGATCACATCGTCTTAGGGAGCTCAATCCTTTGCATACTTTGCATATCCCTGTTGCTTCTTGGTGTTTTCTCGGTGTGAAGTTCTTGAGCTTGTTGATAGCTTTACAACAAGCCCAAGTTCATCGAAAACGGAATTCGCATGCATCTTCTTTGGCGTTTTCGAGGTTGGGCGATTTTACCGGCTATTCATGAAATAAGGTTTTACCTTTTATATTCTTGGTAAAATCCCATCCTACTGATTCTTGAGATTTGCACCTTCCATATGATAGCATTTGTTCTTATCTTTCTAACAAAATTAGTTTCACGCTGTTCGGAGCTCGGGAGCACTAGTTGTTAAAGAATTGAGAAAGAAAAAAAGAAAAGGTTTTTAGCGCCCGGCCCAACAGCCGGCCTGCCGGATCCCTCACCGACTGGCCCGGTCTGCACCGGCTACTGGGCTTGCGCCAACCGGGCCTGGCTCAGAAGCTTCTCGGCCTGGGTCCGGCCCAGCCCCCGGCTCCAGCCGGCCTGCCCGGCTTCGGCTCCGATCCACCATCCTCCTGGCCGGCTTGGGCCCTTCCTCCGCGCGGCCCATCTTCCGGTCAGCCGGCCTGCCTCGCCCCAGCTGGCCGCTCCTCATCGTGGGCTGCTGGATTGCGTGGCCCACGCCCGGTCTGGCCTCCGGTTCCCGCCGGCCTGGTCTGCCTAGCAGCCGGTCGACCGGCCTGCTCGCCTTAAGCCTGCTGCGTGCCTGCTTCGCCCAGTTCGGCCTGTCAGCCGGCGCTGCCGGCTTGTGCGCCGGCCTGTCCGGCACCTGGCCCGGTGGACCGGCTGGCTGGCCGGCTGGGCCATTTTTCTGCCCATTTTTCTTTGACTTTTCTCCCCAACGGCTCTATTTCCTCTATAGGTATAAATAGGCTTTCTTCCCCATTTGAGCTGCACTAGTTCTTCCATTCTCTCTTCCCCATTATTCCATTTGAAGAACTTGCTCTATCTTTTGATTCCCCCCATGATTCTTGCTCATTCTTGAGGGATTTAAAAGAGGAGATCTAGATCTATAATCCCCACCAATTCTTTTCTCCTCTAAGTGAGGGGAACCTATTGGATCTAGATCTTGGAGTCATTTGTTGACTTTCCCCATTGTTCTTCCTCTCTAATTCCATCCTAGCATTTGTTGCTTTGGTGGTATTTGAGTGTGAGGGATTTGAACACCTTTGGTGTTCTTGCTTTGCATTATTGCATTGTGTTGAGGTCTCCACCACGATTAGTTCGAGTGAGAGACCGTGAGCTTGTTACTCTTGGAGGGTGACCTTCTAGTTGGCTTGGTGAGTGTTCCGGTGACCTCTTTGTGGAAGATTGTGAAGGGGCCCGGGCTTCTCCTTCGTGGAGCTTGTGACGTGGTTTTGGAGCTTGCCATCTCCGGAGTGGAGGAAAATCTAGCCATAAGGAAAGGGCCATTATCCTTCATGGAATTGGCTCGGAGAAGAAGATGAGCCTTCGTGGCGCTTGGGAAATCCTTCGTGGGATCCCACACCTCTCCAACGTGACGTACCTTCTTGCAAAGGAAGGGAACACGGGAATACATCTTCGTCTCCGCGTGCCTCGGTTATTTCTATACCCGAGTTTACTTTCCTTGTGATAGCCATCGAGCTTGAAGTACCTATTATATCTTGTTATCACTTGTTCATATATATTGTGCCTATCTTGCTTAGCTCTAGTTGTTATTGTTGCACTTAGTTGAGCCTAGCATATTTAGATTTTGTGCTTGTAGAATAAACATTGGTTTAATTCCGCATTCTTACAAGCCAAAACAAGTAAGAGTTTTTTAAACGCCTATTCACCCCCCTCTAGGCGACATCTCGTCTTTTCAATTGGTATCAGAGCAAGGTCTCTCCTTGTTTAAGGCTTCACCGCCTTGAGAGTAAAGATGTCGGCTAGTATTATAGTGTACAATGACACAATTATATTTGATGGCACAAATTATCATTTGTGGAGAAATCGATTGCTTTGTAATCTTAGGACCTTGTGTCCTAATATAGAGTGATTTCTTGATGTAGGTTTTTCTTCTCCGATGGATCCTCAAAATCTATCTTTGAAGCATAAGAAAAACTTACATCTTGAAGCTCATGTATCTAATGAGCTTATATTCTCTTTGAGATCAGATTTTCTTAGATTCTTGATGTATATTGAGCGCAAGTCATCTCATGAAATGTGGACCAAGCTTGAAGAAATATTCGATGGATCCGATTCTCATAAGGTTGTTGGTATCTCCAAGAAGCTTTCTTCCCCGTCACATCATGAAGAGCTCCAAGTTGCTTCCACCTCTGGCCGTGATGAGTTTTCATCTTCATCCACTTCACCAACGTGTGGAAAGACACAAGGTAATGATATGGTGAGTGGTGATGAAAATTGCAATGTTGATATTGTGCTCAATAGTGATCATTCTTCATATCTATCCCATTGCAATGTTTCAACTTTGGACCTAAATACTTTTAGCAACAAAAATGGTTTACATGCTTGTGTTTATAGTCCTTGCATATCATGTATAAATCTTATACATAAATCCCATGATGATATGCTTGCTATGTCTTCTTGCCATGAACAAAATTCTTCTATTTCCTCTAGTTGCTTGTTGTCTAACAATGTAGAGGAAACCGAACACTCTATGTGGCAAGGGACTCTCATGAATGAAGATTCAAGAATATCTTCATTTTCATCCTCCGGTATGGACATGTGCCTTATGGCAAAGGGACCAAAGGTAACCCCTACTTTGAATCCCACTCCTTGTTCTAATGATAATGATGATGATGATGATGATGATGATCAAGATGAACATGCTACTCTTAGAGGTCTATTCAAAGTTAGATGCACCCTTCGTGGTGATGCTCTTGTCAAGTTCGATTTCTTGATGGACTCTCTCAATGAGATGGATGAGTCCATTGAGGAATTGGAAGCTCATATGAAAGATGAGAAACGGAGATTCAATCTCCTAAGACAAGAGCTGAAAGATGAAAGGTGCATATCACAAGGTCTTAAGCAAGAAATGGAAACCTTTGAATTTGATATGGTTAAAAATTTGGATATTCTTGATAAGGCTCATTTAATGGCCCAAGAACTTGATGCCACAAAGAAGGAGCTTGAAGTTGCTTGTGCTTCTTTCATTAAGGATCTTGAACATCTTGAAAAGGCTAACAAGCTTACTAAAGATGAGCTACTTCAAGCCACTCATGAAAGGCTCTTGGTTCATTGAAGGAACCCATTGTTCTTGAAAATGATGCTTGTGCTACTAACTCTATTTCTTGTGAAGCATCTATCTTAAAGGAGAATGTTGAGCTAAGGGCTCAACTTGATTTGCTAACTAGCAATTATAGGGAATTGGAAGTAAGTCATGAAAAGCTCTCGGGCTCTCATGATGATCTTCTAATCTCCTATAATGGTCTAAAGTTAGCTCATGAGGCAAGTATCACTAAAGTAATATCTCGTGAGCCTCATTTGGACATTAGCACTACTTCTACTCAAAATGCTATATTGCCATGTGCTAGTCCTAGTAATTCAACTAGTCATACTATTGATACACCTTGTGTTGGATTACGTGCTTTACCTTGTTGCTCTAACAATGAAGCTTCTACTTCCTCTAGTACTTGTATTTCTACTAACCATGTAGAGGAAATCGAAGAGCTCAAGGCCCAAGTCTATTCTTTGAAGAAAGAATTGGAAAAAGGTCATGAAGGGAAATCCACACTCGATAATATTTTGAGTGTGCAAAAATCCCCTAATGACAAAAGTGGACTTTGATTCATCTCCAATAACAAGAACAAGTCCAAGAGCAACAAGAAGAAGGGCCAAGACAAAGTCAAGGATCCGGCCAAGATTACTTGCTTCAAGTGCAAGGTTGAAGGGCATCATGTTAGATCTTGCCCATTGAAGAAGAAGATGCACTTGAGTGAGAAGCAACAAGGGAAGCGGCCTCAAGGTCAAGGCCAATCACAAGCTCAACTTCAAGTTGAAGACAAGACTCTTCCCAAGAAGAATCAAGATAATGTTCCCCAAGTTAAGAAGTCAATAAAGAAGAAAAAGGGGAACACTTGCTACATATGCCGTGAGAAGGGGCCTTGCTTCTTCATGCTTGAATGGTACCTTATCTAACCCTATCATTGTTGATGATGAATATTCTCTTGGGAAGGATAAGGATGGTGTCGGAGATTGTCCCCAGGAACTAGGGGTGTCTCCAAGGTATCGTGTAAGGGGCTGAACACGGAGTCAAACAGTCCACAACGTGCTCCGGCGACGGTGCTCGTTAGGCTCGCTGCGGACGACACTGCAGAGATTGACACAAGGTATTACCCAGGTTCAGGGCCCTCTTGTGGAGGTAAAACCCCTACGTCCTGCTATGGTGTATTGCACTGCTTGAAGAGTTTACAGTACAAGGAGAGCTTGTCGAGCTCGAGGTGGCTAACAATGGCTACTTGCTAGTCTTCAGATCTAGGGTTAGGGTTTTGCTAGAGCTGCACCAACCGAAGATCGAACCCCTTGCTTGGGTGTGCTCCTCCTCCTTTTATAGGCGTCCTGGGCCTCTTCTGCCCAAACATTTGGGCGGGAAGGGCTACCACATGGCGACGAAGGAGGAGGCGCGGTGCACCGTAAAGGTGAGGTCCACCATAAAGGTAGAGATCGTGGACGCGGTCCACGGCAGGGGAACGGCGTCACCAAAGTTGAAAAGGGACACCGACCAGCTGGACGGCGGACTGGCGCTTGCCGAGGTGGGAGGTGACCCACAGTGACGTCGTCCTTGGAGCGTAGCTGCAGACTGTTCCCTTGTCACCAAAGAGGCAATACTCGTTGTCCGCTTTGCTTGGCTCCGCTTTGTTGACTGCTTTATACATGGAAACGGCAACTGCGGCGTCGTCGTCACCGTGCGTAGGCACGCGCGTCACTCTGCACATGGCGCAGAGTCCATGTGCGCTCTGCCGCGGGGGCAGAGATGGCTTCACGAGGAAAACGCTTCGCGAGGGGAAGGGCCTCGCCAAGCCTTGCGGCTTGGTCCTTAGTAGAATTTGCGGGCGGCGTCGGAGACGCCTTGTCGAGGAGCGATTCCTCGCCAAGGGAAAGAACCCTTGGCGAGGAGAACCCTTCGCGAGGAGAGAAATCCTCGCGAAGCTCGCCAGGCTTGGAGAGCCTGGTCCTTAGCGAAAGTCACCCTAGGAATCTTGTGGGCCCTGGCAGGCCGGCCCGTGGTACCCTGGTTTCCACTGTGCCGACAGTAGCCCCCGGGCCCGCGATGGGCACGCCGAGGCCCATGACGAAGGCGAAGCGTCGAGGGGCCAAAGATGCCTGACAGGGCCGCGACACGTGTCACGCAGCGGTTGCGCCCGCGGCCGCGGCCTCCTCGGCTCCAACGGGCGACGTGGTGGGGCCCGCCACGACTCGAGTGCTGGTCAATAAAGCCTGGGCGCGCAGGCGGCGCCCATTACTTCTCCCGTAACTCCTCCGCACACTTCTCCCCACGCCTCCAAACTCTCCCGAGAACTCCAATCTCCAGAGCACTCTTCTTCTTCTCCGGCGACCAATGGCGCCCAAGAGAGCAGCCACCGACAAGGGCAAGGCCACCGCGCAGGCGAGCTCGTCAGCGGCGGAGGCGCGGGACGCTGCGCCGGTGGCGGCGCGGGACGCTGCGCCCCAGGGGACAATGCCTGAGTCCCTTATCAGCGCGGCGACGGTTTCTAAGGTGCGGCTCTTTGTGGCCTCCAACACCCACGAGCTCGGTGCCACCAACATAGCTCCTGGCAGCAGCAGAGTCGGCGCGGGGTTCCACCCCATCTTCTTTCACACGCTCTTTGCCGGTTTCGTTCCTCCTTTCTCCAGTTTTCTCCTAGGGATCCTTGAGGCCTACCGGATCCAGCTGCTCCATCTTCACCCAAACTCCGTGCTCATTCTCGCCATCTTCGCCTACCTCTGCGAGGCGTACGTCGGTGTCCGCCCCTCGGTGGCGCTCTTTCGGAGCTTCTACTCCCTCCGGAGCACCAAGTCGAACGAATGATTTGGGTGCGTCTCCTTCCGCATCGCCGCCGCCAGGAGTGAAGGGTACATCCCCATCGCGTGGCAGGGGGAGAACGCCATCACCGAGGTGACGAAGAAGGTGGACAAGTTCCGCGAGAAGTGGGTCTTCGTCGGCACCAAGTCGCCGCACCGCCACCTGGAGGTTCCCGTGGCGCCCCCGAGGAAGTGGGCGCGTTGGGCGAGCGGTGAATTTGAAGGTCCCAAGCTTGAGGCAGTATACGAGCGTATTCAGGTGCTCCGCGAGGCCGGGCTCACCAGCCGGATGGTGGCGATGGACTTCGTCTCGCGCCGCATTGCTCCTCTCCAGTGGCACTCGAAGCCGATGTGGACCTACTCGGGCCCGGACGACAGGATGCACCTCAGCCCCGTCGACTTCACTTCGGACGAGATGAAGCGGATCATGAAAGTCCTCTTCGCCACGACGTCCACTCCGGCCCCAAGCAACGACGACGCCCTGCCGCTGTTCGCCTACACAGAGGAGCGAGTGCACGAAGCCCGCAAGCTCCTGCCCCACTTCGACGAATGGGATATCAAGCCCGCGAGGCTTGTCGGGCCCCGCCGCAACCCGTGGGCGGCGGAACAGGAGGGCGACGCGCTGGAGCCGGACGAGGACGAAGGGTCCGAGGAGGGCGAGACTTCGAGGGGTGCCGACCNCGTGAAGCCGCGGAAAAGATGCTCCGCAAAGATGACGACCTCGCCCTTCGCCGGAGAAGGCACTGATTCGTCCCCAGGAGCTCGTGCCCTGACACTTGATGGAAGAGGCCCGCAAGGCGATGCGATTTCAGTTGCTCCGCCGTGATGGTTGAACCGCACCAATCGGCGGAGATAGATCTCTTCGAAGAAGGAGTGGCGGCGGCGGCGGCCTCGGCGGCAATGTCGACGATCCTGCTGCCAGAAGCGGCCTTGGCCTTGGAAGTGCCCTTGGTGGGACGCTTGGGGACATGGCGTGCGTGCGGTGCGAGAGGAAGCGCTGCGCGGGAAAGGAACGAGTGCAGGAGAGATGGAAAGTTTGGGGAATGAAAGGTTTGGTGACGATTCAGTTCTCACCTTTTGGTATTTATGATGGGGTAAAAACCCTAGAGGTTTACAGTGGTGGCCCGCGGTAAAATCGTGGATAACGATTCGATAGTCAAAAGATAAGGTTACAGAGAGGGAAGAATAGCCGCTTGTTGCAGGAAGCCGAGTCCCATGACTTAAAGAGTTGAAAATTGACAGAGTAGTGCACAGGAATAGCCACGACTCGGCCAAGTGCTATAAATAGCTAGAGTGGTGGACTTGTGCGAAAGAACAGGACGGACTCATTTTATGTAAGTAATATGTTTTTATGCAGGAATTCATCTTGGAGCTAGCAGCAGGCGACTTTGGAGCCTTTGGCTCAAGTGGAAGGAGTCGACCCAGAGAGTCGAACCAGCAAGTCAGAGGAAGCCGCCAAGCTGTGCCCAAGATAAATTCGGGGGCTACTGATGGGGGGATACTTTATAGGTAGGCCCATGGACCCGGAAAGTAGACCCGCCAAGACCAAGAAGGCCAAAGCCGAGTCACGTATCAAGTCGCATGGGCTGGGCTGGAGACAAGCCGGCCAAGGCCCATGATGAAGAAAGGACCCGTCCGGAAGGAGTTCAAGTACAACCCGGAGCCTAAACTTGGAAGACCAAGACGTAGAGTAGGACTCCGTGTTCTAGTATGACTCGGTGTAAAGTGTAAGTCCAGGGACCCGGCAGCCTTTATAAGCAGGGTCCTGGACCTTAGATCGATAAGTTCAATCAGTAGAGATAAGTCCAACCAGTAGAGAAACCCTAGCCACCAGAGAGAAGTCGCCGGCTCCTAAGTTGTGGGAGCCGGGTCCTTGTAATCGAGACATATCAAGAGCAATAACAGAGAAGCAGGAAGTAGGTCTTTACCTCGAATCAGAGGGGCCGAACCTGGGTAAATCCTTGTTCCTTGGCGAGATTAACCGTTCCAGCGTACTTCAGTCATCAATGGCCCCAGAACTCATCTTCCCTAAGGAAGAACTTGCCGTGACAACCCACGACAGGTCCTGGCGCTGGGTGAGCCGCGCCCTCGCGCGGTTCGCCGCGATGTTGTCCTCCGCCAATCTCGACAGGCGCTTGACGAGCTGGCGGCGCAGCTCACCGAGGAAGATCTCGCCAGGGAGACGGAGCGGGCGAGGCTTGCCGACGCCTGGGCCCTTCTCCATGAGCGAGTGGAAACGTGTCGCCGGCAGGACGCGGCGGCTAGGGCGGCGCGCAAAGAAGCGACGCGCTTCGCGAAGGAGACCCGCGATAGCGTCAAGCGGGAGGCGGCTGAGGTCATGGACCAGCTGGACGCCGCCCGGGAGGCGCTGGAGACGGATACTACCGCCAAGCACCAGGAGCTGGCGGCGCGCGAGGAGAAGTTCGCCAACGAGTCCGAGGCCGCGAGGGCCAGCTTGAAGGAGTTGCGCGAGCAGCTGGATGCCCGCGAGGGGCAGCTAACGCCTCGCGAGACCGAGCTGAAGAAACGCAAGGAGGAGCTCTCCCTCCGGGAGAAAGAGCTGGATCGGCGCGAGGAGCAGGTCCACTCTCTGGAGGAGGAGCAGGCCACCCGCGAGGGGCAGCTGCAGGAGCGCGAGAACTCAGTGGCCAGGAGCGAGGGCACCTGCAAGGAGCGCCACGACAAGGCCAATGCTGACCTTGCGATGAAGCAGAAGAGGACCCAGGATGAGGCTGACGCCAGGGTTGAGCGCATCCGCGAGAGCCTCGCCAACGACTATGACGCCAAGGCCACGAAGCAGGAAGAGCGCTTCACGAAGAAACGCAACGAGTTCCTGCATCAGATCGAGGGGCTCGAGAGGTCGGAGAGGGAATTGACCTCCCGCCTTCAGCACGCCAAGGAGGCGCTGGCTCGCGCGGAGAAGGAGATCGCCGCCCTGAAGGCGGACCTGAGCGACCTTCAGCAACAGGTGGGGCCGGCCGCGGACCGCGCAGAGCAAGCGCAGGACTCCGCGCGGCACAACCGGGCCATGACGCGCCAACGCCAGCTCATGCTCCACGAGTTGGTTCACCGCGCGAACGCCATCGGGGACGACCTGAGGATCGAGGTCCCCCACCTTCCCTCCGGAGGGATCGACGACGAGGCAGCACACACGCAGTTCTTCGGGCAATTCCTCGGGGAGATTGAAAAGGTCGCGAAGCGCTTCGACGAGCGCGTTGTGGCGGAGAGCCGCGATCTCCTCGTCCTTGCCATCAGCCGCGTCTTCAGCAACCTCCTGAAGCTCTGGCCCTCGTTCAACCTCGAGGCCGTGATGGAGCCGGTCGAGATCCGCAGCAAGGCGGGGGAGGCCGCTGAGGTGCTCGCCAAGAAGTACGACCAAGTTTTGGTCGACGAAGCCGAAGGCGACGGCGAGGAAGGCGCCCTGGAAGCGGGAGCTGCCGCGGATGGAGCGGGGACCTCGGGAGGCGCGACGGCCTGAACTCCTTCCTGTGGCTGGTCGCGCATGAGGCACATTATCGTGGTATTTTGGTTGTAATAACTTTTGTAAAGACTTGCTTTTAACTTTGGAACGTGCTTGTGAATGCCCCTTGAGTGGCTCTTGTCTTTTCCCTTCATGTCTTTTTCGCTCTACGTCTTAGGACCCTCTCTTAGCGCTACACCACCGCCGCTTCAGTATGTGCGAGTCGGTGCTCCACAAGTCCGAGGGGTGCGTGAGGCCTCAAGAGGTAAGAGCTCCGCGAAGCGCGATGCTTGGGGCTCCCCTTTGACGTGCAAGCAGCCCATGAGGCGTGGGAGAGAGAAAAAAGAGACTCGAGGGAAAAACCAGCAAGAGGAAATTCGATCAAGTCTTTGTACTTAGCTTGACGAGGTGTTTCCGCCTTGGAGAGGGTGTTGGTGCCCTGGCGAGGCGTTGTTGCCTTGGAGAGGGTGCCTGATGCTTGTTTCCTGCACTTGGACAGATAGGCATACCCACAAGCAATAGATAGCTATAAAACTTGAGCCCGTAGGTTCCTTCATGTGTGTCTCACGAGGAGAACAAGCACCAAGGTTTTGGTGATCCTTGGTGAGTTGACGTGCGCGGGAGCTGACCCATGAGTTCAGAGCTCCTTGGGAGTTGACATGCATGAGGGCTGACCCGCAAGTTCAGAGCTCGGATCCCTTGGGTTTAAGGTGCTGCCGGGATGCTCCCGTGGCATGGCACCATGCTAGCCCCCGCTCGTGAGATACACAGGAGGGATCATACGAGCGAGAAAGAAAAGCAAATAACACCGAAGCAAACAACACCGAAGCAACAAAATATGTTGGCGCGATGCGCAAAGGTTCAAATTGGCCTGAAAAATAGGTTCATTACACTGGCGTAGCCAGAAGCACAAAAATCCGCCATGCTCTTGGCATGGGGTCCACATTCTGTGGCTGAGACTCTCGAGAGGCGTGCCCGAGGCAGACGCATGTAGGGAGAGCTCAGGGGGCCCCTATGCGGGGGTGGCTTTTAGCCTGCATTCCACCATGACCGGCATGGGGATCCACCTCGCCAAGACATGGTGCCTGAAGAGGTTACCATGCCGAGGCTTGGTGGCTTGGGAGTCTTTTCGAACGGCCCGCGGCAACGTATAGTAGAGAGGGGAGCCCGAAATTTTTCCTCGTGGAGGATGATGGCGCGTGGCTCTCCCTTGATTGCAAAAAATTGCTCGCCTAGGACGATCAGGGGTAGAACTTGCGCAGGTGCTGGATGTTCCAGGGGTTGGCGACAGGGATGCCATCCTCCGTCTCGAGCCGCGCGGAGCCAGGCCTGGCGATGTGCACGACTCTGTAGGGGCCTTCCCACATTGGTGAGAGCTTGTGTAGGCCTGCCCTGGAGAGGATTCTCCTCAGGACAAGGTCTCCTACTTCGAGAGTGCGCGGCCGGATGTGGCGGCTGTGGTAGCGACGGAGGTCTTGCTGGTACCTTGCCGCTCTCAGGGCCGCATTGCGGCGGAGCCCTTCAAGCAGCAGCAGGTCGTCGTTGCGGAGTTCGTCCACCTCAGCCTCCTTGAAGGCCAAGACTCGCGGAGAGCCATGAGTGATCTCGCTGGGGAGGACGGCTTCAGCGCCATAGACGAGGGAGAACGGCGTCTCACCAGTTGGCTTTGTTGGCGTGGTGCGGATGGACCAGAGCACCGAGGGGAGCTCATCGATCCAATGCTTGCCGCTGGCCTTGAGGCGGTTGAAGCTTCTCGTCTTGAGGCCCTTGAGCACCTCGGCGTTGGCTCGTTCGGCCTGCCTGTTGCTTCGTGGATGCGCCACCGAGGCGTAGCAGATTTGGGCGCCAATACTGCCGCAGTAGGACTTGAAGGCGCCACTGATGAATTGTGAGCCGTTGTCGGTGATGATGCGATTGGGCACGCCGAAGCGGCAGACCAGGCTCCTTATGAATTTTACCGCCGACTTCGCCGGAATGGTGCGCACGGGCTCCACTTCAGGCCACTTGGTGAATTTGTCGATGGCGACGTAGAGGTAGCAGTAGCCCCCGAGCGCTCGCGGGAAGGGTCCCAGCAGGTCCAGCCCCCAGACCGCGAACGGCCAGGAGAGCGGGATCGTCTGGAGTCCTTGCGCGGGCTGGTGGATTTGCTTGGCGTGGAATTGGCATGCATCGCAGGTTTGGACGATTTCGGCAGCATCTTGAAGCACTGAGGGCCAATAGAAACCACTCCGGAAAACCTTGCCTTCAATGGTGCGCGAGGAAGAGTGGTGGCCGCACTCGCCGCTGTGTATGTTGTTGATGAGCTGGCGACCCTCCTCGGCAGGGACACACCGCAACGCAACCCCATTGGGTCGCTTGCGGTACAGGTCTCCGTCGTGGAGGCATAGGACTTGGCCTGGCGAGCAATTCTCTCGGCCTCTGCATCGTCTTCGGGGAGGGCTTGGTTCTGCAGGTAGTTCTTGATCTCGTCGATCCAACCAGTGTCTTGTCGTACTAGAGTCAGCAGCAAGCGATCGCCCGAGGGCAACCCACAGTTTGGTGCTCCGCTCGGTGGGGCAGGTGGGAGCTCCTCGTCGATGCTGATGTTGACCACAGGTTGCTTGACTGAGGCCTTGGTGAGCCTCTCCTCGAACACTCCAGGCTTCTGGGCTTCTCTTCTTGCTGCTCGCCGAGCAATTTCATCTGCCTCTTGGTTTTCTGCCCGTGGGATGTGCTTGAGCTCCATGCCCCTGAAGTGTTTTCTCCAGCCTGCGTACCTCTTCAAGGTAGGCCACCATGTAGGTGTCCTTAGGCGTGTAGCTTTTGTTGGAGAAGTTGACGAGGAGCTGGGAGTCGCCCTTGATGAGGATGTACTTGATGCCGAGGGCGATGGCGGCTTTGAGTCCGGTGAGGAGGCCTTCATACTCAACGATGTTGTTGGAGACCTTGTCGTTGTCCTTAAAGCACAGTTGGACGGCGTAGTAGAGAGCTTGTCGCCTGTCGGTGAGGTGAGAACGGCGCCAGCCCCTGCACTCCTGGCCGCAAAGGCGCCGTCGAAGTGCATGGTCCAGTGGCTTGGTGTCGTTCCTCCTGAGACTGTAACCTCCTCTGGAAGCTCTTCGTCTTTGCGCGTGTCCGTCCATTCGGCCATGAAATCAGCTAACACTCTGCCCTTGATGACCCTGGTGGTGTCAAACTCCAGCTCGAAAGGTTGTAACTCGATGCCCCAGCCTGCGACGCGATCTGTCGCGTTCGGGTTGCGCAGGACCTGCTCCAGGGGATATGAGGTGACCACCTTGATGGGGTGACCCTGGAAGTAGTGGCGCAGCTTCCTGGAGGCGATGAGGAGCGAGAAAAGGAGCTTTTGCTGCATGGGGTAGCGCTCGCGAGCATCCCGCAGCACTGTGCTGACGAAGTACACGGGGTGCTCGACGAGGGTAGTCGTTGGTGAGGCAGCGGCTGGCTCCTCCCCAGGCTCGGTGGAGTCCTTGGCGAGGTTTTCTTGGGGCTGGGGGCCTGACGAGGCTGCTTCCTTGTCGGGGGGTTCTGGGCTTGGCGAGGCGGAGTTCTGCTTGTCGAGGACTGGCTCTTCTCTTTCAGCCACCAAGACCGCGCTTGCCGTCTGAGGAGTGGCTGCAAGGTACAGCTTCAGAGGCTCGCGAGGGCGTGGGGCGACCATGATGGGTGGGCTCACCAGATATTTCTTCAAGTCCTCAAAGGCCTTTGCTGCTTCGGGGGTCCACTTGAAAGGACCGGACCTCTTCATGATCTTGAAGAATGGCAGCGCCCTCTCGCCGAACTTGGAGATGAAACGGCCAAGGCTGGCCATACATCCCGCTAAGCGTTGCATGTCCTTGAGGCGACGAGGGGGCTGCATCTGCTCTATGGCCTTGATTTTTTCGGGGTTGGCCTCAATGCCACGGTGAGATACCAGGAACCCAAGGAGCTTGCCTGAAGGGACCCCGAAGACGCACTTGGCGGGGTTCAGCTTGATGTTGACCTTGCGCAGGTTGGCAAAGGTCTCCTCGAGGTCCTGGATGAGCGTGTCCTTCTCGCGAGTCTTGACGACGATGTCGTCGACGTAGGCCTCTGCATTCCTCCCCATTTGAGCTCCCAAGGCGATCCTCATGAGGCGCTGGAAAGTGGCGCCGGCGTTCTTCAGTCCGAAGGGCATGCAGACGTAGCAGAACACACCACAAGGGGTGAGAAATGCTGTCTTCTCCTCGTCCTCCTTTGCCATCTTGATCTGGTGATAACCAGAGAAGGCATCCAGAAAACAGAGGAGCGCGCAGCCGGCGGTGGAGTCCACGATCTGGTCGATCCTCGGGAGGGGATAAGGGTCCTTGGGGCAGGCCTTGTTGAGGTCGGTGAAGTCGATGCAGAGGCGGCTCCCTCCGGTGTGCTTGGGTACGACCACACCGTTGGCGAGCCAAGTGGGGTGGACCACTTCCTTGATGATGCTGGCCTTCTTCAGCTTGTCTACTTCCTTGACGATGAAGTCTTGCTTCTCTGGCGCTTGGCGCCGCGCTTTTTGCTTGACGGGGCGTGCGTTTGGACACACGGCTAAGTGGTGCTCGATCACCTCCCTTGCTACTCCGGACATATCTGACGGTTGTCCAGGCGAACATGTCAGAGTTTGCCCTGAGGAAGGCGACGAGCGCGCTTTCCTATTTGGGAGGCAGGTTGGTGCCGATGGTGACGCAAGCCCCCGAGCCGTTTGCCTCCAGAGACACTTGCTTTGTCGCGGCCTTCTCCTGAGAGAATAGCTGCTTCTTCTTCGCGGGGGGCCTCGGGAGGGGTTCCTCGTCCTCGTCAGCGGGTGACGCCACCGCGGCAGCCTTGTAGGCCGCTTGCGCAGTGTACAAGGCGTCCGAGACCACGCCGCGGATGACAATGGTGCCACCCGAGCCAGGGAGCTTGACGAGGTTGTAGGCGTGGTGGGTCACCGCCATGAATTTGGCGAGGGCGGGGTAGCCGAGTATGGCGTTGTAGGGCAGGCCAATGTGCGCGACGTCGAAGTCGATCAGCTCGGTGCGGTAGTTGGCCTGGGTGCCGAAAGTGACGGGGAGCCTCACCTGCCCCAAAGGGGTGGTAAGACCCTCTGTCACTCCCGAGAAGGGCCTGGTGGGCATGAGCCGCTCGTAGGGCACCTGCAGCTTCTCGAATGTCTCGACGGAGATGATGTTGAGGCCAGCACCCCCATCAATGAGCGTCTTAGAGACGGCGATGTTGTTGATGGTGGGGGTGCAGACCAACGGGATGGTGCCAACGGTTGAAGTGGACTTGGGGTGGTCGCCGGAGTCGAATGTAATTGGGCACTGGGACCACTTGAGGGGCCTAGAGGCCTCGACTCCAGGGAGGGCTGCCGCGACTTCGCGAGCGAGTTGCTTGAAGTGGTGGTTGGAGCGAGGGGCCTGAGCCCCGCCAAGGATACAAGCTACCCCGCGAGGCACCTGGTAGCCCTCGTCAGCCTCGGCAGGCAGGTTGTCGTTTGCGGGCTGGGCAGCGTTGGCCTGAGGGTTCTGCTGGTAGTTGTCGTTGTAGTTGTTGTTCCAGCGTCGCCCCCCGCGGCCGCTGCGGCCTCCGCCGCGGCCTCCGCGGCCTCCGTTTGCCTCGCGAGCCTCGCGAGCCTCGCGAAGCCTCTTGATGTCGAAGCAGTCCTCGGTGGCGTGAGAGTGCCTGTTGTGGTAGATGCAGAAGGGACGATCATCCTTCTTCTCAGGTCCTGCGGCTGAGGTGGCGGCTTGGCGAGGCTGCTTGGCGTCGGGCTCTGCCGCGAGGACCGCAGTAGTCTTGCGCTTCTTCGAGGATTTCTTCTTTTTGGACCCCTCGGCAGGGTCCCCTGGCTCGTTCTTGACGAACAAACGGCCCTCTTCAGCCTTGGCGCACTTGTCCGCCAGGTCGAAGAGCTTGACGACGGTGGCGATGTTGTCGTGGATGCCGAGCTTCTCGAGCATCCGCACGTCTGTGACCCCAGCCTGGAAGGCCGAAATGACATGTGCGTCGGTGGCGTTGGGGATCTTGTTGCGCACTTGGCTGAAGCGCTGGATGTACTTGCGGAGGGTCTCGCCGGGCTTCTGACGCACGGCGCGGAGGTCGTTGTAGGTGAGGCCGCGCTCGTACGTGCCCTTGAAGTTGGCGACGAAGCACCGGCAGAGCTCCTCCCAGGAGTTGATGGACTCGGCGGGGAGGTTGGTGAGCCATGAGGACGCGGAGTCCTTGAGGGCCATGGGGAACCAGTTCGCCATGACCTTGTCGTCGCCCCGGCGGCCTGGATGGCCAGAGAGTAGAGCTGCAGGAACTCCAGGGGGTTGTTCTTGCCGTCGTAGCGCGGAGGGAGGTCCGGCCTGAACTTGACCGGCCAGACGACACGACGGAGGCTGCGAGTAAACGCTGCCGTCGTGCCGTAGGTGACCGTGCCGTTGGCAAGGGTGGCGCGGAGGTGGCGCCCGGCGGTGGCGACGTCCTGGACGGCGCGGTTGCGGCATTCTTGCCCGCGCTCGATGCTCACGCGTGCGTCCTCAGGGGCTCGCTGCACGATCTGGCAGTCATGCGGCGACGACGCGTGCGATGCAGCGCGGCCGTCGCGAGGAGGAGCCCCCGCTGGTGCAGGTTGCGGTGCAACCGGTGGAGCTGGAGCATGTGCAGGATGGAGAGGAGGCGCGGGAGGGGCGCCTTGCGCCACGTCCCCTACGCGGCCCGAAGGAACCAGCGAACGGGACGGGGCAGGAGCGGCGACGCGAGCGGCGCCGACGAGCTCCGTGAGGCGGTTGATCCAGCCCTCCTGGGCCTCCGGCGTAGGACGGTACTGCAGCAGCTCCTGCGCCATGAGAAGCGCAGTTGCCGGGCTGGGCGCAGGGCGGCCCAGCGAGGAGGCAGCACGGTCCCGCGACGGGTGCAGGGAGGAGGCCTCCTCTTCGCCGAGGTCGTCCTCAGCGTGGTCGATGTCGTCGTCGTCCGGGTGCTCGACGCGGGGCTCAGGGTCGACACGGCGCTCCGGAGCAGAGCTCCCACGCGGGCGGCCACGCGGGCGGCCTGCGGGAGCGGTGGCGGCGCTAGCCGTCCGGCGAGCGAGACGTTCGGCACGAGAACCGGCCATGGCTGTGTCGAGGATGAAGACGCGCCTCAGCCCCCTACCTGGCGCGCCAAATGTCGGAGATTGTCCCCAGGAACTAGGGGTGTCTCCAAGGTATCGTGTAAGGGGCTGAACACGGAGTCAAACAACCCTCAACGTGCTCCGGCGACGGTGCTCGTCAGGCTCGCTGCGGACGACACTGCAGAGATTGACACAAGATCTTACCCAGGTTCAGGGCCCTCTTTGGAGGTAAAACCCCTACGTCCTGCTATGGTGTATTGCACTGCTTGGAGAGTTTACAGTACAAGGAGAGAGCTTGTCGAGCTCGGGGTGGCTAACAATGGCTACTTGCTAGTCTTTAGATCTAGGGTTTCTGGGTAGGCTCCTAGACTCCAAAAACCGAACCCTTTGCTTGGACGTGCTCCTCCTCCTTTTATAGGCGTCTCGGTCCTCTTCTGCCCAAACATTCAGGCGGGAAGGGCTACCACATGGCGACGAGGGAGGAGGCGCGGTGCACGGTAAAGGTGAAGTCCACCATAAAGGTAGAACTCGTGGACGCGGTCCACGGCAGGGGAGCGGCGTCACCAAAGCTGAAAAGAGGCACCGACCTGCCAGACAGCGGGCTGGCGCTTGCTGAGGTGGGAGGTGACCCACGGTGACGTCGCCATTGGAGCATAGCTGCAGACGGTTCCCTTATCACCAAAGAGGCAATACTCGTTGTCCGCTTTGCTTGGCTCCGCTTTGTTGACTGCTTTATACATGGAAACGGCAACTACGGCGTCGTCGTCATCGCGCGTAGGCACGCGCGTCACTCTGCACATGGCGCAGAGCCCATGTGCGCTCTGCCGCGGAGGCAGAGAGGGCTTCGCGAGGAAGGAGGCTCGGCGAGGTAGAAAAGGCCTCGCCGAGCACCTCGGCTTGGTCCTTAGCAGAATTGCGGGTGGCGTCGGGGACGCCTTGTCGAGGAGCGATCCCTCGCCAAGGGAAAGAACCCTTGGCGACGAGAAAAACCCTTCGCGAGGGGAGAAATCCTCGCGAAGCTCGCCAGGCTTGGAGAGCCTGGTCCTTAGTGAAAATCATCCAAAGAATCTTGTGGGCCCTGGCAGGCCGGCCCGTGGTACCCTGGTTTCCACTGTGCCGACAGAGACAACCATCTAGCTACTACCATGAACCCGTAGCCCAAGGTGGAACTACTCACGCATCATCCTGACGGAAGGCATGGCGATTTAGAGCCCTCCGGAATCAATCTCACCTCCGGCAGGGTGCCGGGAACAGTTTTAAAATCTCCCCGAATTAGGTTTCGAGATGGCAGCGGCTTTTGGTGCATTTTGTGGAAAATAATCACCGCCCCATCAAAATTAGGTTAATTAGGTATTTATGGGCGTCAAGGGGGGCCGAGGGGACCCACCAGGACTAGGGGCGGGTCCTAGCCGCAGGTCCAGTGGGGCCGCCTGGGGGGTCGCCCCTGGCCCTTGGGTTGCCCCTCCAGGTCCCCTTTGGTCCAGATCTTCCTTCTGACGAATAAAAAATCTCCGTAAGGTTTCGTCCAATTCCGAGAATATTTCCAGAAGTAAATTTTCTGAAATAGAAAACAACAACAATAGGGAACTGACACTGGGCATCTTGTCAATAGGTTAGTCCAATAGAATGCCTAAAAATAATATAATAAGATAGTGAAAACATGTGACAATGCATATAACTAGGAAAACATGTGAGAAAAATGAGTTTTTCTCAGTTGCAACTGAGAAAATGAGTTTTTCTCAGTTACAACCCCATCTGCAACTAGGGAAAAAACACAGTTACAACGCAACTTACAACTGAAACAATCTCAGTTACAACCCAGCTCACAACTAGGAAAATTCAGTTGCGACTCCACTTGCAGCTGGAAAAAATCTTAGTTGCAACCCAACTTGCAACTAGAAAAAACTCAGTTGCGACCCCATTTGCAACTGAAAAAAATCTGAGTTGCAACCCGAGTTGCAACTAGGAAAGTAACTCAGTTACAGCTGGAAAAATCTCAATTACAACCCCCATTGTAATTGGAAAAATTCAGTTGCGACCAGAGTTGCAACTCGGAAAAATTCAGTTGCGACCCCACTTGCAACTAAAAAAATCTCATAAATATTTATATTATAAAAATAAGGAAGTACTATTTTTCATCGAGAATACTATTTTTATGTATAATATTGACAAGGATTTTAGTACATTAAATTAACATTAAAACTATCATCTTACCGTATATAGTAACATATATTATGTAGATGGTTACGTAGAAAAATGAAAAGAAATAAAAACAAAACTTACAAAAAGAACCCGAAATATTTTACGATATAATGGATAATGACAATTACAAGGACACAACCTGCTGTATGGTTCGGTGGTTAAATATCGCGACTAGTATAGTGAAGGTCCAAGGTTCAAACCTCACAAACACAATTGTTCTGTCCTATTTTACCGTTCTGGTTCAAAACAACAACAACAACAACAACAACAACAACAACAACAACAACAACAACAACAACAAAAAACCACAAAAAACTTCACTGTCATCTCTAATATTTGTGTGTTTTGTATAGGCTAAGAAGGATGCACGTGCCTATAGGAACAAGGTGGTGAACAATTAGAGTCTATCAATACCGTCTATTCAAAAGATCATGCAACTAGTGCAGGGACTAGGATAGGAGCTGAGTGTGTTGAAGAACCACAAGAGTACAAGACGGTTGATGACCCACAAGTGTAGGGGATCTATCGCAGTACTTTCCATAAATAAGAGTGTCGAACCCAACGAGGAGCAGAAGGTGTTGGCTGGTGGATTCGCGCAAGGTTTCACTGCAAACACTAATAGAAGGATTTTTATGGGTTTTTATAGTAACAAATAAATAAAGTACGAGTAAATAATAGAGAGCAATAATTATTGCAGCAAGTGGCCCAATCCTTTACAAAGGACAAGTCGGTGATTCTACTTATATTGGCTAAACGCTCCTGAGGACACATGGGAGTTATGTCAAGTCACTTTCGCTTCAATCTGATGCTTAATGTTTAATGTTTTGCTAAGTGTTGTGTGGGTGAACCTATACTAATGAACCGCCCTTACTTGGACTAGAACACACTTGCGATTACACTTCCCTACAAGCATCCGAAAATGCAAGGAAGTATTTAAAAATTAACTAACCACTGCCTTAAACTCTGAGATCCTACACTCCCTCATGCACTAGTTTACCGGCGGGGGTTTAGGTTTCTGTCAGTCCCACAACCACCTCACAAGCAAACTAAATACACGATGTATTCCCCTAGGCCCATAAAGGTGAAGTGTCATGTAGTCGACGTTCACACAACACCACTAGATGAATAGCACCACAACTTAAATATCAGACCATTAAATACTACTCAGCATAATCCGCTACTTGCAACAAGACTTCCCCATGTCCTCAAGAACTAAACGAACTACTCACAAGACATCATATGAATCATAATCAGGGGTGATGAATGAATGATGAATAATCTGGTCATAAAAGTATTTCACCGATAAAACTCAAAAGCATCAACTACACAAGGCAACCAACACCGAATAAGTGATCCTAATGAACTACAACAAGTATAACCCTAGACGCAACAGCGGAACGGAGTGGAGCTGTGGGGATGATGGTGATGTCGGTGAGGATGGTGTTGATGATGATCCCGATGAAGCCCACGACGATGACGATGGCGATGATCTCCCCTCTCTGGGAAGGAATTTTCCCGGCAGTTTTCTCCCTGCCGAAGAGCTTTTTCTCTCTCTATGGTTTCCGCCCCGTGGCGGTGGCGGAATATTTCTTCGAAGCATCCCCCAATGTTTTTAGGTCATAAGGGTGATATACACCAAACGGGGAAGCCGAAGGCGACCCAGGGCCACCAGGTGGGCTCCAGGCGCGGCACAAGGGGGGCCGCGGCTAGGTGCCACCTGGCGCCCTGGTGGCTCCCCTCTGGTCGCCCTTTTGGCTTCTTCCGTCATCTGGCAAAATAATGATCTCTGATTTTTTCTGGAATTTTTGGTGATGTAGAGGTACAGTATCTTGACGGTGCCTTTTCCAGCTGATTCCGGGCTCTGGCAGTAAAATCACCAACAATCATCAAACATGCAAAATAAGATAAAATAACATAAGTATTGCACTCTAATATGAAATATATCCATGAATAACAGCAAATTATGATATAAAATAGTGATGCAAAATGGTCGTATCAACGGTGCACGTGCCTATAGGAACAAGGTGGGTGAACAATTGGGAGTCTATCAATACCGTCTATTCAAAAGATCACGCAACCGGTGCAGGGGCTATGATAGAGTTGAGTGTGTTGAAGAACCACAAGATTACAAGACACACTAGTTGTTGAAGAATCTCCTGAGGTGCCTCGGAAGAGGCAACACACTGGGGATGACATCTTGTGCATGATGGGAGAAATGCAGATGTCTTTTCATAATGCTTTGAAGACAGTCGATACACTTTCTATGCTAAAGGTGACTCCTCCAATTTAAATTCTTGATGCACTAAAGAAGGTACCAGATTTGGCGGACAGTGATATGCTGAGAGCTTATGGGAAATTGTCGACGCCCCACCTCCAGGGGTGTCATGATCGACGAAAGTGTGGGCCGCCCCCGAAGACGTCAAGACTCCCGTGTAACAGCCCCACTTTTGGTACCTGAAAATATGAAGAATTTTTTCCACTTTTTGCATCCCATCTTGCATCATGGCATCCCTAATTTTTTTGCTTAACATGAAAGAATGAGGAAGCGACAATTAATAAACCAATGATGGTAATGTGAATGGTGAACAAAAATTCAAAGCAACTGAACATATTTGTCCAGGAAGTTCCAAAGGTAATTTATAAATATTTTGTAAAGGCATTTTTGATGCCAATGGAATTTATAAAATGGGAACATCCAAATTGGTGCAATTCAATTTTGAAATTCCAAACCAACATAAACATTCCAAAATTTCAAAAGAAAAATGTGGTGAGCTCCCTTATATTATTCTGAGCCTCCATGAATAATTTCATAAATTTTGGAAATGTTTCGCTGCCTCAATTAAATTGCCAAAGTCAGCTGTTTCAAATAAATTGGAAAAACAGAAAAAGGAAAAAGGAGCCAGGGGGTTACCTGCAAAACTGCCATCGTCTCCCCCCTGTAGCGCGCCATGGCTGTAGCGACCGAGCCCTCCTCCACCGTCCCCGACGCACCAGCTCACCCCTGTCGTGCCCCCCGGGTGGATAAGAAGGACGACAACGCCCTGCTCTCTCTCTCTCCCCCTCTCATTTTCCCCGCACCCAAAACCATAACCCTAGCGGCGACATGGCCATGACCTAGCCGAGGACGCCGCCGCTCGCCGCCATCGACTGAGGCCGCCCGGAGCAGATCGGCCAGGGGCAAAAGCTCCGCCTCGTTCCCTTCTTCTTCCTCGTCCAAGCAAGCGTGACGGGACGCCTCCAATCGCGAGCTCGACCCGTCTTCTTCCTCTCCGGCCGCCGCTACTCCGAGCTCGATTGCCGTCGATCCCGGCCACCGTCTTCACTGCCGCGGGCACCAACGCGACTAGGGTGAGCACGCCGTCCTCCGGGACACCTCCTCTCCTCCCCTCGCTCTCTAGGCTGCGTTTTCGCCGTAGTTCGCCGTCGGCCGCCGCCTGTCGCCGACGTACGCATCGCTCCGGCGACCAGTAGGTAGCGGCGCCGCCCTTTTTTGGCTCGCCGGAGTTAGGCACGTCGAATGCGCCCGGTTGTTAGCCTCTGAACGCTGTGCGCCGCCGTCCCCGTCCAAGCCACCGCCGTCAGTCACCGCGGCGCCGCGCCGGTCTTGGCATTGCGCCAAGGTCAAACCTGGCCGTGGGCCTTCACGCCGACGTGGCCGCTGGCGTGGCTCTGGCCCCGCCCGTCAGCCTAATTGGCTAGCCACGGCCCGGTACAAAACGCCCCGGCCGTTTTTCTGAAATTAAAACAAAATGACAGAAATTAATTCAAACTTTGAAATTCAATAACTTTTGAACCACAACTCAGAAAAATGCAAACAATATGTCAAAATGCTCAGAAAAATCATATCTATATGTTAGTGCCATTTACATGATCAACTAAATTTATTAAATTTCCTGTAATTAATAAATACTAGAATGGCAGAATTAAATCATTGTTTAGAAAATTCATAACTTGAAAAATATTGATCTAAAAATTATGAATGAGGTATCAAAATGTTCAGTAAACAATGAAGTACAAGTTTATGTCATTTGAGAGAGTTGTAGAATTAAATTTTGTGTTGTTTATAATAATTAATTAAAATGGCAGATTTAAATCACATTTTGGGAAATTCATAACTTGTTAAATAATTATTCAAAAATTATGTTTAATAGCCCAAAATGATCAGCAACTCAAGGGCTGTTAGCTATGTTAATTTCACAGCATAATTTTTTTTTCTTTGATGTCATTTCTCGAATTGGTTAAAATGATTTAATTTGAATAACCGTTTAATTCACCATTTCTTCACCGTTAAACGAAAATTGCAAACGAAGTACCAAAATGATCAGGAGAGCAATACCTACCTAATAATGTCATTTTCATGCATGTAGGACTCATATTTCAGTACTGTACATTTTGGATAAATGCTTAATTCACTAAGTTAAATATGGAGGTTTAACCCGTTAATTGCGATATTTATTTTAGGGGTTCCATTTAACTTGTGGGACATGCCCAAGACCTCTTCATTGCATAATTTGATCATCTCATCATGAGTGTGCATTGCACCTTGTATTCGTGTTATTTATTGTTCCCTTGTTATTGTTTGTGTTCCGGTAGATTCAGGAGTCGAGGTTCCACCACAATACCTCGACGATCCGCGCGACCAGCACTATCAGCAAGGCAAGAGCTAACCTAACCTTCTGTGCATATCTCATCCTATTAGTACAATTATTTTTCTCCACCATAATATTGCATTCGATTCTAGAAACAACTTTTGGTCAGTGTATAGAGTATCTTATAACTTGCATGCTCCCTGAACCATTATCTGTTTTCCCTCCTATTAACCATAGATTGATGTGTTGGCCTGAGATAATTCATATCTGTTGAGTCCTCTAGTTTGTGCTTTCCATTTGCGAGTGTATGACCGGTGATGATGATGACGATGATGACGATGATGATGATGTGATGAGGATGGTGGTGATAGGAGTGGCGATGGGGCAGGGTGTTGAAATAGGCACTGAACTTGTCCTGTCGTCACGATGACCCTTGGATAGTCTCATGCAAGGTAAAGGTTTAACCGCGCCCGCCCTGCCGGCTTTCCCATGAAGAGAGCTAAATGATCAGGCAAGGGGTCGGATGGTACCAATGGATAAAAACAGTACACCCCTGCAGGGTTTAATATTTTCGAAAAGCCATGTCCGCGGTTATGGACAACTTGGGAATGGACGATAAGATCATAGAAAACCTGAACTCAATTAAAATTTGGCAGCTAGAGGCTGCACTTTGACAACTAGTGTTTAAAAGGTTCATTTCCTAGAGGGTGATTCGAGGGAGTGCCTTGGTGGATATGAGTGGTGAATTCTGGTTACTGCTGGTTCAAGGTGAACCGAAGAAAGAAAGTTTTACTATCTTGTTCCCTTTGAGAAAAACCTTCTGAGTAGTCGGTGCCATGAGTCCTAGTGTTACCCGAAAGGAAAACTAGCTTTCTGCAAAACCAACTACTATACAGCTTTGAAGCCAAACAACATCGGGCCTGTATCGCCCTACTAATTCTTGCGAGTACGTCGTACTCAGCCTTGCTTTGTTGATTATTATTTGTTTCAGAGGAGGACGTCACCGAACTGGAAGGTCTGTTCTTTATTGACATCGACGAGTAGTCTGGGGTTCCCAGGTGGCAGCTTGGGACGTCTCGGAACAGGCTGGCTGGGATATGTTATTTGTAGGCCTCTTAGGCCATAATTTGGATCTTGTTGTTAGACAACTATTTTTTTTTTAGACATAACTCTGCGTGTTACTTAAATCATCGACAAGTCCAGGTTCAGCCTGTTTACAGCAATCATAGGTGGAACAAGCCTCCACACCTTACACACTTTATTTACACAACTATCTTTTGCTAAAACGTGGGCTACTTCATTCGCCGTACGCCTAATTGCCTTCACCGAGAAATCTTCAAAGCTTGACAGGATGGACTTGATGTCTTCTATCAACGGACCGTGAATGGATTGATCCTTGTCCTCCTTAGTTAGCTTTGACACAGCACTCGCACTATCCAACTCCACTGCCACCTTCGGCACTTGTAGTTCCCTCGCAAGGAGAGTCGCCTGACGACACGCTAGCAGCTCAGCACCTTCAGCATCCGCAGCATGGGAGAAAAAATGGGCCGCTCCCACCACGAAGCTTCCATGGTGGTCTCTAAGAACCACACCACCTCCAGACATACAACCAACTGAAAGAAAAGCCGCATCTGAATTTACTTTGCACCAGCCTATATCCGGCGGGAGCCAGCACTCCACCGGCTTGGGCGCAGCAGGCAGCGGGCGGGTTTTCAGGTTCAGCCATTCCTCCACCTCTGTCGTCGTTCTACGCGCTAGTGCCTTCGGATCCTCGATTCTCAGAGAGTCTCGCGCCTCATTCCTTGCTAACCAGAGATTATACACCATCTGCATGAACCAGGAGACCTGGTCCGTAGCTTTCTTCCCAATCCACTCCAGTAACCAGCCCTTAAGTTCTGCATGTGTCCCAAGTCGTGGCGGCGGGTGATCAAACACTTCACCTGTTAGCTCCTGCAGATGTGCCCATGCTGCGCTTGAGTGAGGACATGACCAGAAACGGTGGACCAAGCTTTCTTCTCTGCCGCACACTAGACAGACAACGCCGTCTTTGATATTCCTATACTTAAGCTCTTTTCCAACCGCTAAGCCATTCTCAATCAGACGCCAAACATGAACTTTTGTTTTGCCAGGCACCTGGGCACCCCATAGTGCCAGCCAATGCTTATGATCATCACACGATCTGGAAGTCTCCGCCGCTCCAGCCGACACCCTCTTCCTTTGCATTGCTAGATGATACGCTGACTTAACTGAAAACTGGCCGTTCTTCGTGAAATTCCATGCTTGAAAGTCAGAAGAACCTGCTCGACCAACAACAACCTTTAGAATATCCTCGACATCATCATCGAAGAAATACTGGCGAAGCTTTTGTTCGTCCCACCCCCCTCCATCTGGTAACAAAAAATCTTGCACACGTTCAGGGCAATTTTCTGTTTTTCGTCCCAGTGGACACTGTGCCCCCGATCTTGGAATCCAATTATCGGCGACCCTAACTTGGGTACCGTCACCTATCCGCCATACCAGCCCTGCTCGCAACAGGTCTCTACCATGAATAATACTTCGCCAGGTGTATGAAGCCCGCTTTGGACAGCCAGCTGACAGAACATCCCCATTTTTGAAATACCTCGCCTTCAACACCCTTGCACACAGCGAATCGGGAGTAGTCAGAATCCGCCATCCTTGTTTTGCCAGCAACGCCTGGTTAAAGGATTCAAAGTCGCGAAACCCCAAACCCCCACTTTATTTTCTTCGGCACATACGCTCCCATGCTATCCAGTGAACTTTGCGGTTGCCATTTGTGTCGCCCCACCAGAATTGTGATGAAATTGAACTCAACTTTTTGCACACCTTCTTCGGGAGCTTAAAACAACTCATATTGTATGCTGGCACTGCTTGTAATACTGATTTAATTAGCACACCTCTCCCCTGTTTTGACATTCCTTGCTCTTTGAAACCTTGAACTTTCCCCCCATGATCTCTCTGTATTGTGCTTGAAGCACCCTTCTTTAGACCGTCCGACAACTGTAGGCAGTCCCAGGTATTTTTCCGAGAGAGATTCACATGCAATACCTATGCTTTCTTTAACTTCCTCCTTTAATTCTTCTGAACAGCCAGTGCCAAAGTAAATGGAAGACTTAGATAAATTAATTCTCTGTCCTGAGCTGATTTCATAATCATGAAGAATACTTCTCAAGATTTGCATGCTCTCCACCGTAGCCTCCACAAAAACCACACTGTCGTCTGCAAACAGAAGGTGGGTTATATGAGGCCCAGTAGCCCCAAAACTCACCCCTCTCAGTTGGTTATTCTGCTGTGCTTGCTTTAGAAGAGCTGAAAACCCCTCCACACAAAAGAGGAAAAGGTATGGAGAAATAGGGTCTCCTTGTCGTAGCCCTCTAGATGGTGTGAACAGCTCGGATACACCTCCATTCAGCTTCACCGAGAACCTGGCGGAGGTAATGCATCGCATAATCATCGTCACCCAAACCTGTGAGAAACCCATCTTGATCATCATCTGCTCCAAGAAAATCCACTCAACCCTATCATATGCTTTCATCATATCGAGTTTCACAGCACAAAGCGGGGTTTTTCTTTTCCTAGTCCGGATAGCATGTGTGCATTCATAAGCAATAAAAACATTGTCCGAAATAAGCCTTCCCGGGACAAAAGCACTCTGTTCCTCAGAAATTAGAATAGGGAGAATCTTTTTCAACCTATTCGCCAACACCTTCGACGCCAATTTGTACAACACATTACAAAGACTGATTGGTCTAAAATGCGCTAAGGTTTCCGGTGAATTTACCTTAGGAATAAGGACCAGGATGGTGTCATTGAAATCAGCAGGGCACTCGTTTCCCGCCAAGAAATCTCGAACAGCCTGACACACAGCCACTTTAATTACCTCCCAGTGGCGTTGATAGAACAGGGCCGGAAGCCCATCTGGCCCGGGTGTTTTAGTTGGGCCCATTTGGAACAAGGCTACCTCGATCTCCTTGTCCGATACTGCCTCCACGAGCTTCTCGTTCATATCATCCGTGACAAAGGCCCCAATATGGTCCAGTATGCGATTCAAATTATCTGCACCTTCTGATGGATAAAGAGAATTATAAAACTGTCGTGCCATGTCACGCATACCATCATCAGTCTCACATCGAGTACCATCATTCCTTTTCAGAAAATGAATGGTATTTTTACGCCTCCGGTGAGATGCTCGATTCTGGAAGAATTTAGTGTTTCGATCCCCTGCTTTAAGCCATTCTATCCTTGACCTTTGCCTGAACATGATCTCCTCTTTTTCGTACATGTCATGGAGTTTTTTCTCTACCACTCGGACCTCTAGTGAGGATCCAGACATCATCGCTTGCTTCTTTGCATCTTCGAGTTCGGCTCTCAACCTTCTCAGTTCTCGGCGTACAGAACCAAAAGTATCATAGCTCCACCGTTTCATGTGGCCAGACATGTCCTTTAGGTTCTGCCAAAACTCGCAAAGGTTGTTGCCTTGCATGCTTCTATTATCCCATGCGTCACGGAACATATCATCGTACGCCTCATGCTTTGTCCACATCTCCTCAAACATGAAACCACGTGTTGTTGATTGAGGTTTGTGATCAAGGAACGACGCCACTTTAATTAGCAATGCAGCATGGTCTGATTCCTCAGTCATCACGTGTTGAACTGCTGTCAACGGGAACATGGTTAGGAAAGGTTCAGTCGCAGTCGCCCGATCCAACCTGCATTGTACATTTGCATCACCTTCCCTCTTATTGTCCCACGTGTAATCATACCCTGAATATCCCAGGTCAATTAGACGACAATCTGTCAGGCACTCACGGAACGCCACCATTTGTGCTTCATTTCTTTCATTCAGGCCCAACTGTTCCTCTTGTCTGAGAATTTCATTGAAGTCTCCTACACAAAGCCAAGGGAGGTCATCCTGGGAGCGTAGATATCTCAAAGCCTCCCACGTCTTACTTCTGTGTTCCGTTCTAGGTTCTCCATAGATTCCAGTGAATCTCCAAATACCAGCTTCACATGTTATTTTTGCATCAATGTAGTACTGGCACCATGGACGAACAGAAACTTCAATGCCATCCCTCCACCATAATGCTAGACCACCTCCTTTCCCTCTTCCCTCCACACACACTCCATATCTAAAACCCATACTCCACTGCAGCCTCTCCATAGATTTTGACTTTTGTTTCGTTTCACATAAGAAAACCAGCGCTGGGTTGTAAGACCGTACCAGATCACGAAGTTCGCCAACAGCCACGCCCAATCCCAATCCACGGCAGTTCAGGGCCAACAAATTCATTGGTCCCGGCGGCCCCCTGCAATTCCATCCAATGAACTTCAATGCCTCGGCGGGAGGTGCTATGGTGCGAGCGTCCCCAATGGCAGGATTCAGCCCTGCTCCTATAGATGGAAGACTTGAGGCAGCAGCATCAAGCATCGGCCTACACCAAGAAATTTGCTGTGAGGTCGCACTCATGGATATTTCTTGATAAAATTCAGGGATACGGAAGGGAAAAGTTGTGGATGGGATGAGAGCAGCGTGGGATTGCTTGGCAGGCACAGGGGATGAAATCCCCAGCGGCAATGGAGATGAGCTTCTGTAGGGTTTCTTTAGGGTGAGAAACTTGTAGATAAAGGGAGAACTGAGCAAGATTTCACAGGGGAAAGAGACGGGAAGGAGCAGATCTGGAAAAGGAAGAAGAAAACACAGGCATATCGCCCAAATCACAGGCATATCGCCCAAATCGCCATGGCGGCAGTCACTCTGACTTTCACCTTCACTTTCCACCCGTTTTTCTGAGTTTCGCAGGTTAACTCCAGCAATCATAGACAGACTATATTTGCTTCCGCATGATGTAATGATGGGTCTGTGACCTCTGATTGTGATATTTGCTATCTTTCTCATATAAGAGTTGAACTATGATCTCTTGTGTCGTAGAGTCTGTGATGTGCCAGTTGTTCCGCAGTCTTGATCTCTATATTATGCATTGATAGCTATGCCAGTGTTCATGGCATGATCGAGGTGTTGCGTTGCCGATGATCCATTCCGCGCACGCCTGCCAAAGGTTTTGGCCTGGGAGTGGTAAACCCAGTAACCTTCGATTATGTAGCATGGCCTGTGGGTTACATAGTATCACTGTATAATTCCGGGGTCGGGGCTTTACATCCCGGGGGCTACGCGAGAAGGAAACAAGAGGATGGCCTGCTCGGGGGCTCCACCCGAGAGGAGAAGGCAGACCCGAAGTGACACTTGGCGCAAACCTCCTGCAACATGCCAGCCGGCCGGCGGGTCGGTCGACTGGGCAGGATTGGACAAGACGTCATGTCTGCCGAGTTTAGAAGAAAGCCATGACGTGTGGAAAGTATGAAGACGAGCTGGCATCCGGCTGCCTCTTGGCGGTGACACCCATCCCCCGAGGTGGCAACGCCTCTGCGAGGTGTCACCCATGCAGACACCTGATTGCTACTAATGAAGAGTTGGGTGGTGCCCCAAGCGAAGGCGGAGATGTAGCAAGCAGCAGTTTTCCCTCGATAACGAACCGAGTTTTATCGAACCAGTAGGACCTTGAAATCAACAACAAAGTGAGTGTTGAAGATCTCTGGCGCTTAATCTTCAACAGACGTGGGCCTGCACACACTCAACCAAAATATTTTGCCCCCAACGGCGGAAAGGTTGTCAATCTTTCCGGTCTTGCAGAAAATAAAGTGGTTAATTGTATAGTGAAATAGATGAATTATGAAAATGGACCAGAGGAGTAATGATGGTGAAAAGTGATGAATAAAGGTTGCAATCAATGTAAAAAGATGGACCGGGGGCCATGGGTTCACTAGTGGAGTCTCTCGAGTAAATAGAACATTCATATGATGGGTAAACAAATTACAGCTGGGCAATTGACAAGATTATAACACAAACTTAATATAGCTATGACAAAGAGAACAAGATAATATTTAAGTAGGCATCACGACAATGAACAAAGACCGTTGAGTCCAACTGCATCTTTGTCTAACAAGTCCACTGTCGGATCGCTATCCAGCCTGTCACCCATCGGTATTAAGTTGCAATCAACAGACATTTGCATTAAGTAAAGCGCACGAAGTAAGCAATATTAAATATCAAAATAGACTTTAACACCGCTGTTTTACCCTTAGTAGCAACAGCACACCCTCTCCCTTAGAAGTTTCTGCCACTCGTGCCCAGGAACAAAAGGGGGCATGAACCCACTATCTAGCATAAATAGTCTCTCTTGGAGATAGTAACTATCACTTAGAAGTTTCTGTCACTCTTGGAGATACACACAATCACTTGGCCAAAGTAACTACGCACATCAGAGAGCATACAAGAACATAAATCAACATATAAGAATCATGCACAATCTGATCATAACTTTATAATCCATCGGATCCCAGCAAACACATCACATAGAATCACAATAGTCGATCTTGATCATGTTAGGCAGCCCACAAGATCATAAGACATGAAGCACAAGAGAGAGAAACTACCATCTAGCTACTGCCATGGACCCAAGGTCCAAGGTGGGACTACTCACAAATCATCCCGGAGGAAGGCATGGCGATGAAGAGCCCTCCGGGATCAATCTCCCCTCTGGCAAAGTGCCGGGATCTGCTTCAGAATCACCCCCGAACTAGGGTTTGAGTTGACGGCACCTCGGGATGACTTTTCTGGAAAATAATGGCCGCCCCATTGTTTTTAGGGTTTTAGGGATTTTATAGGCATCGGAGGGGGCCAAGGGGACCCGCCAGGAGCAGGGGCGGGTCCCACCCGCGGGCCAAGGGGGCCGCAGCAGGAGGCCGTCCCTGCCATGTGGGTGGCCCCCAGGGCTGCCCTTTGGTCTTCTGGTGTCTTCCGTCGCATAAAAATCTCCATAAATTTTGAGCTCAATCCGACAATATTTCCTGTGGTGGATTTTCTGAAATACAAAAACAGCAAAAACAGGAAACTTGTCAATAGGTTAGTCCGACAAAATGCATAAAATGATTAATATGGTAATAAAAACATGTGACAACATCACAAAACTAGCATGGATCAGTCAAAAATTATAGATACGTTTGATACGTATCAGCACCGGAGCTGGAGACGACTTCGCCGGTATAAAGAGAAAAGATAGAAAGAAGAGAGAAAGAGGGGCCAAACCACAAGAGGAGAAGAGTATTCCCCGGGAAGGAGAGCCAACCGAGGGAAAGAAAGAGACTCAACCACTTGTATTCTGTCACCTCCACAATATCAATACTAGATCAGACATGCAGGACGTAGGGCTTCATCTCCGGATGCCTGAACCTGGGTAAACCCTCGCGTGTTCCTAGCCATACGCATCCGATGCAACCATGATCCTACATAGAACCGGTGAGCCCGCAGATTAGGAAGGCGAAGGTAAGACTCATCTCGGACCCAATTCCATGGAGTCGGAGATCATGATGCACAGAATTGTCGATCCCTGCACGCCATCATTGAGAGCCGCAAACATCGCCAGGCACAACGAGAAGCTAACAGGACCGTCGGCAACTGTTACAACTGCGGGGTCACTGGGCACCATGCCCACGATTGCCCGGCCCCACGCCCCGAGGGCGGCCAAAGCCCCGGGTCGGACCCACGACGACCGGGGGCGAGGAACCGGGTGTGGTAATCAGAATACCGGCGGAAACGATAGCGCCCTTCGGGCGCAAGGACTTGGTGGGGGTCCCGAGGAGAGCTTCCCCGAGGCCCGGGATATGGCATACATCCACGGAGGAGCTTCGGCGCCCACCTCCCATAATGAGGTTAAGAGACTAGCCCGGGCAGTTTGCTCCATGCTACCCAGCATAGAGACACAGGTCGTACTCAGATGGTCTCATGTTCCGATCACCTTCAGTCAAGAGGATCACCCGGATCGCAATGCAGGAGTCGGGGATCTCCTGCTGGTGGTCTCCCCGATTATCAACAACGTCATCGTCAGCAAGATGCTGGTGGATGGGGGATCTAGCCTCAACCTCATCTCCACTTGCCTCATGAGCAAGCTACAGATCTCAAGGGACCAGTTGCTACCAACCAAGCCGTTCCAGGGGATCAACCTCAGGACGACAAAACCCCTGGGAAGATCTCACTCTCAGTTACCTTTGGCACAAGAGAAGCTTACCGCATCGAAAGCATCGTGTTCGATGTGGCGGACCTGGCTATGACCTACAACGATATTATGGGGCGCCCACCATTGGCTAAATTCATGGCGGTTGTGCACCACGCCTACAACACTCAAGATGCCAACCACTTGGGGAGTGACCTCCATCAAGGCCAACACCGGAGATGCGGTGGCCTGCGTCCAGCAAAGCTACAACGACATATCGGCAGCTTCCGTACTTGATGAAGAGGCATGTGAAGAAGAAGATCCAGACGAAGATCTTCGAGTGGGAAGAACTCACGCCGCTAGAGAGGATCAAGGCGCAAGCTCGAGCCACGGGGGATGCAGGAACAAAACCAACTGAAGAAGTCAACACCACAAGCGGGACGACACAGACTCCCGTAAGTATCATCTACTTACTACATAAGTAGACGTTGGTAGCCCTCAGGTGCGGGCCTATGCAGAGATCACCTAGAAATAGAACCTTCAACTAATCGTGACATAGTGTATCCTGGTTAGGCCTGAGTGTAATCCGTTGAATGCTAGTCGAGCACAACGTATCCGGGATAGACTTGAGTATAATCCGTTGTATGCCTATATTTCCCCCAGGCGGGGCCATCAATGAAAAGCAAGTTAGAGGAATAAAAAGCATTACTTCCATTGCATCATCCTGTTAGCCTCTCACCTTTCTCGAACGGGGACAGCACCGTGAACCAAAGTATGAGCAGGGGGCTGTATACCGCTAGGCCGGGAATTGCCAAGCAAGAGCGATATGTCTGCTCTGTGGGGTCGCGATATTAAGTACAAGCATGTTTTGCTCGTACTAGGTTCCCGGCCTTTTCCCCAATCGAGGGGGTGAAGAACAAAAATAACATAAATGCAGGATATCGACGAGGCAAGAAAGAAACTGCAGATCGGTAAGGAGGAGCCTTGTCAGCGTGAGTCGGCGCAAAGAACAAAGCTAAGTTCCTTTTTTCAACATCCTTTCCGGTAGCCTTGCTTAGACTCGAGATAAGAGTTGACCATGTGGCTTGAGTGTTGAGTGGGCATTCAGAGGTTGCGTAGGATTCTCGCGAAACACTTGGGCGCGTCCAAAGGTTCCGCACGTGGAATCGCGTCCCCTCGAGCGGAGAGGCCGGACTACTCCACCCCATGGGCAAGAGGTCCAGGTCATCGCTGTGCGGTCTGGGTGAGTATGCGTAGACCCGGCACCCCAAAGACACATAGCATAAAAACACATGGGTGGATCTTACTGCGAGTTAAAGAAGGGCGTTGAACAAAAGGAATGATCATCGCCCAACAGACACTAAGGGGGTATCTAACTCGGCTATTTGTACAATCATGGCGGATCGACGAGCCCCGGTCCGTCAGCAGCGGGGTGGCTTGTCACAAGGACGAGGGAGCAGGAGTCGAAGTCCCCGCGGGGAACGGACCCATGCCTTTGTGGCTGTGACAAGATCCTTCATGGCCGCCTCAGCCGCCACGTGATCGTCATCGGAGTCAAAGGGCTTGAAGAGGTCGCCAAAGGGGAAATCGGGTCAAAGGAAGTGAACGCGGGGCAGAATGGCGGTGGCAACCACTCCCGTGATCTCCTGCGCCTCGCCTCGCATCTTCTGGACGACCAGCTCATGTAACGTGCCCACCTTGCCCACCAGGTCAGCGAAGAACTGGATGATCTCAAACCAATCACGGTCCCCCAAAACTCGGGATGGAAGGCAAAGATCCTGCAGTGCCTCGTTGGCCTTGGCAGTGAAGGACAAGAAAGCGTCACGCCGCCGCTGTGTGTAGGCGCCGTCACGTTCACCAGAGACGAGGACGAGCTGCACGCGGCACTACTTGAGCTGCTCCCTCGTCCGGTCCCGATGTGTCGTCTTTCTTTGCAGGGTCTCGTTGGAATCTAGAAGCTCGTGGCGAACTCCTCCGAGTTGCTCTTGCAGAGATTGGAGCTCACCCCTGGTTGCGGCCAACTCGTCCTGTTCGGCTTGGAGGCGCCGCTCCAATGATCGCTTGGCCTCCGCGGCCTAGTGAGCAGCAGCGATCTCACGGCCTTGAACGGTGGCCAGTTCGGATCGAAGCTCCGCAATCTTCACCAAGTAGGAGTCCAACATCTCCTGATGGACGTGGATCCGCGCTTCCGCAGACCCAAGGGCCTGATTGTGAGAGTCTTGCGCTCCCACCCGCTCAAGCTCGAGCAGGCACATCTCCTCTTCGTGCGATGCCCGCTGGCTCTCCAACTGAAGCTGGATCTGGGCGCGCAGGGTAGGAGGCTCCCTGGTCTCGAGCCGGAGTGCCACCAACCTTGCCATTTCATCAATGAAGGAATGACGTTGGGCCTCGAGCTCCCGGCGTTGTTCTTCTAGACGATGACACGCATCTTCCTGCTGGAGAAGCGCCAGGCGGGCGGCCTCGCAGATACTGCGCTGGCAGGCCGAGAGCACACCCGGAGCTTCCTGACTAAGGGGCTGAGTGGAGAAATCCTGTACCGCCCTCTCCAAGCCCCGAATGTCGAACCCAGGAGGACCATCCCGGGTGGGCTCTCTGGTCGGCGCGAACGAATAAGGGGTCACAAGATTCGTCTCCAACACCATCAATGGACTCGACCCGGTGGCCGAAACTGCCGGGTGGGCTGCGACCGAGGCATAGTTCATCACCGCCAGCACGGATGTCTCCGACCCGTCGGATGTCTGGAGAAGCTGGCCCCAAAACCGGGAAAGGTTCGATTCCGGAGACCCCGGGGACGATAGCATTGGCACGCCATCGTCTCCGGCGTCCGCCAAAGATGGCGCCCACGCCGGAGACCTAGCGGGTGCATGCGGCGGCGCCGCCAACCGCGACTCCGGCTCGACGGTGTCTTGGCTGGGCAGAGTCGGATTGGCAGGGCCTGAGGCAAAAATGGCCTCCGGTGACAAGACTGAAGATTGGTACCAAAGGAGTACAAAAGACGAGCGAAGAAGAGCCTACCAGTAAGGGCACTGCTCGCCCCAGGTGGGAGCAGTGCACCGGGCTGGGAGGCCTGTGGGGCGGGGAGCCTACTTGCCCAGGACCTCTTCGCCGGTGGTCCCGAAGAGCCCCCCTCCTGAGAGCTTTCCGCCCCCGTAGCAGCAGGAGAACTACGATCCGCGGATCCTAAAGCGACATACCAGCCACCGGATCTGGCGAGTAATCCACCAAGGGGGGGTGGCAGAGGAGCTGGTGGGCGGCGAGGTAGCCTCTCTACCCCCTCTGGCAGGTTGTTCTGCTTCCCCATCATTGTCACCCCTCACGGCTAGGCGGCGCTTCCGGCGAGCAAGTGGAAGGCCCGCCTCTAGCGGAGGGTAGGCATTGGCAGGAGACTGCCACATAAGCCTCTGAGCACGGCGGCGCGATGGTCAGTTGCTGGATAGGCCTCCGTCATTGAGCGGATCTGCCTCCATCTTACCGCGGTCAAATGGACCGGACCTACGGGCGGAGGTGGAAGCGGTTCCTCGGTCAGATCCATCAAGGAAATGAAGAAATGAAGACGCGGTAGAAGTACACTCCTCCTCCACGCTCCTCACCGAGTTGAGAGGGGACGGGTGAAGGGGAGGGCGACGAGGGTTCCAGTGGCTGCCACCGGATGTGGGTACGGTATATGTGTGTGCTGGGGAGATTAACCGTGCGACGGTTCCTTTCCCTAAGCGCATTTACTACCGCACATTCTTCCGCGCATTGTCCCCACCCACGTTGCGTCGCTCTGTGTCTTGGGTACCCCAACGGTCAAGACAGCCGTCAGGGGGGGACTTGTCCCAACCAGGCAAACCTACTCGACTACCCAAGCCTTGACCGGTCACGTCCGTGTGCAGAGATACGAATCCTGAAGGCGGCCCCACACTATAGCAGGGCGTAGCTCGGCAGCCAAGGAGCCATTGCTGTCGGTCCACGCTCGGGGTCTACTATCGACACCCCACCTACCGGGGGTGTCATGATCGACGAAAGTGTGGGCTGCCCCCGAAGACGTCAAGACTCCCGGGGCTACGCGAGAAGGAAACAAGAGTACGGCTTGCCCCGGGGCTCCGTCCAGAAGGAGAAGATAGACCCGAAGTGACACTTGACGCAAGCTTCCTGCAGCGTGCCAGCCGGCCGGCGGGTCGGTCGGCTGGGCAGGATTGGACAAGACGTCATGTCTGCCGAGTTCAGAAGAAAGCCACGGCGCGTGGAAAGTATGAAGACGAGCTGGCATCCGGATGCCTCCTGGCGGTGACACCCGTCCGCCGAGGTGGCAACGCCTCCGTGAGGTGTCACCCATGCAGGCGCCGGAGCTGGAGACGACTTCGCCGGTATAAAGAGAAAAGACAGAGAAAGAGGGGGCAAACCACAAGAGGAGAAGAGTAGTCCCTGGGAAGGAGAGACAACCAAGGGAAAGAAAGAGACTCAACCACTTGTATTCTGTCACCTCCAAAAAATCAATACCAGATCAGACATGAAGGATGTAGGGCTTCATCTCCGGATGGCCTGAACCTGGGTAAATCCTCGCGTGTTCCTAGCCATACGCATCCAATGCAACCATGATCCGACGGTGAACTCCCCGCGCCCGCCTCCGAACATCCGGTATGGGAGCACACCAAACTCTTTGGTGTCCGCGTTTCGACACGCGATAGAAATTGATCGTCAATGAGTGCTTGGTTGAAGCACTCATGGCGCTACCCGAGGAGTTTAGGAAGCCATGGCTCTTGACCTTGGATTGATGGTTGGTCTCATGTTTGGTTCATGTATGACCTCCAATGTACTTTTTTGTTTATGAATTGTCCGTTTGTGCTATGTGTAAGAGATTTAAACTACCCATTTGTGCTATTTTTCGAGACAATTATTATCCATGATGTGTTGTTGATACTTCAAAACTATTTTCTGCCATGCTTCCGTTTATTTTCCGTATTTATTTTTACTTGTGTAAATGTTAATGACCTTATTAAGAATATTTAAATATTTTAATGTGCGCAAAATAATATATACATATTCAAATATACAAAATACTATTTATGATTTACGTACACAAATTTATATTGTCCTAACTCAACAAAACATCCAATTCCATGTTTTGGACATCCAAATAGGAATTGGAATTGGGTGCTATCCTTTGATTCCGACTACAAATTCCATACACAACCAAACAACAGAATTAGAATTGCAGTCAATTCTCTTTCCATCTTAGATTTGGAATTTTCAGTCCAGTTCATTCCTGAGACTCGATTCCTACATCCAAGGGATGTCCTTTCCCGCGCCGTGGAAGGTGGAGGCGGGGCTCCCCTGCATGGCGGCGGTGTGCTTCGGGTGGCGGCGGCCCGGCTCCGGACGGGAGGCGACGTGGCGGTGGCGATGCACACGGATCTACGGGGCGACGCAGTGAAGTGGGAGGTGGCGCGCAGCAGTGCGGCAGCGGCTCCAGTTAGACCGGACCAACCCGATCTGTTGCGTGTTCGACGGCGGATGGTGAAGTAGGGGGTGCAAGGGCAGTGGCAATGGCGGCCGACCTGTTGCAGCGTGGCAGCGGGCTTCACGGGCTCAACCTGGGGGCCAACCAGACCCTTTTTGGACCGGTGTGCCTCTGAGGGGGATTTATGGGCCGGCGGGCCCGGCCGGACAGAACAGGGACTTGTGTGCTTTGCGTTCGTGTCCGTTCGACTACCGTCTTCGGCGGTGGAGGTAGTTCCCTCCCGCGCGGCCGCGGTACTGTTGTCCCATGTACAACCTACTCTTCGCCTCTGTCTTGTTGCTTCATGTCCGCGGTGGCGCATGCTGGTGGGTGGTGAGTCTGGTGGTAGCGAGGCTTCATCCTCGCGGGCTCCTATGCTATGGATCATACGGGATCCCAGACAGGGTTTTTTGGGGAGAAATCATTGTCGGCTCAGCTGACACCGACGCGGTGCGGCCTCTGGGTGGCATCATCCCTTCCTGAAGGGCGTCGAGGATACCCCTCGTCCGCTTCCCTGTGTGTCGGGGGAAACCCTAGGGCCAGTGCGCTGGTCCAGGCAGCAGCGGCCGCATTCTTTCTTCAAGGTGTTGCTTGGTACTTGACGACCCGACGCTAGGAGCGTGGTGGTACTTATCCGGAGGGCGCAACGGTTGCGGGTCACTGTAGTTTAGTCGATCTGCCTATGTCTCCATTTTGTTTCTTCTGTTCTCTTTTCTTTGGGTGTGTGCTACTGCCCTAGCTGGCGTGGTGTGCCGGTTGTATCAAATGGTTGTGTGGTGGTTGTTGCTTTATTTAAAACGGTGCGAAAGCCTGTTTCGAGAAAGAAAAAGCAATTGTTCATCTGTCAGTGCCGGAAAAAATGGCTACGCTTTACTGCTAAAATATTAAATAGATAGATATGTCTTTTTTATACGCGTTGTATCAGTATGCTTATTTGTAATTACATAAAACCCAAGTATGCTTATTTGTAATTATATAAAACCCATGTATGCTTATTTGTAATTACATAAAACTATTTTGGCTTATTTGTAATTACATAAAACCCAAGTATGCTTATTTGTAATTACATAAAACCATTTTGTATCTACAATTCTTTGTACGGGAAGAGGAAAGCATAAAACCATTATGTACGGCAAGAACAATTGAATTGTCTGTCTTCGCAATATCTGTGCAAACTTTCTGCATCAGAAACCAACATGTTTAGATTTTTCTCAAAGTACAATCCCTTTTTAAATTATATCTTTTCATTTGAGCGTTTTCACATCATCCAATACTTTTCTCTCTTCGTCAACAACACAGCGCTACAAAACAGATGGCTAATCTCTGAAGAGTCTCACCGTTATACTTTTAGATGCACATGTGTGGAAGTATCTGCTACCACCTTTCACATACTACCATGCTCCATTTAAAAAAAAAATCAATTTTAAATGTTTTAAAAAAATCTATTAAAAATGTGAATGTCCACAAGACCTCTAGAAATTTCAGGTCCAAATTTAAAAAGGCCTAATGAGAAAAGAAAAGACAAATCTAGTATGAAAATAGTCACAAAAGACAAAAGCAATATTGACACTACTTATATAGATTTTTTTGTTTATAATTTTTCCTTTCAAATTTGGACATGAAATTTCTGGAGGTTGTAAACACATTATGTGTGAACATTCACACTTGTTTCTAGATTCTTTTGGAAAATATCTAAAATTGTTTTTTTTAAATGGGAGTATGTTAGCAGCTAAAGTGGTGGTAGCACTAGATCCCTCATCCAGTTCACACCCACTGACCCAATCTCCAGCGCTACTACAGACCTCGGTGGGCACGCCGCATGGCCTCGGTCCGGTAACCCAAAGGGGCAGGGCTCTTCAGTACCCGGTGGAGGTGCTCTCATGCCCAACCTCATCGTGGTAGTCCGGCTGTCCGGCTGTCGGGGAGGAAGCTTGCGTCCAGCCAGTGATGCTCCTCCGTCTCTTCAACATGCTCGATTCCTCATGGCTCTCACGCCGGCGCTATGCTAATTCAGGATTATCCGAGCCCGGGTTACTTTTTTTCTGAAAATTTCGAGTGTTAGTTTTAGAAGAAATCCGAATAACCTGATCCGAAATTTCATGTAAAACTAGTTGAATGCCCGTGCGTTGGGAAATCCAAGTATGCTTATTTGTAATTACATAAAACCACTATGAATCTACAATTCTTTGTACGGGAAGAAGAGAACGCGCTGACCCATTTGATCCGTTTTGCTCCGTTTTTGCTCCGTTTTTGTCCGTTTGGGTCGAAACTAGGGTCCAACGCACCGACGTGAACGGATCGACGTCCGTTTTTCGTCCGCGGCGACCCAATTTCGGTCCAAATTTGAGCCAGGTTTGCGTTGGCACGGATGCGTCTAAACGACGTGTGGAGTCCTTCCCGTTGGACCCTCTTGCCCGGCTGTCAGCCGCACCGAACGGTCAACCACCATCTTTAATGTGGCGGGAGAGGTCTTTATATGGTCGCCGGCGAGTCAAACCCTAGGTTCATAAAACCCTAGCGCCCCCCACCGCACACTCTTCCCCGGCGATGGCGACCACACCTCCCGACCACGCCTGAATGGACCCGCCACCGCCGCCCGCAGCACTTTTAGACCTGATGGAGCGAGCGTGCCGTCACTTCAGCATCCTCGATTCCTCATGGCTCTTACGCCGGCGCTATGCTAACTAGATGATTCCCCGCGCGTTGCAGCGGGAATTAACACTGCCATATTTTGATATGATAAACTTGTGACATATTAGAGTCGTAGGGTAAATTGGAATAAGCCGTCTTAGATAGCAATAAGTTCATCATTGCTTACTACAGTTTAAGTACTCACACGGTTTCAGAATGCGTCTACACCAAGAAATATGATTCTTTTCTTAATATTTTGTCAGAGCTTTCAAGAATAACATAGTGATATAGTTAGTCCACAAAGCATTCCAAAATGGATCAATTGTTATAGAAATGGTATGAGGTTGATGCTCAAAGCCATTGATTCACTTCAACTCCACTTCAATCTACAACATTTTCACAAAATATGTCTTTTTCTTGTTTCACACATTCCCCCACCAATCTGCAAAGGGAAACAACAACTACGATTACAGTGACATTTATTGTAAATGTTTTGAGAAGATGAGCACGCATGTCACTTCAGAAAAACAATATGCTGGTCGAGGATAATGCTGGCCACAATCGTCCTGATCCGATTATGCACCTGCTGAGATGGGACGAATTGTGCCCGTGCATTAAATTCACCGGTTACCGAATATAAATAGGTTTGAGCATCGGTTCGGCTGGATAGTTGTAGAAGTTAGAACGTTTCTTTATATATCACATAATGAAGTGAACTACTTTAAGCAGATCTCATAATGCAATGATAGACCAGAGCAAATCTGCAAGGGTAGATTGAGAAGTCGGAAACTCACCCATCTGTGTCGATCTCTATTGGTACTCTTTCTTCTTATTTGTTTCCTGAGTATGTGTTGGTCTTCTTGGCATCGTCGACACCTGTAGTTCAAGTCCACGAAGCACACAATCAGAAGAAATATAAGATAATTTGGGCTGACATAAATCTGCGGAGTATCAAACAGTCTTCCGGCAAGGCTACAAGGGAAAAAAATTCGAGTTTTTAACAATTTGAAACATACCATGCTAAATATTTTTTTACAAAGATAGATGCATACCTTACAACTATACAACAAAACATAATGGTAATATTTAATAAACGAAATGGGATGGCAAAATTCCATACATACAAATGATTTAACTATGCAAAAATTTACAAATGATTTAACCATTCAAATTTACATACAGAGATGTATTGTTCCAGATCTTAGAATATAATACTATTTCTACAACAAACAGCTCCTGAAAGATTGTTGTACATAGGAACAAAAACACAATGTTTGGCAGGTCCGTATGAGGGTTTTAATCTTTTTTTGTGCGCAGCAGTTTGAACATCACCTGTAATATTCTGAAGGATAGCTGACACAAAAGAGTAATGAACTTAGTACCGAGCGGCAGAGCGAAAGTAGAATAGAACACGGAATAAAACTATAGGCATGAAACATTTTACGTGCTTGCTGGATATATATGGGACTTACCAAACCAATTGGACTTGTGAACTGACAATAGAAAATAATTTGCACAGGACAGGTTAAACAATGATGGCAGTACACAGATCATGCTAATCTCAGCAAAATCAGTTCGCAGGGATCCGAATGAACTGTAGGAGTAGAGATCGTTCGATCCAAAGTCTAAAAAAACATGTTGAATTGGTCATCGTAAAAAAAAAGAGTATATAGCAGAACGCGAGATTACCCCGAAGCACTTCCACCCTGATTTCTTGTTCAGTTTTCATCACACCTTTATGAGTTAGATATAAATATCTGCACATAAGACCATGGGAGGATTGGTGATTTGACAAACCACTGCAGCCCGAGATGTGGTGGAAGTTGCCACACAAATACAATGAAGATTGAAAAAAATACGTAATTTAAGTATAGAATAATACTTATCTAATTAACACCAGTTGAATGTATCTACATAAGCAACATGAGGAAATATCACTCAAGGAACAGAAATTTCGAAGGAATATAGGATTGAGAAATGGAAAAGGCTGAAGAAAAAAAGAACAGAGAGAAGGGGAGGCATGCAAATCATGAGGTCTCGGCAAATCATGAGGTCCTAAGGAGTGGAGGTCTGCTACCTGACGAAGGCGAGGTCAGCTTCTAGATCTGAGTTGCTCGATCGGCCGGACGTTCGCGTTCATGACAGTGGAGAAGTATGGGGATGGCAGCAGCAGCCGGGGCTTAAAATTCGTTGCATCGACTAGGCTAGGCGACGGAAAGGAGCAGATCCAGTCCTTAAAAAGAAATCAAAATCCATCAGTTAGCCGTGATGTTTTTTCAGTGGAGAAGATGAAGAGGGAGAGAGCACATATCGGTGTGGAGTCGAGGCGACAGGGTAGTGCTGTCGTGGGGAGCAGGTGAGGGGAAATGATGAGTCGGAGTCGTGTATACAACGATTAATTAATTAATCCATGTTGGAAACCTTTTAGATATTATTTAATTATGTGGCATATTTGTTTAGGTGGCATGCTAGGATTGCTTAGAGATGATTGATGAGGTGGACACCTTGCATGTTGAGAGAAATAGCCTTAATGGGTTGCTCCTATTTCGATACTATAGATTCAGGATTATCCGAGCCCGAGTTTGCTTTTTTTTGTATGGAAAATCGAATAACCTGACCCGAAATTTCAGGTAAAAATCCGAACGCCCACCCTGACAAGTCAGAGCTACAAGTCACCAGACGATCTGGAGTACTGGTTGATTTTGTGTAAATGAAAGGCTTCTTTTGCAAAATTGCGACAGCCCCAACTTGTGGCCTAGAAACTACCGGTGCACAAATTTGCCTGGTTCACTCTCCCCCCACCCACCCAGCTCCCCCATTCCCGGTTGCCACATACAGTGCATCGGCGCGAGTCGAGAGTGGCCGTCGCCTCCCTCCAGATCCGCGGCGAGCCGTGAACGAGGTACTATCCCGCCGCACGCGCCACACGCGCACCGCTCTTCCTTCTCGTTCTGATATCCGATCTGTTATGTATGGTTTCTGTGTGCGAGGAAGTGTGCCGAATCTTTGCCCTAGAGTACTGATGAAATTGTTAGTCGGCCCTTCTCTGATACGTTTGCGGTCGACTAAAGCTGATTATAAAGCCCTAGATAAATCGTTACTGTCGCATCGTTCTTGATTGATCTAGTTTCCGATCTATAAAACTCTCTGTGGCGCTTCTCTAATGAAGAGCTAATGTCTCGTCCCCTAGCTTTACTGATATTTTTTTCTCACCGTTGATTCACAAGTTCCTTTCAAAGACATGCCGTGGTTTTGAGGCAAGAACATCAAACTACCCTGGTAATTACAAGAGAAAGGAACTGGTGACAAAAATCACAAACTTGCTGCATTACCACTGGCTGCATCTTGAAAAAGATGGAATCTTTCCCTGACCCTTTGCAGACCAGAAGAAATATATCATCAGATAAGCAGCTAAATTGGAGCCGGGGGTGGTGGAAGTGGAATATGGGATGTTGGAGTAGGGTCGTCGGGGTCTCCCTAGTTGCTGGAAGGCCGAGAAGGGTTCGTGATGTGGGGAGGAGGCTGGGAGTGAGGTTTCTGGAATCATGTCCTGTCCCACTCACTCCATGATGAGTGGCTGGAAATACGAGATTAGTATCCGCAGATAGCTCAGGCCTTGCTCTTCTCCCTGGCAGTACAGATTGGAGGACGAGAACAATATGAAAGGCCACTATGGGCCGGGCCTTAAGAAACTCCTCTTGTAAAACCAAGTTCAAAACAGCTATCTTCTTTAAAGTTGGGATCAGCCCTCAGATTCCGTGCTGTTCCTCATGTCAAAGTGCCAAATCTGAACCTTGGGCTGAAAGCTTAATTTTCTTGCACCTTCTTTTCTCGGCTCATTATTTAGTCTGAGTTGCTTCCTAGCCATCTATGTGTATGTACTCTGCGAGTGGGTGTATATAAGACCACTGATTCATGATGTGTCCTCATATATGATACTCAAAATGCAACTACTGTTTCTCGTTTAGTTGGTAGTCGTTTCTTTCCTTGCATGTGAAGATGAAGCATTGTGCTTCAAGTGGCATCAGCAAGGGCAGTTTAGCTATTTTCGTGGGAGTCATTAACTAGTTAATGTCGTTTACAAGGTTTTTGAGTCGCCGAGTCAAGTCAAGTCGCCAGCCCTGCGACTCGCTGTATAGTCGCCAAAAGTCGCTGTATAGTCGCCCGAGTTGCCTGATTAGTCGCGAGTCGCCCTGATTTTGGGAAAACGACTCGGCGACTATACAGCGACTCAAAAGCGACTATACAGCGACTCAAAAGCGACTATACAGCGACTCAAAAGCGACTATACAGCGACTCAAAAGCGACTATACAGCGCTTTTGAGTCGCGAGTCGCCCTGATTTTGGGAAAACGACTCGGCGACTATACAGCGACTCAAAAGCGACTATACAGCGACTCAAAAGCGACTATACAGCGACTCAAAAACCATGGTCGTTTATACTTCTTGTTGAACTGTAAACATCAAACTTAGCTTTTGGTTTTTAGATTTCCATAATGTCTATGCACCAGAGTTTCTAGCACTAGGTTCAACTTGTATATTTGAGAAACTTGTCTGGCCCTTTATTTTGCATTTAGCATTGTTACATTTCAGGATTTACAGAGTAAATACATCATTTTCTATTTGCAGCATATGTTATGTTTCAGTGATCCGATACCCATTTTAGATAGCACTCATTTTATCTCAGGGTCTTCTGGATCATGTTTGACCATTGCGTGCCTTGTAGTAATCTTATTTGGAACGTAATTCGAAATTAAACTTCCTTGTTTCAGGAAAACAAAAGGATGGAATTTAAATTTGAGGCACCATGGAAAACCGACTTACTTGCCCTGGACAAATATGACGTTAATGGTAAAGAGAAATCAATTACAGTTAGAAATGAGTATCCGCGGCGCCCTGTCCCTATTTCTGAAGTTGCTGATGCTTCCCATTTGAAAAAAATGAAGGAGGTATGCTAACTATCCATCTGTGTGATATTCCTCTCCCCTTACTTTTTTCTATCCCAGTGCTGACTCTTGACATTGTCTGTTTCAGTTAACGCTAGAAAGGGATGTTGAGATTGCCAAGTCCATTGCAAATGACATAATCATCCCAGACCCTGCTCCCCAGGTTTGTGTTACCTTCATTTCCCTAATTTGATTGATGAGTCATTCCATTATATTAGTTATTTTGTTCAACCCTGTAATATTATAGGGTACTTAAGTCTCCTGAAACAGTATATGTATTGTTGTCATATATGAACCTTGGATAGGAACACGTGGATTCACATGCTGAACCATGCCAGCTTTAGATCCCCTTACTTTCTCTTCCCTCCTTGTTGGTGAACTCATGTTTGGTTTATCTTTAGCCTACACCAACTTGCTTGGCTTACAAGGTTTTCTTGTTTTCATTGTTGTCATACATGCACCTCCATAGACCACAAGACAGTATTTTTGTGCTTTTAGTTAAATAACTGATGCCTTTCACCTTTTTCAACTGTGATGGATCCATCTAGTGGCTGTGTGATACCTTCTTGGACAAATATCCCCAATTGGAGCCCATCCTTGCAAAGGATAGTGTCCGGTGCTTCCTCCGATTTTTCGAGAACTGTGCAGGCCAGGGCATGTTTTGGGATCGTACCATCACCGCACAAACCTTAACCTGTATTGTCAGATTCAATGCCTTGCGATGTGCAAAACTTGTACTGGAGGGCATGGCACCTGAGCTCTATGGGATGCACGCCAATCCTAACTGCATAAACATTTATGGATACTTCGCGCTCCACGAAGCTGCTGAAAGGTTCTCTGTTGACATGATCAAGCTGCTTTTACGCCATGGTGCATCACCCAATGTGCGCACAGTTGGCAACGATATTGTTGAGAATCTACTCCCCCTCCATGTCGCAATTGAGAATACTTGCCTGCATAAGTACCTGGAGGACAATCTGGAGGATAATCTTTCTCGCAGCCAGAATCATCTGGATTATATCTACAAGCTTATTCATCTGCTGTGTCTACCTGAAATGGTCTGTTTCATTTCCCTCCCTCTACGAGTTACTACTTTTGCAGCATGACATAAAGAGTAACTGTGGTCATACCATAGACCCTGACAGCCGTTATAATGAAATTAGTGATACTAATTACCGGGCATCTTTCATCTCAACTTGTCAGAGAAAGTAAAGTTTTGTTTGTTATACTTATTCCTTTTTGTGTTCATGTGTTAGTGCATGTTCTTATAGTAAATGATAAAAAGTCATAAAAAATATACAAAAACTGTTGCTAGTAATTAATTTTTCTTTCTTTGCCTTGGAGATTGTCCCTAATCCATATTTACTTTGATAGGAGGAAACACAGGGATATATAGAAGGATTATTCAACATTGCTTGCGTATTAATGCTCAATGAACTTATATTTTTGTTCCTTGTTGTTTTACAGAAGATCTTTTTGGATACAACTAGACTGCTTGCAGAAAAAACAAATAATCTACTTCAGGAGCTCTGGAATTACATTGAGGATGGAAAACTTATCCATTCTGCAGTTCTACTACTGGCTGCTCACGAGCAGATCCGTGGGGGCAGCTCTTCCAAGATAAATGGCAGTACTAAAAAAAATGGGTTTGACATTATCATTAAATGTATAATGAGGCTTTCATTTGCCTTGAAGTTAGAGAAAGGTTCACATGGAATGACACAGGAACTTCTGGAGGAAAGGAAGACACTTATTGATTGCATATGGCTTCTTGTTGATGTAATTTCCCATGCCGGTGAAGATCTTTCTGCGTACATTCAAGCGCATTCTGAGGTAAGCATTTTGGTATATTGCGGCTGCGGTGCCTCAGATGCCTTTTACTTAATATTTGTATTTTTACTATCATTAGTGCTGTTGTTTTAAAAATACACGCCCTAGTCTTAGCAAGAAGAATGTTAATAATTCTCACTTCAACTGAAAATTCTAATGTTATTTGCTCTGTGTGGGTTTACTGGGCTGGGGGGCCAAAATGCTAGGAGCAAGGTACAACGGGAATTTTTGGTGCTCTGCATCTGATTAAAGCACATGGACATTTTGCCTTACCTAATTAACGGCAGCGGGTAATGCAAGAGTTTGCACCTGGACGTGCATGCTGTATTGCTGTACATGCATTGCCTGCATGCTCCTGATACTTTTGTGCTGTGGATTTCTCTCCTCTAAACTATCCAGCCTGCTGCGCCTTTAATGCAGACTTAATTATGTGGCCTAATATGAACGAACGTGCCTAATCTGCTTGCTGGCCTAATAAACGTGGACTGAGGTAGTATTTTTTATAACTTTGTAATAAGTGTTCATTCTGTTTAACAAATCTTATACAGAAATGAACTTAGTAAAATATAACACTTTCTCGATATCATCGGTTGTTTCACAACATTTCGAGTCTGGTTGCATTGAGTGGCTGTAGCATAACCAACATATCTTCATTCTGTTTGGTGGAGTTTGAAATTTACATTAAGAGCATCACAAGATTATGCTTCCCCAAAAGTGTTGCGCATTCTCAGTAAAAAGAGGAGCTTAAGAGCCCTGTTGTGTTGAGAAGCTAGAGGCATTCTTACCTAGTGCTTGGGCCATGGGCTTAGCCCAGAGCAGGAGCGGGCATACCCAAGGTTCCATTAAGCGCTAAGCGCTGAGCAACGTTCCCCCCCCCCCCCCCCCCCCCCCACCCCACCCGCTTTTGCATTTTCCTTAATGATTAAAACAATTAAACGCACGCTTAAGTGGTAGGTGTTTTTCCTTCGCTCAGCGCTTAGGCGTGCTTAAGAGCATTTAATCCTCATCGAACAGACAAACAACTGGAAGGAGATTGTTATATGAGTTCATGATATATACAATTGTTGATGATTTCTGTGTTCAAGTCACACACTACAACTGGAAGGAAAATGTTAGTTCCTTTTCCAGCACCGTATGTATTTTTGGCATGGAAATGCAAATCTTACAATGAATACTTAATGCATGCATAAATAGTGAAAACGTTGTGACAGAAACACTTGATCTCCATATTAATATTATCTGACAGTGTGAAATGCCAATTTTGTTTGTTCTTGGCTTCACTTATGTCTATTTTGTCACTGCCTTGTATCGTTTTTAGCAGTAAAATTGCCCGTATCAACATCAATGTGTTTGGTTAATGCTATTGCATGGTGCATGAATGGAGAACATGCGCTTGTGTCATTCCTCTTTGTTTATTTCTGGAAGCTTGGCAGATAAATTGGCAAAAAATGAGCGCTTCCATATTTTTATGGTGGCAGCTGTTTGGCATGACTCCCAGCTCCGAAAATTCTAGGTGCTAGAGCTGGGGGTACATTAAGGGCGTTGACATGAGCCTTCCTTATTCATGTTAGACTGAAAATTTATGCTTAAGGCACTTCATTTAGCCTACAAACTCCAGGTCCTGCAAGAAACAGGGAGTTGGAGCTCATTACCTTATCTTGTGTGTTGCCCCGGAGGACAGTTCAATTTTATTCAACAAATACTAGGTGTATACAATTTATGACAAACCTCTTTAGGTTTGTCTAAACTTCATTTGGATCATACCCTGAAGAAATTGACACCTTTCTTTTGGGAAACCAAAATGAAACAATTAAAGTGATTTCAAATAGTTGGAATTTTAAGAACTGTGAAGTTTAGTTAAATATACAGAAGTGTGATGCAGTTCTCTACTCGTACTTTTAAAACGTCTAGATCATAAATTCTGACTGCAGAACTTGTGGAAGCTAGCAGATTTTTCTTTAAGACAGACAAGATACATCAATCTAGATGAATCCAAATATGTCTATTATGTAGTTTATCCAACAAGTAGTGAATTGAATGTGATAACTGTTTTTGCACACTGTTGTATTGCCTTCCAACTCATATTCCATAATTGCAGTTTCCTCCTCCAAACAATTCTTGCCATCATCTTGCTGCTTACAATTGGTTGTATAATTGCTACATTGTATATACAGTAGATCTGTGTTAGCGATTATATTGCCGTATACAATTACAACAGCTTGTATGTCATGTAGGTGCCCCAAGTGGTGGTCTTTCAACATGTTTCATCTATCCTTAAGGAGTATGGATTTTGCCCTACTGAGGATTCCTTGGACAGTCTAAACCTGTACGACTCTTTGTATTGATTCACACACTAAATTTTCTATGTGAATAAACGGTTATTTGCTGATTATTTTATTTTGTTTCCCACTTCTTGAAGCCGGCCTTATGACTGTAGAAAGTCAGGCGGAGAGTCATGCAAAGGTATGTTGGGCTCAAGTGATTCTTTTTACATTTAAGAAACTGAGTCCTAATCTCTCTCATTTTTAAAATAAATAATAGGGCGTACAGATGCAAACATGGCACTTACAAAAACAGCCAGTCTGGATGATGCAGAGGAAAAGGTAAAGATAATCAAATCTGGGGTTGATATAGCTTTGGATAGATTGATGATGTTAGGTAATGAGTAATGATATCGTGGCAGCAAAAAGAAAGATATCTAAAAAATTATCTGCCCTTTCATTGTTCCTTCTTTTATTTTACATCAAGTTTTCAAAAGAATATGTAAAGATTTTTTTTCCCAAATTGACAAATCCCATGAACACTGGCAGATGCATAATAGAATCTTTTTGTTTTAAGGCGCGTTTTCTTGACTTTTGACTGTGCTCATCTTGCCCTAATCTCGAGTCCAGGTTACAACTGTTGGAAATGACAGCCTCTCCCTTATGGCATGGCAGCCCACTATACAAACACAGGTAACCCGTCATTCCTTTATACTGAGCACCAAGCAGCTTTGCCTACACCTTATGGCAGCACAAATGGGTCATTAACTAGAGCCCAACGTGATGGTTTTGGTGCTGCAAAGCTGGGCAGCTTTGTATTAGCGTATTCAGCCATATTTGTAGAGAACAAGTATACAAGTATTCATGTTCAAATGGGCTTTGGCTACTGAACTCTGCTTCTAGTGCTCATTAAATGAGCTACAAAATACCTAGTTTGTGTTCACCACACACGACACATGTATAGAAACTAGATTTTGCTACTAGAACAGCCAAGAAAAAAATAGTGATCAAGGC
>QRDG01001482.1:119758-251671 GCA_012064385.1 Puccinellia tenuiflora | reverse complement strand
CTCCGGAGTGTGTGTCTCCTAGCCGCAAGCCGCTCCACACTCCGCTTCGTAGGTCCGTCGATCAGAAGAGACCATGCTGTTGCGGCCTCAGCGTTGCCGCTCGCCATGGTCGGTTCCCTCATAGCCATCAACAACCCAGTCATGACTGTCCTAGGACCACCATCGGGGAATCCATGTTCCGCCTCGTACTCAGCCTCCACGGCTGCCAACGCGATCTAGGCCGGAGATCTCCTGCCGTGGGAATGGACGAGGATACGAGATCCCGCCATTGTCGGATGGCTTCCTCCATCGGCGGTGGGGAGTTGGAGGGGATGACGAGCGGGTTGGCGGCTGCTAGGGTACGGCCCAAGCCGCTAATTTGGGAAGAGTTAGTGGCCTTGCAATCTCTTGAATTTCCTTTTTCTTACAAGCTCCTAGCTAAGTTATCTCATGCTACACTCGTACTCATACTCGATTTGAGTTTCAGCATTGTTGACCGTCCCCCTAGAGGATGGGAAGCCCTGATAATCCACATCGAGGGACCGACATGTGTCCTTATATTTTTTTCTCGCGAGTTTGTCATTGTATTCTCGTTTTTACTATGTTGTATCTTGCGAGCGAACCCCAACTAACCACAGCCCCGATCTCCTCCCCGCCACATCGCCACCGCTGATAGCATCGGCGCCTGGTCTAGCATGCACAGCCACCGATGTCATCAGGAGCCCATACTCCTTGCAACACGGACGACAATCACTTGCAGCTCTGCCACCATCGTGGAGCACTGGCAGAGAGCTCCCACAAGTGCTCCTGGATATGTAGCATCGTCAGAACCCTTGCAGCAGCCCGGTGTCTGGTAGGCAACACCGATGATCGCCGATAGTGGAATCATGATCATTAGTGCAACATGCTGAAAAATCTGCTAGCACCCCCACCCCCTTCCATGGCAGGACCGCCCCTGAGCGCTGACAGCATCGTTGCGCCTCTTGCAACACTGTCGTGCACTACTGGCAGCAACACCAGTCACAACTCATAGCATCACTACCCACCGCCACTTGTAGTCCTCGTAGCAAAACATTGGGTTGTCAGCCCCGGTTATCCTTCTGCGGCTTCAACATCATCAGGGTCAGGCTCGTGAGTGCAGTGGTTGCCCCTCCAGTGTCACCGACCCCCACCCTCCCCCCCCCCCCCCCCCACCCCCCACCCTGATACGTCCAAAACGTATCTACTTTTCCAAACAATTTTGATGTTGTTTCTCCTCTAATTTGCATGATTTGAATGGAACTAACGCGGAGTAACGCTGTTTTCAGCAGAATTCCCTTGGTGTCTTATTTTTGTGCAGAAATCAAAGTTCTCGGAAAAATCTGGAAAATTCCAGAAATTATATTTTTGTAGAAGACCCACGGAGCCAGAAGGTGAGCTGCTGGGCGCAGCCTAGGGCTGGCCGCGCCTGGGGCCCACCTGGCCAGCTAGTTGCTCGGCTGGCGACGCCCTTTCGCCTATTTACTTCATTCGACCTAAAAACGCTAGAACCCCCGATCGTTCTTCCAAAAAAGATACAGAGCGCCGCCGCCACCTCAAAACCTAATTTGGGGACCAGAAGTTTCTGTTCCGGCACCCTGTCGGGACGGGGATTGAAGGGGAGATCGTCGCCATCGCCATCACCACTGCCTCTCCATCGACCATCCATGTTTCCCCCATCCATGTGTGAGTAATTCCCCGTTGTAGGCTGAGGGGATGTTAGGGATTGGATGATATTGTTCATGTAATAAGATGTTGGATTGTTAGGGCTTGATGCCTAGTACCTGTGAGAGTGCTTTTTATCGTTATTTCAACTTGGTGTGCTTAATGCTTGACACATAGGGCCCGAGTGCTATGTTTTCAGATCTGAACATATTATGATAAATGTTGTTTTAGATTGTATCTACAAGTTATTTGCACCTGTTATTGCCCGGAACCCGAGGCCCCAAAGTGACAGTTTTTGGAACAACCGGAGGGGATGGTTTTGACTTGAGGATCACATGTATTCATTGAATATTAATGCTTTGCTCCGGTACTTTGTAAAAAGGAGTACCTTAATTACCTTTCGGTTCCTCATAAAGGCCCCGCTAACACGGGATGGTTGGACAAAAGATGTCGTGCAAGTTTCTCATTGCGAGCACGCACGACTACCTACGGAATACATGCCTATGTTTATTAGCACCTCGATATTGTTTATTTGTTTATCTGCATGTTGCCTTATTAATTATTTCATGAACTATCTCATCCATGCAGCACTCGTATTTACATCCCTATGCCTACGGTGTTTTAATCCTGCTGTCACTACAATTGCTACTATTGCTGTTTTTACATTATTACTGCTGTTAATTTATTACTGCTGCTGTTATATTACTGTTGCTACTGATAAATATCACCAAGAAAGTTACTTTCCGGGTGTAGCTTATCTGACAAATCAGCTGCTAATTCTTATAAATATTCTTTGGCTCCCCTTGTGTCGAATCAATAATTTTGGATTTTACTTCCCTCGAAGACTGTTGCGATCCCCTATACTTGTGGGTCATCAAGACTATTTTCTGGCGCCGTTGCCGGGGAGCATAGCTCTATTTATAAGTTCACTTGGGAGTTATTCTGTCTGCTGCAATCTATTCTTCATTATGAAGGATAAGCGTGATCCTAAGTTTCCAATACTACCTTCCACCACAAGGAAAGGTATTGCTCTCAACTCTAAAGCTGCTCTTGATTCACCTACTGTTTTGAATAAGCTTGTTACACCACCACCACCACACACTTCACATGTTGCTTCTGCTGGTTCTGATACTGTGTCTGATGAATTTGATGATGCTTCTACTATACTAGATGAGTCTGGCTCTCTAGGTCCTTTTTTGGATTCTATGGTTGCTAAATCTAAAGAAATTGAATCTGATAAAATCCTAATGAAAATGTCATTACACCTGCTGTCTCTCCTGAGAGAGGGAATTATGGTAGTAGTTATCCTGATGATGCTTATGTTGAAATTGATGATGAATTTATTAGAGCAAGCATGGATATTGACACTTTCGATCCTGAGATACGGAAGAAACTTCTTGAAAAACATGCTATGAATTATAAAACTGCTCATGATCCTGAGTTTGCCACATCTCCTATTAGCATTAAGGAAAAGGATTATGATTTTTCTGTTGATCTGTCACTCATATCAATTGTTGAAAATGAACCTTTTTATGGAAAAGAAAATGATAATGCTATAGAACACATGAGCAAACTCACTACTTTGAGTAGGTTGTTTTCTGATGACAAGAAGAAACAAGGTTATTACATAACAAAGCTTTTTCCCTTTTCATTGAAAAATGAAACTAAAAGTTGGTTTAACAATTTAGCTAGTGGATCCATCAAAAGCTTTGATGAATTAGGAAAAATCCTCTTTGAAAATATTATCCTGCTCATGTGCAACATGTTGCTTTGCAAAGAATTTTCAATTTTAAACAAATTGAGAAAGAGTGTCTACCCGAAGCTTGGGGGAGGTTTTGTGCCTTACTCAGGGCTCGGCCTGGACATATGATACCTAAAAATGAGCTCATGGATATCTTTTATAATGGACTAACAGATGAATCTAGAACATATCTGGATAGTTGTGCTAGTTGTGTTTTCAGGAAAAGGACTCCGAATGAAGCTGAAGAATTATTGGCTAAAATAAGCCGGAATCATGATGATTGGTCTACACCCGAGCCGCCACCAACACCACCACCAGTGCCGACTCAGACATCAAAGAAGAGGGGCATTCATGTGCTAAATTCTGAAACTATGTGGGAAGCGAAGAAATCTCTTAAGGAGAAAGGTATTAAAGCTGAAGAAGATAAAAATATACCACCTATTGAAGCGTTATGTGAGCCTATCACTCATTCCCCTATGGTAGAGGTACACTCTCTTCTTGATTTTAATGCTAGTGATGTTCCTGATAGGAAGCCTCCTGACCAATGTTTAGATGAATTTGATAACTTTATTATTAAGCAAACTCATTTCAACACTCAAAATCAACGGCAAGAAAAAAATTATGTCATTAAAAATTTGCATGATGTTTTAGAAAGAACTGCTAATGATGTTAAAGGACTTACCAAGCATTTTGCCATGGTTCAAACTCAACTTGAACAAATTGCTAAAGCGCAAAAAGATTTGCTTGCTGAAACCTTTAAAAAGGATGATGAACATGATTTTGGTATTGCAACTAGAGGTGGTGCTTCTACTCAGGATCCTTTATATCCTGAGGGACATCTTAAATGAATTCAACAAGAGTCTCAATTAGCTGAGAATAACATTGCTAGTCTTCCTAAAAAGAAAACGAAGAAGCATAAAGAAGTAGGAGAGACTAATGAGTTGGAAATTGATACAGAGCGTGTCTTAGAGAATCCTAATAATATTTCCATCTCTGATGCTGAAACTGAAGATGATAATGAACCTGTTAATGATATTGATAAAGACAATGAACCTAATAAAGAAGAAAGCGATGAAGAACCTGAAAAACCTCCTAAAAATAGGAAGTATAATAAGGAAGAACTTGTTGCTAGGAAGCATGGTAGTGAAAGGGAACCTTGGGTGCAAAAGCCTATGCCTTTCCCTAACAAGAATAATAAATCAAAGGAAGAAGAGCATTATAATAAATTTTGTGAGTGGATGAAACCTCTCTTTTTTGCAAATTCCTTTGACTGATGCTATTGAACTGCCTCCTTATTCCAAATACATGAAGGATACTATTTCTAACAAAAGGAAAATTCCTGCTGAGGAAATTTCCACTATGCTTGCTAATTATTCTTTTAATGGATAAATTCCAAAGAAGCTTGGAGACCCAGGTATTCCAACTATTCCTTGCTCAATTAAGAATAATTATGTAGAACTGCTTTATGTTACCTTGGTGCAGGGGTAAGTGTTACGCCTTTCTCTCTTTATAAGAGGCTTCACTTGGAAAAATTGATACCCACTGATATTTCTTTGCAAATGGCCGATAAATCAACTGCTGTTCCTATTGGCATTTGTGAGGATGTCCCCATTCAAGTGACTAATAATTGTCTTATCTTAACTGATTTTGTGGTGCTTGATATGCCTGAGGATGAAAATATGTCTATTATTCTTGGAGACCTTTCTTAAATACTGCAGGGGCTGTTATTGATTGCAACAAAGGGAAGGTCACTTTCAATGTTAATGAAAAAGAGCAGACCGTTTATTTTCCAAAGAAGGTTGACAAGGTCTATGGTCTAAATTCCATTGCAAATGTTAAAACCATCAAGATAGGAGAAGTTGATTGTCCCATATATGATCATCACAAGGAATATCAATTTCTTATGGTTGGGACAATAGCCATCAAGTTTGAGGTAACATAATTGTTTGGTGGGACTCAAATTTTTTGTGTTATATAAGATAAGCTTGAAGCAAGACTTGATCAACCTTGTTCTCAAATTTATTTTATGTACATGAAACCATGATCTCCATGTTACTTTTGTTTTGATGATTGCTTTAGCACTGCTGTGATTTTAGTTTTCGGTTAGTTTTTCATCTTTCATTTTCGAGATTTCAAGTCATTTTATAACCCTAAAAATGTCCTGAAATCAAAGTTGTCAAAAATTTATGGAAAAATTCTGCAAAATTTTTATGCATTAAATGGGGCCCTGCAGTACCAGGGGATGCAAAAGGGGACCCACCATGTGGGCAGGTGACCCCTGGCCGCGGCCAGGCCTTCGCCGTGCCTGGGTGGCACCTGGGGCCCACCAGGCCCCCCACATGGTGAGCTTCCTCCCCATTCTTTCTCTCTCCCGACTTTTCACTCCACCATTGCTCAAACCCGTGTTCTTGCTATTCTTGATCGAGATTTTCGATCTACTTGCTCAGCCCATCTTTTCTGCTGAGATTTGGATCATTTGCTCTCCGGTATGTGACTCCTCCAATTATCCAATCAAAATTTTGAATGGTTTAGTATATCTTGGGTATTTTGCTGCTGTAGGTAACTTGTTTAGTGAGCTTGCATGCTTGAGTATGAACTTGTTAACTAGATTTGATGCATGGACAGTGTTACCCGTGAATTTTTCACTCTAAAATCAAGTTTTATGAGGTTTGTTAAAAATTTCAGAATGAGAAGAATGGATAAACATGCTTATGGAGAGGTGTTTGAGAGGAGACACTCAACCTCCTCTAGGGTGACAAGATCTTCGGGTACCGATCCTCAATTTAGACAATCCTATAATGAAGATTTGATGACACCCGACTTCATACAACGAGAGAATGAAGTTCATCCATCAGTCTACCCTTGCGATGATTTTCTTAGAGCTGCAGGTATCTTTGATGATTTCTATAAGCTAATCTCCAATGCAGGGTTAGAAAATTTTGTGAAGATTGAGTTGCCTCAATTTGAGAATCTCACAAGGACGTTTGTCCAGAGTTTTAAATTTAACAACTCTACTTTTAGACCATCAGTTGAATTTAAACTGTATAATGAACCTTGTAAGATGTCTCTTAGTAAGTTTAGTGGTATTTTAGGTGTCCCCACAAAGGGACAGCCATGAAATTTCAGGAACAACCACCTTACTTGTGGAGTCTCTACAAGGAGTTATGCAATGATGATGACCGTTCGGTGCAGCGAGGTAAAATTAGAAGCATTCAGTTTCCAGCTATTCGATATTTTACTTATTATGTTGCTAGATGAGTTCTTGCTAGAGATAATACTAGCAACATTACTAATCTTCATCTTGCTATTCTCGCTGCTGCAATTAATAAAGATAGAACTTTTAGTATTGGTGCTTTGATTGCTTGTCGTCTTGCTACTAACCATAGCAGGGGAGCTATTTATGGAGGGGTCATTGCCTCACGCCTCCTTGCTACACGTGGTCACGAACCTGACCCCTCAGATACTCAACTTCCTGTTAAGAAACTTGATTTGAGTTTTATGAAGTTGCATCAGTTCATTTCTCAGGGGTCTCAACTTGATAACATGCTATACAAAATTATGTTTGCTAACGACATTGTGCGAGAAGTCGCATTGCCGGATCCTTGTTTGTTTAACCATGTCAACAGGAAAGGATGGTCCTTCTCTGAGTACGAGCTGGACGTGTACCTTGGGACTCCAACCTTCCATACAGAAGCCACAAAGGAGCACACAACTGAACAAGAACTTGCACCAACTGGAGGGGAATACACCCCAAATTATTTTGGGGAAGGCTCCTCACACTACTACCAGGACGCAGGGACTTCCTCGTCGCAGCCACCGGAGTCGACCTACCCCACCTACGATGCACCAGGGTGGAACCCATGGGGCGGCTACCACTGAGTCCCAACTTAGGCCAAAAGCCTAAGCTTGGGGGAGTACGTATCCTCACCGACACTTCACTCATTTATATATTCTAGTCGGTTTATACGTTCTTGCTTTGTATATCCATATTGTATCTTCTTGATTTAGTTTCTTGCTGTAGTTTTTGTCTTTCGAAATTCGAAAATCCAAAAACATTTTCCTTTATTTCAGTTTTCGGTTTGTTTTTTATTTTCTCTTTTCTTCCTTTTTCGGTTTCTTCTTTTTATTTTTGCTAATCTGAAAATCCAAAAATATTTCCTTTAGTCATTTGTTTGCTTCCCTTTGTTCTTAAAATTCGAAAAGCCAAAAATATTTTCCCTCTTCTCTTTTATTTTTGTATATTGAATGCAGGGTTCGATCAGTTCTCACAGCGTCGCTTGGGCTCGATCTTTATTTCCATATCATTCGGTCATGCAAGTGAAGAGCAATAATGACGATATTTGGTGAAGTGGACATGGTAAATGGGCTGGTATGAACTCTATTTGTTTTCTCTTTTGTACATATACTTGTCCGGATGATCATGCTTTGGCTCGTCCTGATAATTAGCTGTATTGGTAATGTATACTTGGTAGTTCATATTTTCCTATGATTAGTTTCAACCGTCTAGGAGTGAATAATTTGCCATGCAGAAATTAACATGTATTGCTTCATTCATAATTTAGTATGGTATTGTGGTATCCTCCTCCGAATAATTCATGTTGGATTGACTCGGCACATGTTTACACATGATTGACTAAAAGAAAGTCTCATGCCTCGTTGAACTTTTTGTCTCAAAGTATTGATATCACTTTTATGCCTTGTTTAATATTGTTTTGTCGCAAAGCATGATTATGACAAGTATTGCTCTCCTAGTTGTCGCTTCCCAGTCTTTTGTTAGCCTTCACTTGTACTGAGCCGGAATGCTGCTCGTGCATCCAAAATCCTTAAAACCAGTCTTTCCAACACGTCTACCATAAATTCCTATATGTAGTATTTCCTTGCCATTCCAAGTAAATTTGTCATGTGCTACCTTTAAAATATTCAAAATGCTCCTTTTTGTGCCTCTGTTTTTAGCTCATGAGGAAGCAGTAGCGAAGCTAGATATAACATGTGACAAGCAAGGTCATTTCCCCCCTTTTCACCCGGTGTTGATGGTTCACGTCCTCACTTGAATTTGACCCGAGAGCGGCTTAAGCAAAATATAAATATAACTCACCATTCTCCTCCGCACAATGAAAACCTGAGAAATCAGTCAAAACATTGGTTAGTGGTGAAACAAAGGAGAAAAGAGGAGCGACCTCATTCCTCTAAAACCAGCCGCTCTCAAAAGTCTAAAAAACCTTGCTTGAAACAGGGGACTAGCTAGTTTCTTTACTGTGGAGTCGTTGACGAAAGCATGCATATCTCAAAACTGTTTCACTTCTGTTTCATAAAAAGATAAAAAGCTCTAGCACATGACTAATCCCTGCTTCCCTAAGCGAAGGGCTTGTCTTTTATTTTCATGTTGAGTCACCATTTCCTTCCTTGAGCACTTCTCCGAGAGCATAGTTGTCATTCTAATTATAATGTGCTTTGTTGCAAAATACTATTAACTGAGTTATAGTTGTGATGTCGCATCTTTGATATCTTTGTTCTAGTCTCCACTTGAACTTCGGAGGTGCTCTGCATTTATGTTTTGCGGTACCAGAAAGGGCTAGCGAGATACCATCGTACCATACTTTATTTTGAGCATTGCAATCTTGTTAATAGCCGTATGCCATATTATTAATTCTTAGTATGTTGGAATCTTTTCATATGTCTATATGGTTGCTAAGTTGCATTTCTATTATGACTTTTATCATGCACTTGTTAAGGTTTTGATCATAAGCACAAGTATGTTTACATCATGAGAAGCAAATGTGTTTGTAAAAGTTTCTTTTATCGCACTCAGTTTGCCAACTGAATTGCTTGAGGACAAGCAATATGCTAAGATTTGGGGGAGGTTGATACGCCCAAAACGTATCTACTTTTCCAAACACTTTTGCTGCTGTTTCACCTCTAATTTGCATGATTTCAATGGAACTAATGCGGACTAACGTAGTTTTTAGCAGAATTGTCTTGGTGTCTTATTTTTTTACAGAAATCAAAGTTCTCGGAAAAATCTGGAAAAATTCCAGAAAATATATTTTTTTAGAAGACCCACGGAGCCAGAAGGGGAGCTGCGGGGGTCAGCCACAGCCCCCAGACGCCACCTGGGCGCGGCCGAGGGTTGGTCGCACCTGGGGCCCACCTGGCCAGCTGGTGGCTCAACTGGCGACTCCCTTTCTCCTATTTACTTCCTTCGACCTAAAAATGCCAGAAACCCCGATCATTTTTCCAGAAAAGATACAAAGCGCCGCTGCCACCTCAAAACCTAATTCGGGGACCAGAAGTTCCTGTTCCGGCACCCTGTCGGGACGGGGATTGAAGGGGAGATCGCCGCCATCACCACCGCCTCTCCATCGACCATCCATGTTTCCCCCATCCATGTGTGAGTAATTCCCCGCTGTAGGCTGAGGGGATGTTAGGGATTGGATGAGATTGTTCATGTAATAAGATGTTGGATTGTTAGGGCTTGATGCCTAGTATCTGTGAGAGTGCTTTTTATCGTTGTTGCAACTTGGTGTGCTTAATGCTTGACACTTAGGGCCCGAGTGCCATGTTTTCAGATCTGAACATATTATGATAAATGTTGTTTTAGATCGTATATACAAGTTGTTTGCACCTGTTATTGCCCAGAACCCGAAGCCCCAAAGTGACAGCTTTTAGGACAACCGGAGGGGATGGTTTTGACTTGAGGATCACATGTATTCATTGAATGTTAATGCTTTGCTCCGGTACTTTGTAAAAAGGAGTACCTTAATTACCTTTCGGTTCCTCATAAAGGCCCCGCTGACACGGGATGGTTGGACAAAAGATGTCGTGCAAGTTTCTCATTGCGAGCACGCACGACTACCTACGGAATACATGCCTATGTTTATTAGCACCTCGATACTGTTTATTTGTTTATCTGCATGTTGCCTTATTAATTATTTCATGAACTATCTCATCCATGCAGCACCCGTATTTACATCCCTATGCCTACGGTGTTTTAATCCTGTTGTCACTACAATTGCTACTATTGCTGTTTTTACATTATTACTGTTGTTACTTTATTACAGCTGCTGTTATATTACTGTTGCTACTAATAAATTGCACCAAGAGAGTTACTTTCCAGGTGTAGCTTGTTGGTGAAAGGGTGTTGGCGAGCTGGTCGGAGTAAAGATTTGGGTGACAGAGCCGCCAGGGTGGCGCTCGGATTCGTTCTTGGTACTTAAGGTAGGAGAAGACGGGTGGTTCTCTCCCCCAAACTAATGAAGCTACTCGCATATGGAGGTGCAAAACATCATCATAAGTACTCGTATGAATGGCAGATGACTGATTAAACAAATACACATGCAAATCCACAACCAAGGTTCAAAATTACAACGCGATGGATGGAGGAATCGTTGATGAATATGTAGATGATGATGATGATGATGATTGATGTCATGGCCTTCACGATCGCATCATTGATGGTGATGGTGGCTGATTCCCCCTCTGGATCCTTTCTAGAGACGGTTTTCGTGATTGTTTATGGTGTGGCGACTATTTTTTCGGCCTCTAGAAATCTGAATGCATGGGGAAAAAGTACTTGAAGAGACACATGGGGGTGTGACATAACCATGCCAGTGATCATTAAGTCTTGTGGAACCTCTATTGCGTGATTTTTTCTCCCCTTTGCTCTGAGCAACGTGGCCTTTCTTATCGCACGCTTTTAATGCCTTCAATGAGCATATTTGTGTCAAAAAAAAGGAACTTTGCCAAATTTGAATTTATTCCACTTATTTTTGGGTTCGTGCGAGTCGTCTGTGCCGCATCCGCCAGTAAAGAAACCACACTAGCTTGTGCCTATTTTGACGGAGGAACTGACAGTGCAACGACCTTGTCACTGTTCAACACATGAATCCCTTGTTCCACCGTAGGATGCTTAAGGATTTCAGCCTTTCCTGCACGACGATTCCTATCAGAAACCGTCAGATAGCTTCTCACTCTTAACTTGACGGAATTCCATAGTGACCTCTTCGTAAAACGCAAAAATCTGAAGCAAAGACTAAATATTGCGTTGTAATGTCGCCCTCTTCGGTTATGGGCATAGTTTCGTCACCACCAGCTCCTTTCCCATACCTAGAACACCATAAAACATCTTCTTCGGCATCCCAAACATGCCCCTCCCGTCAGAAGGGTAACATAATTCTGAGACTCCAGTATCACCACACCCACCACATCACAATAATATAGGAACCAGATCTCACCCCCCGCCGTCACCGAATCTCCCTCTCGCAACAACTTTGCATCAATAGTGACCCCCTCCTGTCTGCAAGCAAAATTCATCCCCCGAAAAGGGAGACATTTCACCCTAAGAGAACATTCACGGAGGAGCTGTCGAGAACGGCGTAATATGTTGTCGCCCAGCACTGGATTTTTTTGGGATCCGGCAATGGTGGTGGTTTGACGTCGTTTCAGTGTGTGCCATGGCGGCATTGGAGTTTGGCAGCGTTCGTTCGGTGTGTGCAAGAAACCCTAGGGGTCGTTCTATATTTTTCTATCCTTTAGAGTTGTACCTGCAAAGTTTTCAGGAAAATCATTTTCTCTTGGTCTGTCTTTTCACGAGTATTTGTTCATGTAATTTGGCTTTCTATTAATGAAATGTGTGGTTACTCAAAAAAAACAACTCTCGTCTACTAGTGGATCCTCTATGATCGGTCAATTGCAGCCTTGTGCCCTCATCGGCATCGGCATATAACATGTCGAACTTGTTGACTGAGAATTAATAAAATTGTTCTTATATTTTTGCTTTTGCCCGATGGCGTTTGAGTTCGCTCTGTTTTCCCATGCTTTCTTTACAATTGTCTTTTGGCGAGCTATGTTTTGGGGTCCTGGGGCCTCTCGAGTGTGTCGGTGAATGCGGATTCGGTGTGTGCTAGTTGATTTTTCCTTTTCGTGTCGAGGGTGTGCACGCGGCCATGCACGTATGTTTGGCTATTTTCGATTCGATCGCGCGGACATACAGGCGAACTTTTACGCGTATGCAGTATCTTTCTTGCCTGTGGTTTCCTTAATTTGAGGATACGGAAGCGACACATAAGCGCAAAGAAGATCTTATATATATATTTACTAATTGGAGGCACCAATCAAGCCTCCACGTTAATCCTGGAGCGCTAACAAAGTTGTCCATCCGATCTCCCCGCTTAAGAACTTCAACCGTCGGATGAAATACTTCGAAGGAGTCCTGGACTCGTGTCCCACGTGCACATCTCTTTAGCCATCTTAAACGGGGATTGCTCAAGAAAAAAAAATCTGCCAGGCATTGCGATTGCAGGCTCCATCGCTCCGCCGAGCCACGGCGAAGCATCGTCAATAGGGCCTCCTCCTCATCCTTCTCCTCGCCTATTCCCCATCCAGTTTCCACGCCATCCTAAACTTCACGATGCAAATCCATCTAAAAATCGATCCAGCCAGCCTTTCCCCGATCTCTTCACTCTCCATCCTTCTCTTCTGCCCCCAAACACGCTGCCACCCCTGTTCGCTGATGCAGACGGGGAGGAAGTTCTGTCAATCTCCACAGCAGCACAGCTTCCATGTCTCAACCACGCTGCAATCTACAGTATGAACTATGATTGAGAAGGATGTGCATCGGCGGCAGTTTGAATCAGATCAGGCATCGGCCATTGACTGCGGATTGGACGAACTAGGACAGGCTGATGGCGCTGGCGCCACGCTTCACCTCTCCCGTACACTGTTGGAGTTCATCGGCCTTCAGCCATATCCTCACAATGCAGGCAAGTGACCCATTATCCTAAAGCTTTATTCTGCAGCACGTTTCTCACAATACATCGTTTTAATCCCTAACGCCTGACCAAGAAAAAAATGGTCCCCTAAAAATAAAGGTGTACATTCTCAAAAAGAAAAGAAAAGTATGGTGTAGACGTCCATTGATCAGCACTGCTCATGACCGATTTCCAAACAAGGGATAATAGGGTTACTATCATGTAGACGTGAAAAAACCAAAAACAAATCCAACCTCCTCGATCCCCTTTCAATCAGTCTAGCATCACTTTTAGAACAATAGTGACTCAATTACATAAGCCGGTGGACGGTTGATGCAACAGAGTAGATTGTATATGGGCAAGAATGTGAAGCAGATCGAGTGGCCTGCATTGTCGGCGAGGCTGCCGAGCGGTGGAACTGCAAGCCCCCACTCTGCAGACTATCAACCATGTAAAGTTAAATTTCGTTCTCAATTTTCCTCTTTGTATAATTTGTCAAGGAAGCCCCACGAACCGGCTTGATCTCTAATGTCTAATGTACAAAAACGAAATAAATTAGTAGGTTTATCGGCAGATACTCTTGATTAGATAATGAGCTACAGGACAGAAAATTACTTGATGACCAGTTCTCTTTGATGCCAGCACAAGTTAAACATGATGCTTTAGAGTATTTGTTCCATGATATCTTACCTCAACAATTACTAATTGATGTTTTTGCAAAAGAAAGTACTTGGCGTTTTTCATATGGAGAGTATTAGTATGTCGTGCGTTGTTTTTCCCCAATACACTCTATGTCTTCACAGTATATCCAATCGTTTTTCCCTTCAACATTTGTCTTCATGGTATATCTAATCGTACTGCCCAACAACATTAAACGATGTATGATGCCAAGGCTCTGAATATTTCAGGAACCACCATTTTTGGAGCACAGTTCGACCATTTGATGGAGAAAAATGGGATCAGTGACTGCTTTTTCTTAGGTATTTCTTGGAGATCGTGTTCAATGGTAATCTAGGTTTTTTCTCAATCAAATAAAAAAACGCTCAATCAATGGTATGCATTCTTTCTTATATGTGTACCTTCTGTCGAGAGTTTGATTAATTATACGGAAGTACCTTCTGTCAGACAAGAGTTATCATTACAGCTCGCCTCTTTAACAGGTTTATTATGTAGGTCTCACAAATGCAGAAATAGTCACTGCATGACACTAAAGCTGCAGCAGGAGTCTGAAGCCAAAGCTCACGAATCCATGGCTCTGAGAATGATCTACTAAAGATGCGAATTGCTAATCTCATCTAGGACGGCGTGGAATTCAATCGATGGATTTTTACGTGTAGAAGGAAAATGGTAACATTATTGATTATTTTCATACAATCTTCATAGATCGCATGTTCAATATTGCTAGAGAAATTTTTAGCGTTAATAAGCTGGACTGTGGTAGAAAGTTTATATGGTGCAAATGTCTACCAGAAAAATGGAGTTTCAGAAACAATTTTCAGTGTTGTCCTGCTACAATTTACAGATCTATTAGCGAATTTGTTTTCCAGTTGCCACAATATTTTAGTATTTCTGAGCAAACTTATGCAACAAAGTGATCTTTACATGCAAATCGCCAATAGGAATTATAATCTTTAGCATGAGTCGTTATATTAATTTTGGTACCGCCAATTATCAGCATGGTTGCAATATTGACCTCTACCGCCTTCTCCTTTTGCAGGTCGACTTGAGCCTCGGTTTTAAAGGAATTGAATTGATTTTTTTAGCACTAATTGAATTGACTTTTTCTGGCATGGGTTTATAGCTCTCTGAATTTAGTAATAGACAATTCATTGTAATTACAGAATAGGGATAAATCAAATGTATTTCCATAGAAAAATATTAATTTGATTGATTATGATTAGCTGCATGATTTCTCTGTACTTTTTGCACTGATTCTTCCATTATTTTCTTAAAATCTGGCTAACCAGAGATTTCGAATTTCAATCCTCCTAACTTGAATGGAAGGTTTAGTCGAGAACTACGTTGATCGCAAACTGTAACACATGAAGGGTAATGGCTCAAAAGAAAGGCCAAATGAACTTAATTAGTTTGTCCGTGATGTAACTTACTTGACTTTGTGCAGAATGAATTAGGTATTAGTTTGTCCATCTTTAAAAGTTGAGTGTAGCCATGTTGCAAAAAGAAAATATATTTGAATCCCCCCAAAAGAGAAGATTTTAAATTTTATACGTCATTAGCTGTGCAGGATAATATGACAAAACCCTTATGTCCAATTTTGCATGTAGATCGCGGATGAAACAATCACTGAAAATGATGTTTATGCAAGCATGGGTAAAAGTAACCAACACACACTTTCTACTTAGACTATTTTCAGATCTATAGTAGGAGGTATTTATGCATGATATTTAACCATTACTGTAAGGGTCATTGGGTGTTTCAGATTTACTTTCGGGTGTTTCAGATTTACTTTCTAGATTGATTTTTCTTTTGCTGCAGGATACCCAAAGCCAGTACGTAAATTTTGACTGAGTATCTCTCATGCATGAATGGTTGAACTTTTTTGTCGAAATAAACTTCATAATAGTGGTTCATTTCTACATACTAATTTCTGTAGACCGCTCCCACCTTCCCCTAAACTCAACACTGTTACAATCATTGGTGATGCGAACCCGTCCTCTGCGATTTCTTTAGTTAAGATTAGGTAATTTCTACACTCATGTTATACTTGAAAATTATGCTACACCGATATAGGCTGCATTGAAGCTGTATCATTAAATTATCATTTTTGTGAATTGTATGTTACCTTAATTGAGTCACTCCAAACATGTTCTGTTAGATATTTGTAGCTGCAATCATATTCAAAATATTTGGTCACTTAGTGAAACCGAAGATTCAGATGATAGTTTGCTATTTATAACATCTCACCCATTCAAATGGAAGTAAATTGTATACTAATATTTTTTCCTACAAAAATACTCTAATGTGTCAATAAATCATTGATTCTATACTTTGCATTATCACTATTATTGTATCAAATATGATCGATATATTACGACATTTTACAATTCATTACACCTGTGGTTTAAGTGTTAAAGTTTTTGTCATCTCTTTGAATATAATATTTGCATTGGATCCAAAATAAATTCATCTTACTCATATTTTGTTGGTATTTTTTAAAATTATAGAAAACATGAATTTCCAAAATAAAATACTGCCCGTGCGGTCGCACGGGTTGATGACTAGTATACCTAATTGGAGGAATAGGCAATACGAATCATGTGTCTCGAACGAAGACCTACATGATTAATAAAGATCACATCGATGCAATGGAAAAGGGAACTTTTGCCGATCAACACAAAATCGTTACTACTAGGAATTTCTTACTACTATATGCCCCCTAGCCCTAGGACTTCTAATTCGCCCTGTATCCCAGGAAGAGGTTGAAGAGGCCCTCGTCGCCGAGGTAGTGCGCGGCGTGGATGAGGTCGATGGCCGCGTCGTGCTTCAGCCCGCCGACGAACTTGGCGTCGAAATCGTCGGCGTCCTCGGCGTCGGCGCGGGCCTTGTAGTACGCGACCGCGGTGGCGAGGCCCTTGCCGGAGACCCCCCGCGGCAGCTCGACCACGCGCTCCCCGGCGCTCACCGCCGCCGCCACGCGCCCCGCCCGCTGCACGACGAGCGATGCCGGCACGGCGAACTTGGCGAGGTCCGCGCTCCGCAGCAGCACCTTCTGATCCTCCTCCTGCGCCATCGATCCCGACGTAGGGCGGCTTGCGGACCTGTCGAAGTTCTGATCGCTATTTCGCCGAGATGAGTTGGTTACTTAGCTAGGGCTTCCGAAGCTGCGATGACGACGATCGGTTGATTTCTGGGTACGATACAACGAGGGGAGGTGGGTGTATATATGGGTGCACCGTGCGGGGTTCAAGTCCGACTCGATCAGCCGCCGGTGGGGATGTTCTCTTCGGATCGAGGTTTCCGTTCCGTCCGTGGCATGATTTGGAAAGGAAACGGCCATGACTCCGTATCTTTTGCCGCAAGAATACGAAACCTGTTTCAGCTGTCGCCTAACGTGTGCCCTGCAAGAATACTACTGCCCTGTCGAAATTTGCGCCACGGCGCCACGAAAAGGAAGGAAAGAACAAAGATCGAAGCATGTGCGGAACAATCGGCAAGAACGACGGACATACAAAGGAGGGGGAGTGATTGGTAGGCTACCCGAGCCCGGCCGGGCTCGGTCAGCCCCGCCTAAGAGCATCTCCAGTCGGGGCGTCAATAGTGTTCCACAACCTTTGCCGGCGAGTCCGGTCCAAGATCGTGGAGCGAGAGCGTAGTCGAAGTAGTCGTATATGCGGCATAATCACAGATGCGAAAAATAAAAGGAGACACAGAAATATAGTCTGGACTGATCTTTATTAATCAATTGTGTCTCTCTTCATATAATACAGGGGGTATATATAGGCGAGAGGGGTAGGTGGAGAGCACCAAACCCTAGAGGGAAAACCCCCCACCCAAGAAAGGGTGGGCCCACACGAGTCCACGCGTGGGAGGTTTCCCAACACTCCCCCTTGATCCGTCATCCCGTATTGTCTATGTCTCAAAAACTCCGAAAAACCCAGTAGGAAAAATATGGAGAAAGAGTACATAGCATACGTCTTCTCATGTTGCACGAATTGCCTCATCAAAAACCTCAATATGAGAAACATCTAGAAAACTCACATAACAAAAAGAGTACAATTCACTCAACATCAGGTTGAGTACTCGATCATCTGGATCGAGATTTATAGGTCGGGGTGTGAAGAATCTCCCCCTAAATCTGGCATCTCTCTAAGTCTCATCATACCGATTCCACGAACACACCTCTCAAAAGATGATGCTGGTAATGATTTAGTGAACAAATTAGCAAGATTTTCACATGACTTAGTATGCAAGATCCTCACTTCGTTCATCTTCTGCAATTCATGTGCATAGAAGAACTTGGGGTTGATATGCTTTGTGAGATTACTCTTCATATAACCCGACTGTACTTGTGCAACACAGGCTGCATTATCTTCATAGATAATGGTGGGGGTCTGTACGGTGTTCAATCCACACGTCTGCTGAATGTGGTGAATCATCCGTCGAAGCCACACACACTCTCGTGATGCTTCATATAGCGCTATGATTTCTGAGTGGTTCGTCGAAGTCGATACAAGACTTTGCTTAGACGATTTTCAGGAAATTGCAGTTCCGCCACAAAGAAAAACATACCCAGTCTGTGACTTGGAAGTGTGCGGGTCCGACAGGTACCCTGCATCAGCATAGCCTACCAATGATAGGTCTTGATTCCTCCTATAAAACAGCCCAAGATCTTTGGTCCCTTGCAGGTATCGGAAGACGTCCTTGATGCCTTTCCAATGTCTATTGGTAGGCTCAGAACTGTACCTAGCAAGCAAATTGACAGCGAAAGCAATATCCGGCCGTGTACAATTCGCGAGGTACATGAGTGCTCCAACGGTGCTCAAGTAGGGGAATTCCGGTCCCAGAATTTCCTCCCCCTCTTTCTTAGGCCTGAACGGGTCCTTATCTTGCTGTAAAGATCTCCCGATCATTGGGGTCTTAGAAGGATATGTCTTATTAATTCCAAATCTCTCCAACACCTTCTGGGTGTAGGCAGACTGGTGCACTAGGATCCTAGCAGGGGAATGTTCTAGTTGCAAACCCAGACAGAACTTGGTTTTACCCAAATCATTCATCTCGAATTTCGACATCAGGTAGGAACTCGCTTCCTCAATATCTGTAGGTGTACCGATTATATTCAAATCGTCCACGTACACCAAGATTATACAGAATCCATCTTGGGATCGCCGTATAAAGACACATGGGCAGTCCTCATTGCTCGTGTAGCCCTTCTAATGAAGGAAATCGCTTAAGCGATTATACCACATCCTACCAGACTGTTTAATTCCGTATAGTGACTTCTTGAGAAGAACACTGTATAGACCCCGATTTTCTCTATCTTGGTTCAGAATGGGGATACCCTCCGGTACCTTCATGTAAATGTCCGAATCAAGGTTACCATATAGGTAAGCAGTGACAACATCCATCAATTTCATTGTCAAGTCCAGATTTACTGCCATCGAGATCAAATATCTAAAGGTTATACCATCCATGACCGGGGAGTAAGTTTCCTCAAAATCGACACCTGGTCGTTGAGTGAACCCTTGAGCAATGAGCCTTGCTTTGTACCGAACCACATCATTTCTTTCATTTCTATTACGAACAAAACCCACTTATGGCCAACTGGGCGAATGTGGGGAGGAGTTAGACTAACCGGTCCAAACACCTTCCTCTTGTTAAGAGATAATAATTCTGATGTAACTGCCTCTTGCCAATCTTTCCAATCCGACCTCCTTTTACAATCAGCGAGACTGTTAGACTCAGGGTCAGGATCTATGATTGAGGAAATTTTCTTAGCAAAGTTAATGTCAACAATTGCCATTGCTCGGTTCATTGACTCTCCCGTACTGATATAATTTATGGCCATTTCGTCATGGGGCGCATCTGGCGCTGCCTCTTGCTCTACCGTATTTCCCATTACAGGAGCGAGGTCCTTTAGCTTTTCCGCGCCGATGTGTGTACTCACATTTCCGCTGGATGTTCCCTCAATAGGGACGTTCAAGTCCGGAATCCCGTGCACAGGATTTTCCGTACTTGTGCCAGGTCTCAAGTGGCTCCCCTTACTCTTTCTAGGGGCTTTGGTGACTGGCTGTTGTTGGGGAACTGTCCCAGGAACTGGGTGTGTCTCACGAAGGATCGAGTAAGGGGCTGAACACGGAATCAAACAAACCTCAACGTGCCACGGCGACGGTGCTCGCCTGGATCGTCGCGGGGAAGCACTGCAGAGAGGAACACGCCGTATTACCCAGGTTCAGGGCCCTCTAGGTGAGGTAAAACCCCTACGTCCTGCTTAGATTGTATTGCACTTGCTTGGCGAGGTTTCAGTACAGGGCGAGCTTGGCGAGCTCGAGGTGGCTACAATGGCTAGGGTTTGGTCCAAGCTCCAAGGTGGTGAACTTGTGAACCAGAATGCGAACCCTTTGCCCAAACATGCTCCCCCTCCTTTTATAGGCGTCTCGGACCTCTTCCCCCAAAACATCTTGGAGGGAAGGGCTACCACATGGCGACGAAGGAGGAGGTACGGTGCACGATAAAGGTAGAGTCCACCATAAAGGTGAAGCCCATGGACGCGGTCCACGGCAGGGGGCAGCGTCACCAAAGCTGGAAAAGCCACCGGCCAGCCGGACGGCGGGCTGGCGCTGCGGAGGTGGACGGGTCCCACGGTGACGTCAACCTTGGAGCGTAGCTGCAGACGGTTCCCTTATCACCAAAGCGGCAATACTCGTTGTCCGCTTTACTTGGCGCTGCTTTGTTGACTCCTTTATACATCAGAATGGCAACTGCGACGTCGTCGTCACCGCGCGCAGGCGCGCGCGTCACTCTGCACATGGGCGCAGAGCCCATGTGCGCTCTGCCGCGGAGGCAGAGCTAGCTTCGAGAGGAAGGAAGCCTCGCGAGGCAAAAGGCCTCGCCGAGACTTTCAGCTTGGTCCTTAGCAGAATTGCTGGTGGCGTCCGACACGCCCTCTCGAGGTGAGGTCCCTCGCCAAGGGAGAAAACCCTCGGCGAGGAGAAAAGGTCCCTCGCGAGGCTCGCCAGGCTTGGAGAGCCTGGTCCTTAGCGAAATCTTCTGAAGAATCTTGTGGGCCCTGGCAGGCCGGCCCGTGGTACCCTGGTTTCCACTGTGCCGACAGTAGCCCCCGGGCCCGCGATGGGCACGCCGAAGCCCATGGATGCAGGCGAAGCGTCGGGGGCCCAACGATGCCTGCCGGGGCCGTGACACGTGGGGCGCAGCGGTTGCGCCCGCGGCCACGATCTCCTCGTCTTCAACGGGCAACCCGGTGGGGCCCGCCACGCCCTTGGTTTTCGGCCAATAAAGCCTGCGTGCGCAGACAGCGCCCGTCACTTCTCCCATAACTCCTCCGCACACTTCTCCCAACGCCTCCATCTCCTTCTTCCCAGAGCACTCCGCCTCCAAGATCTTCATCTCCACCGCAGCGATGGCGCCCAAGAAGGCAAACATCGACCCGAAGGGCAAAGCCGCGATGCGGGCCGGCACGTCTGCGGCGGCGGCGCGCGGTGCTGCTCTCGAGGGGGCGCTGCCGCAGACCCGCGTCACCGCGGCGGCGATAGCAAAGGTGCGCCACCTGGCGGCGGCGAGCACCAACGAGCACGGCGCCACCGAGATGAGGCCGGCCGGCAGCAGGCTCACCGAGGGGTACTACCCCATCTTCCTCCATACTCTCTACGCCGGTCTTGTTCCTCCCTTTTCCGATTTCCTCTTGGCGATTCTGGAGGTGTACCAGATCCAACTGCTTCATCTCCACCCAAACTCCATCCTTATCCTCGCCATCTTCGCCCACCTCTGCGAGGCCTACATCGGCATCCGTCCCTCGGTGGCGCTCTTCCGTAGCTTCTACTCCCTCCGGAGCACCGCCTCCAATGAGCGGCTCGGCTGCGTCTCCTTCCGCATCGCCGCCGCCAGGAGTGAGAACTACATTCCCATTGCTTGGTGCGGAGAGAACGCCATCACCAAGGTGACGAAGAAGGTGGAGGACTTCCGCAAGAAGTGGCTCTTCGTCGACACCAAGAAGACAAACCCTCTCCTAGAGGTGCCCGAGGCGCCCCCGAGGAAGTGGGCGCGTTGGGCGAGCGCAGACTTCAGGGGCCCGAGGCTCAACGCGGTGTACGAGTGCATCCGGTGCCTCCGCGAGGCAGGGGTCACCGTCCAGATGGTAGCAAAAGACTTCACGAGGCGCCGGATCGCTCCTCTCCAGTGGCACTCCGAGCCGGTGTGGCGGGTACTCAGGCAGGANGAATGTGCTCGTAGGGCACCGAGGGCCTCGTCCAACCCGTGGGCGGCGGAGCCGGAGTACATGGATGAGTCACCGGAGCCGGAGGAGGTTGAGAGTCTGGCGGGGAAGAGGCCTCGAGAGGCGCGGATCCCTCCGGCGAGGACGAGCCCTTGAGAAGCGTTGACCCCGTTGGTGAGGGTGAGGCCTCGAGAGGTGCCGACCCCTCGAGAGGTTCCGCTAGCTCCTCAAGGAGCGCTCCCGACGACGTGGACCTCCAGGTGATCTCCTCCAGCAATTGACGAGGATGCCTTCCGCGTCGCCCGCTCCCACCGCGTCGGAGAGGAGGAGGAGACGAGCGGCAGCGGGGGAGGACGCTGCGAGCCCCGCTCCAAGGCCATCCATGACGGGAGAGCAGCGGTTGCGAGGAGCGCTCCTCGCGAGGAGGCAAAGGTGCCTCAAGAGGAGGCCGGAGCAAGCAACACCCAACCGCCCAAGGCGAAGAAGAGGGTGTGGAGGATGGTTGACGAGTAAGTCCTGATTTTTCTTCTCTCCTCGTTTAGCGTTTTGCTTCTGGAAAACCCCCTTGAAGGATCTTCTACTTGTCTTTCTTTCAGGCAACCTGCGGAGCCAAAGAGGCGGCGGCTCCACAAGCTTGGAGAGACCGCCAGCGCCGTCGCGGAGACGCCTGCGGCTGACGAGCCGCGGCAGGTGGCTATCCCTCCCGCGGGTGCGCACCGCGCGGAGGAGGCGGTTGAAGAGGCGGCGCCGTCGCCGGCTCGGGCGGCGACTCCTCCCGTGGTGGAGCATCGCGCTGAGGAGGTGGTTGGAGAGGCGGCGCCGCCGCCAGCTCGGGCGGCGGACTCCTCCCGTGGCGGAGCACTGCGCGGAGGAGGTGGTCGAAGAGGACGGCCACTCCTCCCGTCCAGCAGGAGACGGAGGAGGAGAGGGTGGACGAGGAAATCGTCATGGAGTTGCCTCCAGAGGAGGAGGAGGCTCCCGCAAGAGGGGCCAATGCGCCCGAGGCCGTGGCGGAAGCGGCCACCACGGAAGGGGCGGGAAGCGCCCCTGAGGAGCAGGAGGCGGAGGCGCCGGGGCTGGGGGCGAGAGGACGCCCAGCCCCCAGAAGGCACCTGATGCGGGCGGCGAAGGAGGCGCCCACACGAGCCCCCAGGCCGCACCAGATGCGGCCGTGAGCCCGAGGCAGGGGGCCTCAGGCGCCTCGCCACTCGTCGAGGAAGCCGCACCCCGCAATGATGTGGGGACCTTGGCGCTGGGGGAGCCACGCCGCCACGCAGCTCGCCGCAGCGTCGTCATCAGTCAAGCGCAGCAAGCGCTTGACGAGCTGGAGGGGCAGTGCGCCGAGGAAGAACTCGCCAGGGCGAAGGAGCGGGAAAGACTGGCGAAGCCTGGGCCCTCCTCTTCGAGAGGGTGGAGAGATGCCGCCAGCAAGATGCGGCGGCCCAGGCGGCGCGCGAGGAGGCAGTGCGCTTCGCCAAGGAGACCCGCGACAGCGTGCAGCGGGAGGCGGCGGAGACCATGGACCAGATGGACGCCGTGCAGGAGGCGCTCGCGGCGGAGACCGCCGCCAAACAGCAGAGATTGCAAGCCGCCGAGCAGAACTTCATCACACACTCCAAAACCGTGGAGGGCACCTTGAAGGAGCTCCGCGAGAGGCTGGACGCCCGCGAGAAGCAGCAAGCGCAGCGCGAGGCAGAGCTCACGCAACGCGAGGGAGCACTCTCCCCTCGCGAGGCGGAGCTGTGCCGGCGCAAAGAGCAGGTCCAGCAGATCGAGAAGGACCAGGCCACCCGCGAGGGGCAGCTGCAGGCTCGCGAGGGGAAGGTGGCCCAGGACGAGGGCACCTACGCGGAGCGCATGAAGCAGGCCAACGCCGACTTCGCGGCGAAGCGAAAAAGGATCGAGGAGGAGGCCGACGACAGGGTCAAACTCATCCGCCTAGACCTCGCCAAGGACTACGACGAGAAGGCCAAGAAGCAGGAGGAGCGCTTCAAGGCGAAGCGCAAGGAGCTCCAGGACCGCATCCAGGAGCTCGAGAAGGAGGAGAAGCAGAAGGACTCCTGCCTCAAGCACGCCAAGGAGGCTCAAGCCCGCGCGGAGAAGGAGGTTGCCGCCCTGAAGAAGGACCTGGACGAGCTCCACCAGCAGGTGGGGCCGGTCGTGAGCCTCGTGGAGCGGGCACGGGACAACGCGCAGATCGGCCGGACCATGTCGCGCCAGCGCCAGCACATGCTCCAAGGCTTGGTGAACCGCGCGCGCGCCGTTGGGGATGACCTGAGGATCGAGGTCCCCCCTTTTCCGCAGGGAGCGACGACGAGGCTGCGTACATGTTCTTCTTCGAGCAATTCCTCGGAAAGCTTGAAGAGACCGCGAAGGGCTTCGACGAGTGCGTCGTGGAGGAGAGCCGCGATCTACTCATCATCGCCACCTGCCGCATCTTCAGCAACCTCGCGAGGCTCTAGCCCTCGCTTGACCTCGAGACCTTGACGGCGCCGGTCGACATCAGTGACAAGGCGCGGAAAGCCGCCGAGGCGTACGCCAAGAAATTCGACCAAGTCGTGGTCGATGAAGACGAAGGCGACGACGACGAGGAGGCGGAGGCTGCCGTGGACGGAGCGGGCACCTCAGGAGGCGCGACGGCTTGAGCTCCCTCCTGTATCTGGACGTGGAGGGGCACGGATTATCTTAGCATTTCATTTGTAATAGCTTTGTAAAGACTGGCTTTAAGCTTTGTTTGCTTGGTGAATATCCCTCGAGAGGCTTTTGTCTTCCCTTTCATGTCTTTTTCGCTCTACGTCTTAGGACCCTCTCTTAGTGCTACACCACCGCCGCTTCGGTATGTGAGAGTCAGGGCTCCACAAGGCCGGGGGGTGCGTGAGGCCTCAAGAAGTAAGGGCTCCTCGAAGCGCGATGCTTGGGGCCCCCCTTTGACGTGCAAGCAGCCCATGAGGCATAGGAGAGAGAAAAGAGGCTCGAGGGGCAAAAACCAGCGAGAGGAAATTCAACCAAGTGTTTGGACTTAGCTTGACGAGGCATTTTGCCTTGGAGAGGGTGTTGGTTCCCTGGCGAGGCGTTTTTCCTCCTGAGGTTGCCTGAGGCTTGGAGAGCCTGCTTTCCTGCGCTTGGACAGATAGGCATACCCACAAGCAATACATAGCTAGATAACTCATGCGCGCTCGTAGGTTCCTTCATGTGTGTCTCGCGAGGAGAACATGCACCAAGGTCCTTGGTGAGTTGACGTGCGCGGGAGCTGACCCATGAGTTCAGAGCTCCTTGGGAGTTGACATGCATGAGAGCTGACCCGCGAGTTCAGAGCTCGGATTCCTTGGGTTTTAGGCGCTGCCGGGATGCTCCTGTGGCAAGGCACCATGCTAGCCCCCGCTCGCGAGATACACAGGAGGGATCATACGAGCGAGAAAGAAACAACAATAACATAAATGCTTACCAAAGCAACAACACATGCTGGCGCGATGCGCAAAGGTTCAAGGTGACCTGAAACAGAGGTTCATTACACTGGCGTGGCCAGAAATACAAATCCGCCATGTCAGGTATGGGGTTCCACATGCTATGGCTGAGACTCTCGAGGGGGCTTGCTCGAGGTGACGCATGTAGAGAGAGCTCAGAGGGGGCCCCTATGCGGGGGTGGCTTGTAGAGCCTGCGGTCCACCATGGCTGGGCATGGGGATCCACCTCGCCAAGGCATGGTGCCTGAAGAGGTCACCTTGCCGAGGCTTGGTGGCTTGGGAGTCTTCTCGAACGGCCCGCGGCAACGTATAGTAGAGAGGGGAGCCCGAAGTTTTTCCTCGTGGAGGATGATGGCGCGTAGCTCTCCCTTGAGGCAAAAAGTTGCTCGCCGGGGGCGATCAGGGGTAGAACTTGCGCAGGTGCTGGATGTTCCAGGGGTTGGCGACAGGGATGCCGTCCTCCGTCTCGAGCCGCGCGGAGCCAGGCCTGGCGATGTGCACGACTCTGTAGGGCCCTTCCCACATCGGTGAGAGCTTGTGGAGGCCTGCCCTGGAGAGGATCCTCCTCAGGACAAGGTCTCCTGCTTCGAGAGTGCGCGGGCGGATGTGGCGGCTGTGGTAGCGACGGAGGTCTTGCTGGTACCTTGCCGCTCTCAGGGCCGCATTGCGGCGGAGCCCTTCAAGCAGCAGCAGGTCGTCGTTGCGGAGTTCCTCCAGCTCAGCCTCCTTGAAGGCCAAGACTCGCGGAGAGCCGTGGGTGATCTCGCTGGGGAGGACGGCTTCAGCACCATAGACGAGCGAGAACGGCGTCTCACCAGTTGGCTTTGTTGGCGTGGCAGCGGCTGGCTCCTCTCGAGGCTCGGTGGAGTCCTTGTCGAGGCTCTCTTGAGGCCCCACTTGGGGAGGCTCGGCAGGAGGCTGGAGGCTTGACGAGGGTGCTTCCTTGTCGGGGGGCTCTGGCTTGGCGAGGCAGGGCTCTGCTTGGCGAGGACTGGCTCTTCCCTTTCAGCCACCAGTACCCGCGCTTGCCGTCTGAGGAGTGGCTGCAAGATACAACTTCAGAGGCTCACGAGGGCGTCGGGCAACCATGATGGGTGGGCTCGCCAGGTATTTCTTCAGGTCCTCAAGGCCTTTGCTGCTTCAGGGGTCCACTTGAAAGGACCAGACCTCTTCATGATCTTGAAAAATGGCAGCGCCCTCTCGCCAAACTTGGAGATGAACCGGCCAAGGCTGGTCATACATCCCGCTAAGCGTTGCATGTCTTTGAGGCAACGAGGAGGCTGCATCTGCTCTATGGCCTTGATCTTGTCGGGGTTTGCTTCGATGCCACGATGGGACACCAGGAACCCGAGGAGCTTGCCTGAAGGGACCCCGAAGACGCACTTGGCGGGGTTCAGCTTGATGTTGACCTTGCATAGGTTGGCAAAGGTCTCCTCGAGGTCCTTGATGAGCGTGTCCTTCTCGCGGGTCTTGACCACGATGTCGTCGACGTAGGCCTCTGCATTCCTCCCCATCTGGGCCCCCAAAGCGATTCTCATGAGGCGCTGGAAAGTGGCACCGGCGTTCTTCAGGCCGAAGGGCATGCAGACGTAGCAAAACACACCACAAGGGGTGAGAAATGCTGTCTTCTCCTCGTCCTCCTTCACCATCTTGATCTGGTGATAACTAGAGAAGGCATCCAGAAAATAGAGGAGTGCGCAGCCGGCAGTGGAGTCCACGATCTGGTCGATCCTCGGGAGGGGATAGGGGTCCTTGGGGCAGGCCTTGTTGAGGTCGGTGAAGTCAATGCAGAGGCGGCTTCCTCCGGTGTGCTTGGGGACGACCACATCGTTGGTGAGCCAAGTGGGATGGACCACTTCCTTGATGATGCTGGCCTTCTTCAGCTTTTCCACCTCCTTGACGATGAAATCTTGCTTCTCTGGCGCCTGGCGCCGCGCCTTTTGCTTCACGGGGCGTGCGTTTGGACACACGGCTAAGTGGTGCTCGATCACCTCCCTCGGTACTCCGGACATATCTGACGGTGTCCATGCGAACATGTCAGAGTTTGCCTTGCGGAAGGCGATGAGCGCGCTTTCCTATTTGGGAGGCAGGTTGGCGCCGATGATGATGCTAGCCCCCGAGCCGTTTGCCTCAAGAGGCACTTGCTTTGTCGCGGCCTTCTCCTGAGAGAACAGCTGCTTCTTCTTCGCGGGGGGCCTCGGGAGGGGTTCCTCGTCCTCGTCAGCAGGTGACGCCACCGCGGCAGCCTTGTAGGCCGCTTGCGCAGCGTACAGGGCGTCCGAGACCACGCCGCGGATGACGATGGTGCCACCCGAGCCAGGGAGCTTGACGAGGTTGTAGGCGTGGTGGGTCACCGCCATGAACTTGGCGAGGGCGGGGTAGCCGAGGATGGCGTTGTAGGGCAGGCCGATGTGCGCAACGTCGAAGTTGATCAGCTCGGTGCGGTAGTTGGCCTGGGTGCCGAAAGTGACCGCGAGCCTCACTTGCCCCAAAGGAGTCGTGAGGCCCTCTGTCACCCCCGAGAAGGGCCTGGTGGGCATGAGCCGCTCGTAGGGCACCTGCAGCTTCTCGAATGTCTCGACAGAGATGACGTTGAGGCCGGCACCCCATCAATGAGTGTCTTAGAGACAGCGATGTTGTTGATGGTGGGGGTGCAGACCAGCGGGATGGTGCCAACAGTCGACGTGGACTTGGGGTGGTCGCTAGAGTCGAAAGTGATGGGGAACTGGGACCACTTGAGGAGCCTGGAGGCCCCAACCCCGGGAAGGGCTGCCGTGACCTCGCGAGCGAGTTGCTTGAAGTGGCGGTTGGAGCGGGGGGCCTGAGCCCCACCGAGGATGCAAGCGGCCCCGCGAGGCACCTGGTACCCCTCGGGAGTCTCGACGGGGAGGTTGTCGTTCGCGGGCTGGGCGGCATTGGCCTGGGGGTTTTTCTGGTAGTTGTAGTTGTTGTTCCAGCGTCGCCCCCCGCGGCCGCTGCGGCCTCCGTGGCCCTGCTGCCGCTCGTTGGCCTCGTGAGCCTCGCGAGCCTCGCGAAGCCTCTTGAGGTCGTAGCAGTTCTCGGTGGCATGAGAATGCCTGTTGTGGTAGATGCAGAAGGGGCGGTCATCTTTCTTCTCAGGTCCCGCGGCTGGAGTGGCAGCGCGAGGCTGCTTGGCGTCAGGCTCAGCCGCGAGGACCGCAGTGGTCTTGCGCTTCTCAGTGGATTTCTTCTTCTTGGACCCCTCGGCGGGGTCCCCTGGCTCGTTCTTGACGAACAAGCGGCCCTCCTCAGCCTTGGCGCACTTGTCCGCCAAGTCGAAGAGCTTGACGACGGTGGTGATGTTGTCGTGGATGCCAAGCTTCTCGAGCATCCGCACGTCCGTCACTCCAGCCTGAAAGGCCGAAATGACCTGCGCGTCGGTGGCGTTGGGGATCTTGTTGCGCACTTGGCTGAAGCGCTGGATGTACTTGCGGAGGGTCTCGCCAGGCTTATGGCGCACGGCACGGAGGTCGTTGTACGTGAGGCCGCGCTCGTACGTGCCCTTGAAGTTGGCGACGAAGCACCGGCAGAGCTCCTCCCAGGTGTTGATGGACTCGGCGGGGAGGTTGGTGAGCCATGAGGACGCAGAGTCCTTGAGGGCCATGGGGAACCAGTTCGCCATGATCCTGTCATCGCCCCGGCGGCCTGGATGGCCAGAGTGTAGAGCTGCAAGAACTCCAGGGGGTTGTTCTTGCCGTCGTAGCGTGGAGGGAGGTCCGGCCTGAACTTGACCGGCCAGACGACGCGACGGAGGCTGCGAGTGAACGCGGCCGTCGTGCCGTAGGTGACCGTGCCGTTGGCGAGGGTGGCGCGGAGGTGGCGCCCCGCGGTGGCGACGTCCTGGACGGCGCGGTTGCGGCGGTCCTGCCCGCGCTCGATGCTCACGCGTGCGTCCTCGGGGGCTCGCTACACGATTTGGCAGTCGTGCGGCGACGACGCGTGCGATGCAGCGCGGCCGTCGCGAGGAGGAGCCCCTGCTGGAGCAGGTTGCGGTGGAACTGGTGGAGCTGGAGCAGGCGCGGGATGACGAGGAGGTGCGGGAGGTGCGCCGTGCGCCACGTCCCCCACGAGCGCAGAGGGAACCAGCGAACGAGACGGTGCAGGAGCGGCGACGCGAGCGGCGACGACGAGCTCAGAGAGGCGGTTGAGCCAGGCCTCCTGGGCCTCCGGCGTGGGGCGGTACTGCAGCAGCTCCTGCGCCATGAGAAGCGCAGTCGCCGTGCTGGGCGCAGGGCGGCCCAGCGAGGAGGCAGCATGGTCCCGTGACGGGTGCAGGGAGGAGGCCTCCTCTTCGCCGAGGTCATCCTCAGCGTGGTCGTCGATGTCGTCCTCCGGGTGCTCGACGTGGGGCTCGGGGTCGATGCGGCGCGCCGGAGCGGTGCTCCCGCGCGGGCGGCCGCGCGGGTTGCCAGCAGGAGCGGTGGCGGCGCTGGCCGTCCGGCGAGCGAGATGTTCGGCGCGAGAAGGGCTGGCCATGGCGGTGTCGAGGTTGAAGATGCGCCTCAGCCCCCTACCTGGCGCGCCAAATGTCGGAGAACTGTCCCAGGAACTGGGTGTGTCTCACAAGGATCGAGTAAGGGGCTGAACACGGAATCAAACAACCCTCAACGTGCCACGGCGACGGTGCTCGTCGGACTCGCTGCGGGACAACACTGCAGAGATGGACGCACGGTATTACCCAGGTTCAGGGCCCTCTAGATGAGGTAAAACCCCTACATCCTGCTTCTAGTGTATTGCTCTTGCTTGGAGAGGTTTCAGTACAGGGCGATCTTGGCGAGCTCAAGGTGGCTACAATGGCTAACCCTAGATCTAGAGCTTGGGAACTCTCAATCTTAGACTAGGATGCGAACCCTTTGCCCGAACGTGCTCCCCCTCCTTTTATAGGCGTCTCGGACCTCTTCCGCCCAAACATTTGGTTGGGAAGGGTTACTACATGGCGATGAAGGAGGAGGCAGGGTGCACGATAAAGGTAGAGTCCATGGACGCGGTCCATGGCAGGGGGCGGCATCACCAAAGCTGGAAAAGCCACCGGCCAGCCGGACGGTGGGTTGGCGCTTGCTGAGGTGGGATGTGACCCACGGTGACGTCGCCCTTGGAGCGTAGCTGCAGACGGTTCCCTTATCACCAAAGTGGCAATACTCGTTGTCCGCTTTGCTTGGTGCTGCTTTGTTGACCGCTTTATACATGGAAACGGCAACTGCGGCGTCGTCGTCACCGCACGCAGACGCGCGCGTCACTCTGCACATGGGCGCAGAACCCATGTGCGCTCTGCCGCGGAGGCAGAGCTGGCTTCGTGAGGAGGAAACCCTCGCCAAGGGAGGAAACCCTCGGCGAGGCCTTCCGCTTGGTCCTTAGCAGAATTTGCAGGTGGCATCCGAGATGCCCTCTCGAGGAGAGGTCCCTCGCCGAGGGAAAAACCCTTGGCGAGGAGGAGAGGTCCCTCGCGAGGCTCGCCAGGCTTGGAGAGCCTGGTCCTTAGCGAAATCCTCCGAGGAATCTGGTGGGCCCTGGCAGGCCGGCCCGTGGTACCCTGGTTTCCACTATGCCGACAACATGCACTTACGCCCTTGTCGTTAGCCCCATCATGGACAAATACAAGTTGACAAAGGTGCTCATGGACGGAGGAAGTAGCATCAACATCCTCTATATCGTGACATTGAGAAGGATGCACCTTTCTGAGTCACAACTCAGCCACAGAAATGTGAAGTTCCATGGGATTGTGCCGGGACGCCAAGCCTCTTCAATGGGAAAGATCACCCTAAAGGTCACCTTTGGCGACACAGACAATTTCCGAAAGGAAGATGCGTCTTTCGAGGTGGTTCCTTTCAAGAGCGCATATCACGCAATCTTTGGCCGTCCGGCTTTCGCCAGATTCATGGCTCGGCCGTGCTACATCTACAGCAAGCTAAAGATGTCGGGGCCCAATGGGATCATCACGGTTTAAGGGAATTTCAAAAAGGCAAAGGAATGCGAAGCTGCCAATGCTCTTCATGCCGAAGAAGAAATCTCCCGAGAAGAGCTGGAAGACCTCAAGAAAACAATGGATCCTAATGAGATGCCGGCAACCGAAAAGCCGTCCTCTAAAGTCGACTCAAGTTTCAAGCCAACGGATGACACCAAGAAAGTCAAGCTCATAGAAGACGACCCAACAAAGGAGGCCATCATTGGTGCCGACCTTGATGAAAAATAGGAAAGCGAGCTCATCAAGTTTCTCCGTGAGAATCGGGATATCTTTGCCTGGTCGCCTTCCGACATGCCAGGTGTCCCGAGGAATTTTGCCGAGCACTCCCTCAAAATCAACAAAGATGCTAAGCCGGTTAAGCAAGGCCTCCGACGGCTCGGAATAGAGAAGCGCAAGGCGGTGGGAAAGGAAATCCTAAGGCTCACTGCCGCCAAGTTCTTCCGAGAAGTCATCCACACTGATTGGTTGGCAAATCCCGTCATCGTCCCAAAGAAGAACACCTCCGAGCTACGTATGTGCATTGATTTCACTGGCTTAAACAAAGCCTTCCCTAAAGATCCTTTCGCCTTGCCGTGTATTGATCAGGTCATTGATTCAACTACCGGCTCCGAGTTACTGTGTTTTTTGGATGCTTATTCGGGTTACCATCAGATAAAGATGAAGGAGTCAGATCAAATCAAGACGTCCTTCACCACGCCGTATGGCAACTACTGCTATATCACAATGCCTTTCGGCTTGAAAAATGCCGGTGCTACTTACCAAAGGTGTATGCAGCGTTGCCTAGACAATCAGATTGGCTGCAATGTCCACGTCTATATCGACGACATTGCAGTCATGTCGAAGAAGCGAGGCGATCTCATCGCTGATCTGTCAGAAACCTTTGCAAATCTAAGGGAGTACCAGATGAAGCTTAATCCGACAAAATATGTCTTCTGAGTTCCTGCAGGCAAGCTTCTAGGCTTCATTGTTTCACAAAGGGGAATTGAAGTTAACTCGGAAAAGATAAAGGCGATTCAGAACATCAAAATACCGACTTGTCTCAAGGACATACAGCGGCTCACGGGTTCCGCTGTGGCTGTTAGCCGATTCATAAGCCGGCTCGGTGACAAAGCATTGCCTCTATACAACTTCTCAAAAAGTCGGACAATTTCGTCTGGACAGAGGAGGAGGAGGCAGCATTGGCACAACTGAAGTATACATTGACACATGCTCCAATCCTGGCGGCTCCAAAGGAGACGGAACCGCTCTTGCTCTACATGTCGGCCACCAATTTGGTAATAAGTGCCATCATTGTAGTTGAGTGCCTGGAAGAAGGAAAGCAGTGGCCGGATCAACGCCCCGTCTATTTCATTAGCGAGGTCTTTTCAGATTCGAAGCAACGCTACCCTCACTATCAGAAGTTAGCTTACGGCGTGTTCTTTTCCGCCAGGAAACTGCGGCATTATTTTCATGATCACACAATCACGGTGGTCAGCAAAGCTCCATTGAAGGATATCATCAACAATGCCGACGCAACGGGTTGAGTCGCCAAGTGGGGCATCGAGTTAGCAGCTTTTGACATCCAGTACAAGCCGAGATCCTCTATCAAATCTCAAGTCTTAGCCGACTTTGTCGCAAACTGGATAGAAGCAATGGAAAGCACACCTTTGCCGGATTCTCAGAATTGGATAATGCACTTTGATGGCTCCAAGATGAAAGAAGGCTTGCTGCTGTGTTGAAACGAGTTGTGTGGTGCCCCAATCGAAGGCGGAATTGCAGCTAGTAGCAGTTTTCCCTCGTTTAACGAACCGAGGTTTATCGAACCAGTAGGACTTTGAAATCAACAACGAGATGAAAGTGGAAGATCTCTGGTGCTTGAACTTCAACAGACGTGGACCTGCACACACTCAACCAAATACTTTGCCCCCAATGGCGGAAAGGTTGTCAATCTTTCCGGTCTCGTAGAAAACAAAGCGGTTAATTGTATGATGAAATAGATGAAATAATGAAAAGTGACCAGAGGAGTAATTATGATGAAAAGCAAGTAAATGAGGTTGTAAACAATGTAAAAAGATGGACCAGGGGCCATGGGTTCACTAGTGGAGTCTCTCAAGTAAATAAAATATGCATGTGATGGATGAACGAATTACAGCTAGGCAATTGACAAGATGAAAGTGCATGGTTGCCCCCATGCATGGTTTTGGTAATTAATGACAATCTCTATGGACTAATATTTGCATTGAGCTATATTTGTAGGTGTCCATTAGCTTGCTTGTCTCCATGTGTTGGAGTCAAGGTCTTGCTTGTTCTCCATGTGTTGGAGTCAAGGTTAAGGGAAGGAGATCATTTGTTGATCAAGGCCAAGGTGTTCGTCATCAAGATAAAGGCCAAGTGAAGATATGCCGAAGTGGTGCTTTCCCCATCTTGGTGTATGGGGGAGCCACATGTGAATCTTCACCGAGCGAAGTGCAATCAAGAAGATGGTTCGCCTTGAGGAGATGAAGATCGTCTCCATCGACCTCAAGTGGATTAATGCGCAAGGCAAATGTATGATCTTGGTAGGGACTTTATTTTACCGGTCTCATGATGTTAGTTGAGAGACCGGGTTATAGGATAGATAGCCGTACTATCAAGAGGGGCTCTCGACCGAGTATCGTGATCGTATCGTTCGTGGAGAGCTCAAACCTTTGCATCCTTGCATCCTCACAATCATCTTTATTGGTTCTTATTTGGATCTTATCGTGGTGTGGTCTTGGTGCTTGTCGTACTTGTCATGACAAGGCTAAGTTCACCGAAAACCGTTTTCATATGCATCCTTCCTTGCATTTTCGGTTTTGGAGAGTTTGCCGGTTCTTCCGTGTGGAAGGTTTCACCCTTCCAACCCTCCGCACAATATCCTTTGCTTGTTTTCATATTTCAGTTTTTACAGGGTAAGCTCTTGTCGTCCTCTTTCCAACAAAATTGGATTCACTCGATTTGGACTTCATTTGCAAAAGTTATGGCAGTTCTGGTTTTCCCTGTTTTGATCTAGCCCGGAGATGGTCCGGAGTCTCCGCCCCAAAGGACCGGAGTCTCCGGTCCCCCTGTTTTCGCTGTCGTTTGTGTCTTCTGTGGTGCGGTTCTGTATAGGGGTCCGGAGTTTCCCCGGAGAAGGACCGGAGTCTCCGGCCCACCGGAGTCTCCGGCCCGAGGACCCGGAATCTCCGGCCCTCATTTTTCCTCAGCCCATTTGCATCTGTGTGGTGCGCCTCTGGATAGTGGTCCGGAGCTTAGGGTGCCCGGAGTCTCCGGCCTGACAGGAGTCTCCGGCCCCAAGGACCGGAATCTCCGGCCTCCCCGATGACCCAGCAGGCCGGAGTCTCCGGTCACTTACTCCGGAGTCTCCGGCCTGGACAGGCTCCAACGGCTAGTTTTTGGGGGAGGCTATAAAAATCCTCCTTCCCCCCCCCCAAAACCTGGTAACACACCTTGCTCACTTGTTCTTGCTCTTCCCTTTGGTTCTAATCCTTGTGAGCTTGATTCCTCTCTTCCCCTCCAATGATTCTTGCCCAAATTTAGGGTTTCAAGAGAGGAGATCTAGATCTACCATTCCACCAATCAAATTCTCCTCTAAGTGAGGGGAACCTTGTGGATCTAGATTTGGGGTTGCTTTGTGTTCATCCCCTTTGTTCTTCCTCTCTTATTCCCCCCAAAGCATTTGTTGCTTGGCTGGAATTTGAGAGTGAAGGACTTGACCACTTCGTGTGTTCTTGCCTCTTGCATTAGTTGCATCGGGTTGCTCTCTCCATGGTGATACGTGAAGTTGAAGGTTGAAGAGCTTGTTACTCTTGGGTGCATTGTGTTCCCAAGAGCTTGTTGCCTCTTGGGTGTATTGTGTACCCTAGACGGTTGGAGGTGCCGCGAAGACTTCGGTTGTGAAGCTTCGGCACAATTTGGGAGCCCCCAATTGAGTTGTGGGTGTGTGCCCCAAGCAAGTTGTAAAAGGGCTCCGGAATCCGCCTCGAAGGATTCCGATAGTGGAAGGTGAACCAATCCCTTGGGTGCGGTTCATCGGAGAATAGGGTGAGGCCTTTGTGGCATCTTGAGTAGGCCTCTTGTGGCGAGCTCACACCCCTCCAACGAGACGTACTCCCTTAACAAGGAGGAACTCGGGAATACATCCTCGTCTCCGCGTGCCTCGGTTATTTCTATACCCGAGCTTTTACTTATGCAATTTACATTGTGATAGCCTTCATGCTTGAAGTTCATATCTTGCTATCACCTTGTTGCTTGTATTGCTTAGCATAAGTTGTTGGTGCACTTAGGCAAACCTAGTTTATTAGGTTGTTGGCTTGTTAATTTAAACACATAGTTTTATTCCGCAATTATCAAACCCCTAATTAGAAAAAGTTTTAATCGCCTATTCACCCCCCCCTCTAGGCGATATCCGGTCATTGTTTGTTCTTTCACAAGATCATGACACAAACCCAATTTAGCTATGACATAAAGAACATGATAATATTTATGGAGGCATCACGACAAGGAACAAAGACCGTTGAGTCCAACTAAGTCTTTGTCTAAAAAGTCCACCGTGGGATCGCTATCCAGCCTGTCACCCAACGGTATTAAGTTGCAAGCAACAGACATTTGCAATAAGTGCATGAAGTAAGCAATACTAATATCAAAAGAGACATTAACACCGATGTTTTACCCTTAGTAGCAACAGCACACCCTCGCCCTTAGACGTTTCTATCACTTGTGCCCAGGAACAAAAGGGTGTATGAACCCACTATCTAGCATAAATACTCTCTCTTGGAGATACACACAATCACTTGGCCAAAGTAACTATGCACATCGGAGAGCATGCAAGAACATAAATCAACATATAAGAATCATGCACAATCTGAACATAACTTCACAATCCATTGGACCCCAAACTAGGGTTTTCGGTGACGGCGCGTCGGGGTCGAGTTTCTAGAAAATAATGGCCGCCCTCTCGGTTTTAGGTCAAAAGGGATTTTATAGGCGTCGGAGGGGCCGAGGAGGTGCCCAGAGGGCAGGGGCGGGCCCCACCCGCAGGTCAAGGTGGGGCCGCGGCCGCCACCCGCCCCTGGCCCCTGGGTGCCCCCCAGGCCGCCCTTTGGTCCTCGGGTGTCTTCCGTCGCATAAAAAATATCCGTAAATTTTGAGGGCAATCCGACAATATTTCCTGTTGTGACTTCTCTGAAATACAAAATCAGCAAAAACGGGGAACTGGCACTTGGCATCTTGTCAATAGGTTAGTCCGACAAAATGTAATAAAAATGATATATTTGATAGTAAAAACATGTGACAATATCACAAAACTAGCATGGATCACTCAAAAATTATAGATATGTTTGAGACGTATCAGCATCCCCAAGCTTAACTCCTACTCGTCCTCGAGTAGGTAAGTGATAACAAATAATTTTTGATGAGACATGCAACCAACATAATCTTGATCAAGATAGTAATGTAAAGCATAGGATGTGAATGAAGAGATACAAAACAATTGTCTATAATTGATAGCAAGAAAGCAATGAATAAACAAGTTGAACCATTCAAGCAAAACATTTCATAAATAGTATGTCAAAGACATGAAAACAATGTGATCAACATGTTTGACTAATTCACAAGGATAATAATTCCATGATAAAAGTGTTTGAGAATCAACACAAAGGAAGATGTAAGAATTAGCAAAAAGCTTCAACTTCCAACGGCTTATCTTATAGATAAAGTCAATATAAATATTCATGTTTAATCTTGACAATGCAATATGTTTAACGATACCCAGGGTCAATACTAGATATTTGATTTTGTGGAGATAGAAGGAAAAAGGGAAAACTGACTCAACATTAAAAGTAAAAGAAAGGCCCTTCGCAGAGGGAAGCAGGGATTGGTCATGTGCTAGAGCTTTTTGATTTTTCAAACAGAAGTAAAACAATTTTGAGGTATGCATGCTTTCGTCAACGACTTCACAATAGAGAAGCTATCTAGTCCCTCATAACAAGCAAGGTTTTTAGACTTGTGAGAGCAACTGGTTTTTAGAGGAGCGAGTACGCTCTTCTTTCTCCTTGGTTTCACCACTGTCCAATGTTTGAGCTGATTTCTCAGATTTGCATTGCGCGGAGGAGAATGGTGAGTTATATTTATATTTTGCTTAAGTTGCTCTCGGGTTGATTCAAGTGAAGACGTAGTCCATCGAGGTGAAAGGGAGGAAATGACCTTGCTCGTCACAAGTTATATCTAGCTCTCTACTGCTCCCTCATGAGCTTAAAAACAGAGGCACAAAAAGAAGTATTTGAATTTTTAAAGTTAGCACATGACAAATTTACTTGGAATGGAAAGAAATAACATGCATAGGTAGATATGGTGGACTCAGTTGGCAAGAAAGTTTGTCTTTGGGGATTGGATGCACGAGTGAACCATACACTCAGTACGAATTTTTAGGCTTAGCAAAAAGGGTGTTTAAAGCAAACATCTAATAATAACCGGTAACAGAACAACATAAGACATTTACCAATCATAACCATAAAAACTCTACACCGTCTCCCTTGTTGACCAAACAATTCTTTTGATGGAAAGATTAGCTCTATGAATTAACAACTGCGAAAAACCACACAATTTCAAGCTTTCAACCATATTTCTTTACTAATCAATTCCACTCAAATAACCAGCAAGTTTAAGCATTCAACTTAACATCTCAAAACAATTGAGAAGCATCAAGTATCCACACAATGATCTACGAGACTATGCAGGCTTATCATTTTATTCTAACATCACACAAACAGCAATTTGTCGCTTTGACAATTCAAGCACTTTTCAACAACAACTCTCCAACAAGTATAAGTGAAGAACATGAGAGTTTAACATAACAACTAGCAGCTCTAAACAAGATAAAAGCTAAAAGCGAGAGCTTACTAGCAAACAAACAGTAGCTAAGAATACTCAAAAAGATATAAGCGAAGCAAAGGAGTATTCAAGCGAAAATGCGGAGCGTGTCTCTCTCCCACACAAATAAAGCTAAGATCCAACAAAGATATGACCAGCAAACAAACAAACTAAACTGAAAGTAAAAAGACGCTCCAAGCATAGCACATAATATGTAAAGTGATAAAAACGAAGTTCAACGAAGACGACCTTATGATAGTCGATGAAGATGAGGGGATGCCTTGGGCATCCCCAAGTTTTGACTCTTGATGGTTCTTGATATTTAGAGGGGGTGCGGGGAATCCCAAATCTTGAGCTCTGATCCATCCTCGATTTCTTCATATTCCTCTCCTTTGGAACTTAAAAACTCCCTTCACACAAAAGTTCTCATAAATTGATTAGAGGGTTAGTGCTCATAAATTAAAATACACATGTGTTCAACTTAGGACAAATTGCAAACAAACTTCATTGGGAATTATCTACTGTTTACTAATCCTCAATGTGATACTCTCCCTCAAGAGTTTCACATTGAACGATGGTAAAAGAGGCGAATACAAAATAAAGGCAGAATCTGTCAAAACTGGACAGTCTGTAAAGATTGAATTTTTCGAAGCACTTCTGCAGCTAAAATCAAAAAACTTAAAACTAAAAAAAGATAGATAAAAACATCAGTCTTGCTTTAAAAAATTATGAGAAAAATATAAGATTCTGGTGATTTTAGTAATTTCGTGCAACAGGCGCACAGAATCTGTTTTTGGACAGCAAAACAACACCTCCCACTTTTAATGCATTAGAGGCTAAACTTGGCACACAAAAAACAAAAAAAGATACAATGAAGTTGTTACAGAGGTAAAAACTCCATGACTCAAGAAAAGCAAAAAAGAAACTGAAAGAAAAGATGGGTTGCCCCCAACAAGCGCTTTTCTTTATAGCCTTTTAGCTAGGCCCTGTATTTTCAATGATGCTCACATAAGAATAAGCATTGAAATACAAGGGAGAGCATCATGAGGGAATCATCAAACACATTAAGTGTAACTCTCTTCCTATGCATAGGCGTTTTATAAGAAAATAAATCAATGAAGCACAAAGCATTAAGCATAGGAAGGTAAAGCAAGTGTAACTTCAAAACTATTAGCATAAAGAGGGGTTGTTTTAGTGACATGAGAACTCCGACAACCCTATTTTCCTCTCTCATAATAATTTTCAGTAGCATCATGAACAAACTCAACAATATAATTATCACTTAAAACATGCTTTTCATGATCTACAAGCACATAATTTCGGTCCATCTCAAAATAGTGGGATTAAACCCACTTTCAATAGCATTATAATTTTTATCATCAAGTAATATAGGACCATCATCAAGAGCTTTATCATATAGACTTTCTAAGCACAACTCTTTATTATCATGCATCTCAATGGTTGGAGTAAATAAAGGATTATCATAAGATTTATCAATATAGCACGGATTATCATATATAACAAGATCATTTTTATCAAAAAGGGATGTTTCAAATGAATCAATGGGATCATAGCATTCATTCTACTTTTGTAAGGAAGGAGGACAATCAAATAATGTATGAGTTAGAGTGTTACTCTCATTGGAAGGTAGAGATGGGTAGCTACTCCATTCTTCCTCCTCTTGTTCGTCACTCTCCCCCTCATTTTCATCCAATGAGCTTCCAGTTTCACCAATTTCTTCTTCCATAGGCTCCTGCACGGCATTAGTCTCTTCTTCTGGGGGAGATAAACCCTTAAGATATTCAGTAATATAGCAATTTCATCTTTGTAATTATCCATGCAATAATTAAGTATAGCAAAACTTTCAGATTTATAAGGAGCATCATCATCATTTTCAAGCAAAGAAGAAATTTCATAAGCACCCTTCCACGCAATAAATTCTTCAATAGGTTCCACATCATAAAAATCATAGTTTCCCTTAGCATAAGATGCTGAGGTTTCATTATCATTGCAAGCACATTGAAAAGGAAGGTGTTTAAAATTCATGCTACAAGTAGACTCATCACAGCAATAAGATATATCATAATTTAAGCACATGTCTCTAGCATAATTGTTCAGAGTATTAATTATTTTCCATAAGTGTATCCCTTTTTGTGACAAGCGGTATTCCTTATAATATTCTTGTTGATCCTCCGTGAATCTGCCTTGCCGATATGTGGCACCCCCTCTGACACATGTTGCCAGAGAGGCGGTCGCCTCGTGCGCCAGCCCAGGATATCCGGACGCACGTACGACAATGCAACATAGCGAAAATATCATTACACAATCAGGCCCAGAGGGCTACAAATTATTTTACATGGCCATCAAGGCATGAAAGATTATCATGGCCAAGTATGGCACAGGACATAATTTAATTGGCAGCGGAAGTCATAGATTCGGCAACGGCTTGGAGTGGCTCCATTACACAGGCATCTGGCTGGGCTACTGATCCTAGCACGCTCCTGCTCGATCTCCTTGCTATGGTAGTAGATGGATCCTCTCAATGTCTGGCCACATGAAAAGCCAGTTTGAGTACGGTGACGTAGTCGCAAGAAAACAACCACATGACATGAACAGTCAAGCAATCAGGCAATAAGTAGCTAGCAACAAAAATAATCTAAACATGGCAAGTGTCTACTTACGGCAGTCCAAGTGGGTAGCAACAAGGCAGCTCAACAAATCATGGCATAAGCAAATAACAGGGGTATCACCAGTACAGAGTCCAAGCCAGGTGGGGTTGGATCGTATACCGGTGATCACACAAGAGAACTTACCTGTGACGAATAACGGGGTACTCATTGGTACCAAATATTAAACATCACCTGTCATCACCCCTAGGCCTCACGGCCTTATCACATCTGTCAAACTGCTAGGCCCACTGGCCTCATATCTCTGCTCAGGGCATGCACGGCTGACGTTGGCTCGGGCCTACACTACCAGGAAAAGCATTATAGGGAGGTTGCCTATCTGTGGCGCACCCTTAATTTATGCGCCACAAAAAATTATTCTGTGGCGCATGGCTGCGATGCGCCACTGAAATTTGAACATTCTGTGGCGCGTCCTTAGCCCATGCGCCACAGAATATCAACTTTCTGTGGCGCACTTCACGCCATGCGCCACAGAAAGAGAGACTTCTGTGGCGCACCAGTCTTCATGCGCCACAGAATACGCGTGGGCCCCACCTTCAATCAGTGGGCCGTGGTTCATCTCGGCCTTTTCTGTGGCGCACCGTGGCTGGTGCGCCACCGAAATTCATCTTTCTGTGGCGCATGGAGAAGGATGCGCCACAGCAAGATGAATTTCTGTGGCGCACTAGCCATGGTGCGCCACAGAATAGCTACTTTCTGTGGCGCATGAGGGCCCGTGCGCCATAGAATGTGGATGCCCAGATCTAAAAAAGGTGGTAGACCACCTTTCCCCATGTGACCCCCTTCTTCTTCCTAGCTCCCATCTTACTAACCCGAGCTCCTCCTCTCTCACATGCCATTTTGACCATCCTATTCTCCATTATTTGTTATTAAACCTACCACAATTATATATATAATTGGTGAGGGCTTGGGGAGAGTCTCCATATATATTCTCCTCCTCTCTTTTTGTCCACTATTTTCTCTCCATCACCACACACTCTCTCATCGATCACGGTCACGTCTCCGCAACGGATCTAGATCTACAAGGTGGGTATTGGTGTATGGATGTTTGCTGAAGGCATGAGAAACTTGTCGGTGGGCGATTTACACGTATATGCATTAAACTTGTGTGTGTGGTTTGATTGAATCTTTGCATGTTGTAGCTTGCGCCGGCGTGGTGCATGGATGTTTGCCGGAATGTTGATTCATTTCCATTTCGGTGAATTTTTGCACCACCCATATGTCCTACTTTTAGGGGAAGTCATGCCGATTTTTTCCGTCGAACATCTCCGACTTTTTGACTTCCTGCATGAGAAGCTTGTATGTGTGTGTGCATGTTGCGAGTACTTAATTCTAATTAATAACACATACTCTATATGTATACCGCGTAGGCGACCATGGTCATCAAGATGAGCTCCGGTCGAATCGACAACTACAAGGAAGAAGCGAAGGCGGAAATGAGACGGTGCAACGGGCGCCTGATACGATGTCCGTGTCGAAGTTGCAAACTTGTGAGATGGATCGACCCTGATTCCGGACAATTGGAGGAACACCTGCTCAGGCGCGGTTTCATGCAAGGCTTCAACCAAGCGCCGACAGCAAATGCTGCGCCTGAAGACAAGGGCGGGCAAGATGATCATGACGACGGAGATGCCGACATACATGGTCATGATTGTGGCGGAGAAGACGTTGACACACCGCTGAGCTCGCTAATGTCGGCATTGATGGATTCTCATGTTCAAGAACTCCTCCTGAAGAACGCGAACACCGATAGAGAGAAAGCCAAGCTGGCGCAAATGGAGATAGACGGGAATACTCCGCTGTATCCTGGGTGTCGGCCACAGGATACGCGCTTGCAAGTAACGCTTGATGCTCTGGAGATGAAGTCGGAGAACAAATGGACCGATGCAAGCTTCAACAAGAACATGCAATTCTTCCACGAGCGTCTTCCCGAGGGGAACACATTGCCAACTAGTATCGAGGAGACCAAGAAATTCGTTTGCCCTCTTGACCTACCGCACGTTAAATACCACGCCTGTGTCAATGATTGCGCAATTTATCGGGGCGAGTATGCGGATCGAACCACATGTACGGTGTGCGGCCAAGGACGGTACAAGAGCCGTGGGAAGAAAGTTCCTCAAAAATGGTATGGTATTTTTATATCACTCCCCGTCTGCAGTGGTACTTCGTGGACCCTAAGGAAGCAAAGCTCATGCAATGGCACGCGGAAAGGGAGAAGCCCGAAGAAGATCCGGAGAAGGGCAGGATCCTTACACACCCTTCAGACGCTAGCCAGTGGCAAGAGTTGGATGCCGTCGCCAATTTAGGAGGCGATGCAAGGAACATCAGGCTCGGTATGAGCACCGATGGACTCAATCCGTTCGGTAACCAGAGTAGCACGCATAGCACCTGGCCCGTGTGTATGGCCTTACAACCTTCCCCCGTGGTTGTGCACGAAGCAAAGGTATATAGACATGAGTATTCTCATTCAGGGGCCGAAACAAGCAGGTGTCCACATACATACGTATCTCGCGCTGTTGGAAGAGGAGTTAGCCACGTTGTGGGCGATGCCAGTCCGTACGTGGGATGCCTACACTGGAGATTATTTCCCCATGAGAGCCGCGTTGCTCACGACGGTGCAGGACTATCCTGGTTGCGCGTATGTATCTGGCCAGGTAGGCCACGGATTCTGCGCATGTGTCAGGTGCATGGATAGGACCCCGCATCTCCAGCTACCAAGGAATCCTGGGTCTTCGAAAACTGTGTACCCAGGGGCTCGAAGGTGGCTTCGCATGGATCACCCGTGGAGAAAACGCGGTGACCTGTTCAATGGTAAGGAAGAGCTCGATGGAGCCCCGAGCCCAAGGAGCGGCATAGAAATTGACGAGCTGTTGAGAAATTGGGAGGAGTGCCCCGCGCCGGGAAAGAAACGACCGAAGGTAGATCCGCTGCTGGGTGTATGGAAAGCGAGGTCTGTTTTCCACGACTTGCCGTACTGGAAGGTCCTCAAGACGCCACATAGCCTCGATATGATGCACATTACGAAGAATGTCACCGAGAGTCTGCTTGGCACTCTTTCCAACATGCCGGAAAAGACCAAGGGTGGGACGAAAGCAAGATACGATCTGAAATGCCTTGGTGTCAGGAAAGATCTTCAGGCCCTCGATAGTGATGACGACGATGGTGATGATGATCAGACTGAAGGGACTCAAGGTCACCGCAAAAGGCTAAAGAGGAACACGGTGGTGCTTCCCGCTACATGCTTCACTATGAGTCTGGAGGAGCTCGAGCAGTTTTACAGGTGTCTTGTAGGAGTCAAATTTCCTCATGGTTACGCGGGGAAGATAAGCAGATATATGGACGCAACGAAGAAGAGGTTTACCGGGATGAAGTCTCACGATTGTCACGTGCTGATGACGCAGATACTTCCCGTTGCGATTCGAGGGATAATGGACGAGCATGTCCGTGATACGCTGCTTGCTCTTTGCAACTTTTTCGACGTCATCAACAGGAAGACGATCAGCGTGAGGCAGCTCGACCGGCTACAGGAAGAGATCGTGCTGATACTATGCGAGCTCGAGATTTACTTTCCGCCCTCATTCTTCGATATCTGCGTGCATCTCCTTCTGCATGTCATTGATGACATCAGGCAGCTCAGGCCAACGTTCATGCACTATATGATGCCATTCGAAAGGATGAACGGTGTCATGAAAGGATACGTCCGCAACAGGTCCCATCCAGACGCAAGCATAGCCAAGGGCTTTCTAACCTACGAGTGCATCTCCTTCTGCCAGAATTATCTAAGCACCGAGAACCAGGATGTTGGTCTGCCCACGAGGAAACACTTCGGCAGGCTCAATGGATATGGTCACCGAGAGGGCAGCAGCACAACCTTTGTCAGCATGCAGGGTCAAAAGGACGACTTTGACAGGGCTCACCGGGTCGCGCTACAACACTTACAGTTGATCGAAACTTGGGTGGAACAGCACAAATGCTTACTCGAGCAACATTACATCAAACTGGGCCGACCGAGGAAGAAGGGTGACGTAACCAGAGCGCACAACTCTACCTTCACGCGTTGGTTCAAGCAAAAGCAACTGGAGCTAGCAAAGAAGAAAGCACAATCTACGGAAGATGAAAGACTCATATTCTCCTTATCACTGGGTCCATCGCACAACGTAAAGACCTATCAGGCGTACGACATCAACGGCTACAGATTCTACACCGAGGAAAAGGACAACAAGTCAGAATATCAAAACTCAGGAGTAACTATGCTATCCTACGGCGATGAGGAGGCTACTGTCAAGGAAAGATACTTCGGAAGGATTGAGGACATATGGGAGCTCAACTACTGTGGAGAGTTGGTGCCAATGTTCTGTGTAAGATGGGCCAAGGACGTCGTCAAAGAATGCCGGTATTTCACCACAATGGTAATACCCGATGCCAAATCGAAGAACGCCTCCGCGAAAAATGAGCCATGGGTACTCGCTAGCCAAGTCGAGCAATGCTTTTTCATTACCGACCCGTCAAAGCCTAGCCGTGTTGTCGTGAGGAGGGGCAAGAGGAGCATCATCGGAATGGAAGGAGGCGCCACCGAGCAAGACTTGGACAACGAGCCAAAGATCGAGGAGGAATTCGACAAGTTCTTCGACATGCCTACTACTAGTACACAAAGAAGGAAGACCTCCCTACCTACCAAAGGTTGTCCGTTCACGCGAAGAAATATCAAGGTCACCGGCCTAAAGTTTTCAACCGCGAAGAAGGGAAAGAAGAGAATCTAGCTCGCGGAACCAAGACGAAGAAGACACTTTTTTGGTGTATTTAATTTGTGTGTCTATATATGTATGTTCATGATATAATGCATGAGAGGGCAAGATGCAACTTAAGCCAAATTAAGCGGAACCGGGGTCCCGACAGTTAATGTTTATGTCCAAGTTCTTTTATCTACCCCGCAATATTAAATGTTGATTAGGAAGGCATAATCATGTCATGGGTGAGCTACACAAAATTAAATGGAATAGGGCAACATATAAATTAATACCCACATATTCCATATATAATTGTTTAGGTGCTTTATACAAAATCCCACTAAACCACAAACTACATGATGCAAACATGAACATGGATGACAAATTAATATTCATTGCATTTTTCTGATAAAAATAGAAATATACTTTGTATTAATTGGATTTGTAAAGCAAAAGGAAAAAAATAAGCAAAAGGAAAAAAATGTGGGATTTATGCTCCAGGAGTATTTGAACTCTGGTCTCCAGGAAGAGAAGGAGCGAAGCCACTGGGCTGTGTGTGTGCATGTGTTACGATACAGCAGCAAAACATTTTATTTTACAGACCCATATATTTCTGTGGCGCACCAGCTGGCGGATGCGCCACAGAATCCTAACTTTCTGTGGCGCATCTCTCCGCGGGTGCGCCACAGAAATCTCGGGCCTCACCTTACATGTGGGGCCGCCCCCTGTTAGGCCAGATAATTCTGTGGCGCACCTCCTAAAGGATGCGCCACAGAATCACAAATTTTTGTGGCGCATCCCCCCAGAGGTGCGCCACAGAATTCTGTGGCTACCACTTACATGTGGGGCCGCCCCCGCTCTGCCCCTTTCATCCCCAAAATTTTCTAAGTCCCGCGCGCGCGCCCGTGCTGTCGCCCTCGACGCAGAACCGTCGCCGCCCGTGCCTCGCCGTGCCCACCGCCCGTGCCTCGCCTGTGCCTCGCCGTGCCCGTGCCTCGCCGTGCCCGTGCCCTCGACGCTCCTGTGCCCGGCCGTAACCTCGACGCGCCCGTGCCCGCCTTGCCGTGCCCGTGACCTCGATCGGCCGCCCTCGACTCGCCGGCCCACCTCGACGCCGACGCCGCCGCCATCCTCGACATCCCCTCTCCCTCCCCTCCACCATCCCCTCCCCGAGGTGCTACTCCGATCCTTCCATCCTCTCCACACCTGCACACAAGATGTTTGGTCAAATGCCAAACACAATATTTGTACAGAATTTGTGTGATTTGTTGTTGATTGCTTGCTGCAAGTAGTTATGAATGCTTCTAGTTGCTAGTGGTGTTAGGAAAATTTTGGAGACCAAAAAAATTTGTGTGACATCAGTAACATAGCTTAATTAGCTTCTTGTTGCAAATGTTGATGCAAATGTTGATGCAAATGTTGATGCAAATGTTGTGCAAATGCTTGTGTTGATGCAAATGTTGATGCAAATGTTTTAGATAAATTTTGGTTAAGTCTGAAAAACAGTGTAGATTAGCCCCCTTTGCATGCAAATTGTGGAAAATCTGCTCCATTAAAATTTGTAAATTTCATATCATTCGAAAGAGCTAAACCTATAGATTAATAGGAATCAATAGTTTGTCCAAATTAAACAATATAACAGACTAAATCATGTAGGCCAAAATGCTACGTTTTATCTGTTTTCTGAAAAACCTGAAGAAACTGCTAAGTCTGAAAAACAGTGTAGATTAGCCCCCTTTGCATGCAAATTGTGGGAAATATGCGCCACCAAAATTTGTAAATTTCATATCATTAGAAAGAGCTAAACCTATAGATTAATAGGCATCAATTGTTTTTCCAAATTAAAAACTATAACAGACTAAATCATGTAGACCAATATGCTATGTTTTATCTGTTTTCTGAAAAACCTGAAGAAACTGCTAAGGCTGAAAAAACAGTATAGATTAGCCCCTTTTGCATGCAAATTGTGGGAAATCTGCTCCACCAAAATTTGTAAATTTCATATCATTAGAAAGAGCTCAACCTATAGATTCATAAGCATTATTTGTTTGTCCAAATTAAACATTATAGGAGACTAAATCATGTAGGCAAAGTTGCTATGTTTTATCTGTTTTAAACTCTTAATAACATTTAACCTAAATTCTGTTTTATCATGTAGGCAGCCCGCCGCCACCGCCGCCACTGGAGGAGCTCATCGACAAGTGGTGAGAAATGTGTTGATGAATATATGTGTGTCCACGACCATCGTGTCGTTGTTGTTTGTGCTCCGACCATCGTGTCGTCGAGATGTTGATACTATTTCAGAGATGCTTGTGCAGGTACCCCGTGAGGCCCTTGAGATTGCCGGAACGTCGATTAACTTCCGTTCCGGCAAATTCGGGTACTCCATATGTCCCTTTTTTAGCATGACTTTGCTAAAAAAAGGGACATATGGGGTATTGCGACTAATGCATGGGTCGGGGTATCTTAGTACTAAATTAAGTGATGTTTTTTTTATATTTGTTGTACTAACTTTTGCCTCTTTTTAATGAAGTGCAAACATGTTGGCCGACGCGCCCGGCCCTTCTAAGCACATGAGCGTCGAAGAAGAAGCACGAGAAAAGAACATGTCGTTCTGGGACGTGAACCCGGAGATGGGGGATGCGGAGGCCGCCGAACTGGCTTGTGACGGCGATGGTGACTTCCAATTAGAGATGGAGATGGAGGATGCGGAGGACACCGACGGAGATGGGGACGCAACCACCACCACCGATGGCGGCGACCACACGGATGTCGGGGGTGACGACCACACGGATGGCGGTGGTGGTAACACGACCGCTAAGAAGCTTAAGAAGCAGAGGAAGGAGCGGACACCGCAAGCGGTCGGCACCGTCACCGACACGTTCACTAAGGTCTCCAAAAGTGGCCAACCCCAGGAGCCATGGGACGTCGCAAAAGGGTACGGAATGCAACTAGGGTGCATCCTCCGGGAAACCGTGTCGATCAACACGTATGACCTCAGGAGCGCGGAGAATGAGGCTTTGCGCACACAACTCCTCAAGAGGCTTCACGAACGATACATTTTCCCGGACGATGGAAACAAAAAGGTGGACAGCTTCGCCATGACGAAGATGAACAACGCCTTGATCAGCTGGAGAGGCCGGGTGAAGGCGAAGATTGCAAAGGGTCTTAGCTGGGAAGAGATCAGTGCCAAAACCGCCACAAACAGTTGTTGGGAACGTCTTCACCGGTTAGTTCTGACTTTCCGAATTCCCCGACTTTCTGACTTTCCCGACTAACGGATGTGCTATCATTTATGTTTAGGACAAAGCCATTGCACCTGAACTTGGTGGCAACGAGGAGGACAATGATGTCAACGTCGATGACTACATCAACACTGGCGCCTGCAGGGATGATATGTACATGCCTCATGTGGATGAAGAACCCTTCCACGACCACCGCGGTCAAGCTGCTCGTCCCACTTCATGCACACAACGCCTGGCCTTCACGCCTCCGGATGCCGGCGATCATCAAGCTCCCCCGGGTAACGTTTTCAGCCCTAACACTCTGATGGAAACTGTTAAAGCGGGGTTCACCGCACCCCCACAATCCCCAGAGAAGAAGAACAAGATCAAGAAGCATAGGAAGAGAAAAGGATCCTCCACCTCTGCAAGCCAGCCAGCTCCTAAGATCCGGGGTCTTAAAGACACGATTCCACCCCGTGCGGATGGCTTCCCCCGAGTTCATGTAGCTGGTGAACCTATCTTGTCTGGGGACTTGCTCCGCCTCGCAGAAGGACCCATGCTTGCTTTGCAGCAAAATATCTTGTATCTGGAGGAGCAGCTTCTTAAAGATAAGCATCCGAGTTACCCGGCGTTCGCGGTCCAGGTGCCAAAGGAGCTGGTGGACTTCATCCAGGAAGACCCCGCGGATGTGTTCTTCATCGCGTACGAGGACATCTTCAAACTCTTTCACACTCAACGGCTGGACTATAACATGGTCCGCCTATATGCGCTCGATATGGCGATGAAGATCAGGAGAGATGCGACCCCGTACGTCGCGATAGTGGATCCTTACTACATGCGCGACAGCCATCTGGAGGAAGGGTCAAAGACAAGGGAAACGGCCATGGAGTACCTTGTAAAGGTCATGCTGGCCAACAAGAGGAAGAACGCCCTTCTTCTGCCTTTCTTTTTCGAGTAAGTACACATCCGCTCGCCACCGTCGGATCTTATGCCTTCTTGTGCATTTCTTCCATCGCTCATCCTTTGTCCAACATTCTGTTTCAATTGTTTTGAGCAGGGACAAGTACTGCGCACTCATCTGCGTAAACCCGAGGTGGTCCGTTGCCACTTATTTGGACTCGGGGAATAAATCCACGCCGAGACGATACACCAGAATAAAGGGTGTTCTGGATGACGCTCTCGAGGCCTATGCTCAAAAGGGCGGCCCATTCCATAACAAGTCGGAATTCTTCACGGAGGACAACACACACAAGTTTCAGAATGGGACTGGCGTCCATTGCATCAAGCAACTGGATGGCAGCGTGAAGGAGGCCTACTACGCCCTCCATCACCTTAAAGGAATTGTCCGGGATTGCGAGAAAACGAAGTTTCCATCGGGTCTCGTAGAATACACCAAATCAGAGGATGCTCTCACCGATGCTGATTACAGAGCAGACTTCCATCGCATCCGGCTGCAGTTGACAACGATCATCCTCGAAGATGTCATTCACAAATCAGGGTCCTACCACCACCACAGAGGTATTATATATAGAAGTGCATGTGTAGGGTTATCTATTATATATATGCTATGCTATGAAACCCAAATAGGATAGCCATATGATTGTCTTGCCTCTCTACTTAGATGAATAAATTATACTCTATTTTATATCACTAACCTATATATATATCCCAATTTATCTTTAGGGTTGTCTTAGAGGAGTATCGAAGAATGACTAGAGGCACAGTATGACACCAGGGAGTGGAGGACGAAACAAGGCTTTCTACTGTTGCCGGAGCCGCGAAAGTAGAGGACTCCATGATTATGCATGCTCCCGGATCATAGTTAGGCGGCGAACACTTGATTTCTAATGTGTAGTGTGAAATGTTGAACTTTTGGTTGTATATACATGACTAGCTAATTGTGTTTACATTCGGCACTTTTGTGACTATGTATATATATATGTATCTTGATCGGGCCCACTAAGTAATATATGTGATGATATATTGATTAATATCTTTGTCTGTTTATATACCTGTCAAATATACCTGTATTTTCTGTATAAACCTGTATAAATACTGTATATACGTGTATTTGTACAGCAAAATGAAAAAATATAGTATTTCTGTTTAATATTTCTGTGGCGCACGTTTTTAAGTTTTTGTGGCGCACCACTTTCTGTGGCGCACCACGGGCAGTGCGCCACAGAAAGACCTATTTCTGTGGCGCACTGCCCGTGGTGCGCCACAGAAAGTTGGGATTTCTGTGGCGCATGTCCTTGGTGCGCCACATAAAAAAATTTTGTGGCGATAATTCTGTGGCGCACCAGGCATACCTACGGGTGCGCCACAGAATTCCAAATCCGTGCGCCACTGATAGCCTGTTCTGTGGTAGTGCTAACTCTAGGCTCCCCACGATCACACCGTCACCCCAAACATGGGTAACCATCCACGACTCAAGTACATTCCCTGCATCATCCTATTGTAATCAGGTGGTTTATCTTTCAAACGGAACTTAAGTTTAACCTCCGGACTCGACAAAGGACAATAGTGTGACCGACACTGAACTGTTCCATAACCTAGGAACAAGGCTAGCTGCTAGTTGACACACTCTCGAGAGGTTGCAGTTACCACCCATCTAAATGCACCTTGCTTCATGACGGCAAGATACACTTACATAACCGTTCACGCTACCAAGACACTCCCTGTATAGCTACCGACATAACTCTATGTCTTATGACGAAGTGAATCCGGCACGTCCCCAACTCATGAGCAACGCCTAGCTCCGGAACCTTCGCAAGACTAGCCCCGACCACAACTATGCAGTATCCGACTAGACTTGCCAAGTGGGTAGCATCAAAGGAGGCTTGATAGGTTACATAGGCTATGGCTCTCCCATTTGGGCGATAGTGGTAGTGCGTTCAATATTCAGTTTGGTGGCACTATGGACTGACCCCATCGAAGTTTGGAGGGTTGGTTCATTTAATCCAGTTTCTTTCAACAACAATTCCAACAACAGAGGGTTAGTCCAACACAATAATATATAATGTCATATCAACATGAAACAGATTAGTCCACTGCAAAACCACACTATCATATCAACATGAAACAGAAACGAACTGCACACAATAGTTCAAGCAATATGTAGTTAGTTCAATCAATGGTTAGTTTCAACCGGGCGATGGCGGAGATAACTCCGGCCAGTGACTGCCACAGGTTGAGTAAAAGAAAATAAATTAGCACAGTCAACCGGGCGAGGGCGGAGATAACTCCGACCAGTGACAGCCACGGGTTGATTAAAAGAAAATAAAATAGCACAGTCAACCGGGCGAGGGCGGAGATAACTCCGACCAGTGACAGCCACGGGTTGAGTAAAAGAAAGTAAAACATCACAGTTGGTTAGCGTCAACCGGGCGATGGCGGAGATGCCTCCGGCCAGTAGCAGCCACAGATCGACTACAAAAGTTAGTGGAGGCGTCCACGCGATCCCGTTCCACCATTCCATTGACTGCGGCGGTTCCCCCAGTCCATCGTCGCCGGAATGGGGAGTGGTGCATGGTACCGTCCAACGCACGCCACAACTCTACAGAAAAGTAGCCGCTTCAATCCACTTGGGCAGGACCCAACGTGTATTTAGACGGGGTACCGGAACTCAACCCACGGGACATGGGTTTATCGTATTATAGGTATGAAACAAAGTCACGATATCTCGTGACGCACAGTTGACAGATGATAAGCAATACAATGCACCTATATGACAAGGTAAAATGCAAACAAACAAACACCGCTTGAGTGTTCATAGCAAGTGGTTAGCTTGCCTTCGAAGATCGACGCCATTTGGCTTAGGGTGTCACGGACACGTCACGGATTAGAGGCTCGGATTGCCGATTGCGCGAGATACACCTATGCATGCATACATTTTAGGGGCATAAAAACACTTTGCAAGGATGTAAAACATGCACTACTGGATAGATCTTTTCGAAACAAAATTTTAGGAGTTTGTTTCACCTTAAACGGAGTCACGGTTTAAAAGATATGGCCATTTGAGTTTCAGTTAATTCACAGAATAATTCCTGCGAAGAAAAAAACTGCAACGGGCCGTATCATGAACTGGACCATCAGCCGGCGCGGACTGCCGCACGGGCGCTGGCGCTTGGCAGGCCGCACAGCTGGGCCGGCCCATCCGGGGCGGGGCTGGCTGGGCTGGACGTGCACCTCGCGGGAAGGCGCCATCGCCACGCGGACACGTACTCAGCGGAGTACGTCTCCACTTATCTGACGTGGCAGTTGAGGGAGTGGCTCGGGGTCGTCCTCCTCCCGCCGACGGGCACACACGGGACGAGCCCGTGGTCAACGCCGCGCCAAGGAGGGCTCGCCTCGATGGAGACCGGCCACCGTCGGCACCTGGACGGCCGGAGAGGCTCGCCGCCGGCGGGAACGGAGACGCCGCACCATGGCGAGCTCGCGGGCAGGGCCAGGAGAGGTTGGGCGACGCGGAAGGTGGCTCGGGCAGGGGTGCCGGCCGCGGTGGACGCCGCGGGCGGTCGACGTCGGCCTGCCGCCAAGATGAGCCAGACGCCGGCCTGGGTGTGGTGGGCTACCACGACGGGCACCTGGACACGGCCAGAGGGGCCGAGGCTGCTCGGACACGCCGCGCCCGAGCTCGAGCTCGAATGGCCATAGCTAGGGTTTCGGAAGTCGAATTGGGGCTTCGGGTAGAGTAGGTTTCGGAGGGTTCTGGGAGCAGGGTTGTGCAGCTAGGCATGGCAGGAGGCTTTCCGCCAGTTTGTACGAACAACAAAGCTCTGAGGCGCCCGTGCTAGTCCGTAGACGGACGGTGCGGTCTTGGTCGAAAAACGAACGAGACAAGCTTAGTTCTCCTTGCAAACTCGCAGAGAAGTTCCAGGGGGAGGGAGTGAGGGGTTCTGGCACGCGAGAGGGCTCGGGAGTGGTCTTTATAGGCAGGTGCAAGGAGGGGTGGCCACACACGTGTCCATGGCCATGGAGGTGAGGGGGAGGGGATAAGAACGGGGGGGACTGGATAGGGACGTCGAGCTGGACGAACAGGGGTCTACAGGGAAGCTACTGTGCGGAAAATCAGGTAGGGTTTAGGGTTAAGCAAGTTTAGCTCACGCCAAAGCATGCGTTCGGGACATCCAGAGCGCGACGTGAGCGACATCGTCGCGTTCCCGCCAACTCGGGGCGCCAAACGGAAAAAAGGTCGTACCACTGGGTTCGTAACGACGAGGCCAACACAACAAAACAAGAATCATTCCAGGATTCCAAACTTCGTAACACAAGATTTTCAGAAAACCGAGGGTCCACAAGGTGTTCGATGAAATGACAGAGGTCTTCCTCAGCTCAGAAAAATCCCAAAAATTTACGGTAGGCTGGGATAGGTGTATATGGTATGTCTACGGAGTTTGATATGAATTGGGGACTTGGAAGTTTGACAAACAATTCGGTGTCCAAAATTGCCCTAATGGCATGGGTGTGCCAAGTAAACCAAATCAAATGATCTTGACATGATCTTCTGGATAGGTGGTTATATATGGGATTTTGTCTATTTGGAAAAGATTCGATGCCATATGATGTTTTTAGCTAGGGGTTGCTTTGGAAATTGCTATAGGCATGAAAAGGGCATTACAAAGGAGGTGCCTCAAATATTGCTCAAATGAGGTTGGGCCAATGGAGTGAAATGTCCAGGAGGTTAAATCATGCACCTTACCAAAATTGCAGAATTTTTGGATGAGTGGAACGTGCCTGAATAATTATTGGACTGAAAATGCCATAATAGCGAATATGATTTAACCGAGGGTTTTTGCATTGGACTATGGAATATTTTTCCATGGGATGGATGTATATGTATGGGGGAACCATATGGTAGCTTGGTAGAATCTATCTGAAGACAGAATTGTGGTGGTGGCTTTTGGTAGGATAGATGGGAGGGGTTTTGGAATTTCCAACTGGAACCAATGTTCGACAGAGAAAACAATGGCATGGAAATATGGTGGAGGCCGACAAAGATCAGGGATTATTGGGAAATTTCTAAGAGAGCGAAACCAAAGTCAAGTCAAAGGACACCTGGTTCAAAGAAAACATTTTGAAAATAGAAAAAGTTTTTCAGGCGTGGGAAAACACCGTTAAAATTAGGGGCGAATTTTGGGGATGTTACACGATAAGATCTAGTTTCAAAGAAGTTAACCATTGATAACAATAACAATAAAGAGAGTAGAGAGAAAGTGAGCACTTCCCAAGTGAACCAATAAGTAGAGCTATGGCTCCCCGGCAACGGCGCCAGAAAAGAGCTTGCTGCTGTGTTGAAAAGAGTTGGGTGGTGCCCCAAGCGAAGGCGGAATTGCAGCTAGTAGCAGTTTTCCCTCGTTTAATGAACCGAGGTTTATCGAACCAGTAGGACTTTGAAATCAACAACGAGGTGAATGTTGAAGATCTCTGGCGCTTGACCTTCAACAGACGTGGACCTGCACACTACTTTGCCCCCAACGGCGGAAAGGTTGTCAATCTTTCCGGTCTCGCAGAAAACAAAGCGGTTAATTGTATGATGAAATAGATGAAATAATGAAAAGTGACCAGAGGAGTAATGATGATGAAAAGCAAGTAAATGAGGTTGTAAACAATGTAAAAAGATGGACCGGGGGCCATGGGTTCACTAGTGGAGTCTCTCAAGTAAATAAAATATGCATGTGATGGGTGAACGAATTACAGCTAGGCAATTGACAAGATCATGACACAAACCCAATTTAGCTATGACATAAAGAACATGATAATATTTATGGAGGCATCACGACAAGGAACAAAGACCGTTGAGTCCAACTGCGTCTTTGTCTAAAAAGTCCACCGTGGGATCGCTATCCAGCCTGTCACCCAACGGTATTAAGTTGCAATCAACAGACATTTGCATTAAGTAAAGTGCATGAAGTAAGCAATACTAATATCAAAAGAGACATTAACACCGCTGTTTTACCCTTAGTAGCAACAGCACACCCTCGCCCTTAGACGTTTCCGTCACTCGTGCCCAGGAACAAAAGGGGGCATGAACCCACTATCTAGCATAAATACTCTCTCTTGGAGATACACACAATCACGTGGCCAAAGTATCTACGCACATCGGAGAGCATGCAAGAACATAAATCAACATATACGAATCATGCACAATCTGAACATAACTTCATAATCCATCAGATCCCAGTAAACACATCACACAGCATTACAATAATCGATATTGATCATGTTAGGCAGCTCACAAGATCATAATACATGAAGCACAAGAGAGAGAGAGACTACCAACTAGCTACATCCATGGACCCGTAGTCCAAGGTGAGACTACTCACAAATCATCCCGGAGGAAGGCATGGCGATGAAGAGCCCTCCGGGATCGATCTCCCCTCTGGCAGAGTGTCGGGATTAGCTTCAGATTGGACCCCGAACTAGGGTTTTCGGTGACGGCGCGTCGGGGTCGAGTTTCTAGAAAATAATGGCCGCCCTCTCGGTTTTAGGTCAAAAGGGATTTTATAGGCGTCGGAGGGGGCCGAGGCGGTGCCCAGAGGGAAGGGGCGGGCCCCACCCGCGGGTCAAGGTGGGGCCGCGGCCGCCACCCGCCTTTGGCCCCTGGGTGCCCCCCAGGCCGCCCTTTGGTCCTCGGGTGTCTTTCGTCGCATAAAAAATCTTCGTAAATTTTGAGGGCAATCCGACGATATTTCCTGTTGTGACTTTTCTGAAATACAAAATCAGCAAAAACGGGGAACTGTCACTTGGCATCTTGTCAATAGGTTAATCCAAAAAAATGCAATAAAAATGATATATTTGATAGTAAAAACATGTGACAATATCACATAACTAGCATGGATCACTCAAAAATTATAGATATGTTTGAGACGTATCAAGGCTCAGGGGCTGGAGTTGTGTTAAAGTCGCCTAAAGGTGACAAACTCAGCTATTTCCTGCAAATGCACTTCAACGCTACCAACAACGTGGCAGAGTATGAGGCTCTCCTCCATGGTCTTCATATGGCTAAGGAGTTGGGAGTGAAACGCATTCTCTGTTACGGCGACTCGGATCTTGTTGCCCAACAACTTGACGGAACCTGGGACACGAAGAGTCCTACTATGGCGGAATATAGACAAGCAGTCGACGAATTCAGCAGATGCTTTGCCGGCCTAGAGGTCCGTCATATTTCTCGAGACGACAATGATGCTGCCGACGCGTTGGCCAGGATAGACTCGAAGCATAAGGAGGTGCCTCCAGATGTGTTCCTCCATCACCTATATAAGCCATCCATTAAAGGCGGTGACGAAGACTACCCGTTATCAGCGGAATCAGTTTATGTCTGCTTGGTGACCCCAGATTGGACTACGCCATACCTCAATTTCCTGACGAACAAGGAGTTGCCGAAAGACGATGAAGTTTTAAGCCGTCAAATAAAGCGACGGGCAAAGGCTTACACGATCATTGATGGATAGCTTTATAAACAAATCACATCTGGCATCTTTCAACGATGCGTCTCACCAGAAGAAGGACGACAAATCCTCCAGGAAATCCACTCAGGGAGTGTGGTCATCACGTGGCGGCAAAAGCTTTAGTCGCCAAGGCGTTTCGACATGGTTTCTTCCGGCTGACAGCTAAGGAGGATGCCGCCAACATCGTTAAGACTTGTGAAGGATGTCAGCGCTATGCCAAGCAGGCTCTTTTGCCGGCTCAGGAGCTCAAAACGATCCCCTTAACTTGGTCGTTCGTGGTCTGGGGGCTCGACATGGTGGGGCCCTTCAAGACGGCAAGAGGCGGCTTAACGCACCTGCTGGTGGCAGTCGACAAGTTCACAAAGTGGGTGGAGGCAAAACCCATCAAGAAGCTCGATGGAGCTACAGCTACAAAGTTCATCGTCGAGATAACAACTCGGTTTGGCATACCACATAGCATTATCACTGATAATGGCACAAATTTTGCCGTCGGTGACCTATCAAAGTATTGCAGCTGGTCGAAAATCCGGCTCGATGTGGCTTCGGTAGCAGATCCGCAATCCAATGGACAGGTAGAGCGCACTAACGGCATTATTCTGCAAGGTATTAAGCCAAGGCTTGAAGCTCCTTTGCATTGAGCTGCCGGTGCTTGGGTCGAAGAACTGTCGGCTGTCTTGTGGAGTATACGTACTACCACAAACAGATCAACCGGCTTTACCCCCTTCTTCCTTGTCTACGGAGCGGAAGCAGTATTGCCAACTGACATGATCCATGATTCGCCTCGAGTCGCAACCTAGGTCGAAGAAGACGCAGAAGAAGCATGTCAAGATGGCTTAGATATCCTCGAAGAAGAAAGAGAGCTCGCTCTCCAACGATCCGCCTTCTATCAGCAAGATTTTCGAGAAGGCGACTTAGTGCTTCGGCTTGTACAAAGCCAGTAGCACAAGTTATCCCCCCATGGAAAGGACCTTTCATTATCAGCAAAGCACTGAAAAACGGGTCATACTATCTCCTCGACTTAAGGGACTCAAAGAAAGATCCCAAGAAGAAAGGTCGCAAGAGAAAAAGGCATGTAGATAACGACTTAGATGAGACAAAGCGTCCTTGTAATATCGCTCAGCTACGTCCCTTTTACACTTAGCAAATTCTATTGCAACCATGTCAATATGATCATGAAATAAAAATTAGTTCTTCTCATGTGCAATTCGAGAATCTGTACCATCGTTATTTCCCAATGATCTTATTGTTATATAATGTTTACCCGAAATTGCCTGTGTTACTTGGCTCGGGATTGCCGGGAAAATACTTCTCGACAAACTTCCTGCCTGAAGAAAGGATCCTGGGGAGGAGTTCTCCCACATCCAAAATCCGGTCAAGCCGGTTATCCGTTGTCAGCTCATGGCCGTAACCCGCTGGAGCTGGCAAAAGCGAAGAACAAAAGTTAATCTAAAATGGCTTCGGCAAAGGCAATGAGTACAGGTTCTTTAAAATAAGTCTTACTCAGAAGCTGGTCGTCAATAGCCACCGACTCGTCAAGACGTTTATCGAGCCAGTCTTGGACTTCATGGAGAGCGTCATTATGTTTTTGCTTATCCGTCTCCAAGGCCTGCTCGGTTTTGACTAGGTTCTCCTTGGCCGTCCTTGGTTCCGCCGACATTGATTGATTAAGCTTTTTAAGCTCAATGTTCTCGTCACGGAGCCGGTCGGTGCTTCCCACATTCTCGGCGAACTCTTTGGCCTTGTTGGTGGCGTCTATGGCAGACAAAATGTTAGCAATTTAAAGAAAAAGCCGGATACAAAGGATTAAAGGATCGACATTCATACCTTGGTATGTGACGCGATCAGCTTCAAAGCCAGCGATGATGGCATCCTTGCTTGCCAGCTCAATCTTAAGCCGGCGTATTTCCTTGTTCCTCGCACCCAAAGAGTTGATCGATTCAGCACCAATGCGGCGATGAATCTGTACAAAGGAAACGCTAAAATCTATAAGCTAAGTCGAAGATTTAGTCAGCTTTGGAAAAGGAATCCAAATAATCGGGGGCTGGTGTGTTTCTACTTCTAAGAACTAAGCCGTCTGTAAACTAGATGCCTTAATTCTTGGGGGTTAGGATCATCGATTCTAAAAGCGCTTTGGCTCGGACCACTATGTCGCATTACGAAAAGTCGAATCCGACATAGTGCTTAGGGGCTACTGGGGCAAGTCAAATACCTGGTAATGCTCGGGGAGAATGGAGATGATGGTTTCGAAGGTCCCAGCAAAATAGTTGTGCTGTTCCTCCAAGACGTCTCTAACATCATACATGTCATAGGGAAGTGTTTCTCTAGGCTCGTCGTCCCGGAGCGTGGTTCCCTTCTTGCGGGCCATGCGAGGAGCCGGCATGAACCGACCCTGGAAGTCCGGCTTGATACGGTCGGCTTTGTCGAATGCCTCCTCTTTGATTGGAGGAAAGGCTGGGGCATCATCAGCTGCAGCTTCAGCCCTAGGTGGAGGGGAAGGCTCGGTCACCTTTCCCGTCATCTCCGTCCACTTGTCGGGATATGTAATTCCAGCTCTGCCAAGAGATGGACCTCCCGGCATGGTGTTGGCAGAGCGTTCCTCCGCTGGTGCTGGCTTAGTTGCCGAAGGAGTTGGGGGAGGCACAGCGGGAGAATTCTTCTTCCGCACAGCCAACACCTTTTGCTTCAGAGGTGCGGCTTTCTTCAGCCTGCATAGTCAAAGAATTAAGAATGGAAATCCGGCAAATCTGCAAACAAGGAGAGAAGTGATGTGGCCGACTTACTTCTTGCTGGGAATGTTAAGCCCAGCAAGGGCGTCATCTTCTTCGCACGACTTGGCGCCCATCGTAAGAGATTGGGTTTTCCTCTTCCGGCTCTCTGCAGACGCCAAAGAGAAGGGGATGGCCCGCTTAGCCGCCTTGCTGGATGACGGCGCAGGGGCGGGACGAGCGGGGGAGACTTCAGGAATCTTGCGTAGAATGCACGTTAGTCGGTCAAGATAAAGCTGAAATCCCAAAGAATTGAACTTTGATTCATTTTGACAAAGTTCCTTTCGGGGAGGGATGGCGGCCGTGTACATCGACCGTGATTCTTCATATTGCCGGCCTTCGTTAGGCCAGGCTTTGATCAACCTATTGAAGTGTGCCTCAAAGAGGTCTTCCGACAGGTCTTCTTTGCTTGTCTGCATTGGATCAGACTTCTCATTCGTGTACCCGCACAGAAGGCGAGCACGGTGTTGGAGGGGCTGGATTCGTCTCTTCATCCAGCAAATTATGGTGTCCTCCCCAGTTAAGGGAGGAGAGCCGGAGGTTAACTCCGTAATCCTTGCTTTTATGGCGGCAAGGTCAGCCGGCATCTTTGCTGCCGGTTTCTTCTTCCATGAGGGCAAGGGCGTGCCAGCTCTGTCTTTGTAGGCGGCGAGCCCCTGAAGTCTGTTCGGAGGCACCACATCATTGCAATAGAAGAAGGTGGACGTCCACCCTTTAGCCAAATCAACGATCGACACCTGAGGGTACCAATCTATGTCTCGACGCATGTTGAAGCGGATAGAGCTGGCAACCAGCATCTCCTTGTTGATAGTCTGCCTCTTGACTCCGAAGCAGTGTTGGAAGAAGTCTAACCTAGGAGCTAATCCAAAGTATCCTTCGAACAGTGCCAAAGTGCTACAAAGCCGGAGATGTATAGGAGGCTATTGGGGGTGATGTTGTGGAGCTGGAGGCCGTAGTGGTCTAGGATCTCTATCAGGAAAGCCGAAGGCGGCAAAGAAAACCCCCGAGCAACGTGGGAAGAAAGCAGTACCCGTTCATATTTAATGGGCGTCAGGGACGGGTCGCCAAAGGTGGATCGCCAAGTCGGCGCAGTCTCAGAAGACGGAGGAATGACGCAATCTACCGCCATTCCTCCCAGCTCGCGCTCCTCCACTCCTGAGCAAACCCAATTGTGGGTGGGGTTACTGGCGGCGCCTTCATTGTTGCTGGCTTCCTCTTCTTCTTCTTCTTTGGCCAGTGGCCGCAGAAGCCGACGCAATTGTAGCCATGGCTTCTGCTGCAGCTTGAGCAAGTGCGAGTTCATCGCGGCTCGAAACCGCAGCGACGGAGGTGATTGGTGCAGCGGCGGTGGAGGACGTACCAGTAATAGCGACGACAGAGGATGCCGCGGCCCCCATCAGCGGCGCGGTGTCGAGCGGCGTTGCATCGATGGGAACAGGGGATCCCGGAGCATTGGAGGCCATGGAGCTTGGGGAAGCGGTGGAAGAACTCAGAGCTCGGGGAGATGAGATCTAGAGGCGAGAGAGCTAGGGTTGCAGGCGAATGGAAACAGTGGCTTCGACGAAGACGAGGGAATCACTTTTATGGCGGAGCGCCGAGATTTGTGCAACGACTGCAGATCGCAATTTCCGCCACGCATCACGAGATCATGCTGTTATGGAGAGATCCTTCTCTTCGACGCCTCGTTTCTTACGGGAAAAAATGCAAACTAGCCCCCGCATTCAAAGGTGCCATTCAACTCATTCTGCTGAGTCTGGCAGACCCATCAAATTGCCGGACGCATGTCAATAGACACTTAAGTGCTTTTCCGACATAGAAGTCGGCATACAAGGATCGACAAAGTTGTTCGACATGTCTTGAAGACTACAAGATTCCGGGAATGCTCCAAGTTGAGCAACGGATGAAGAATTAGCTGGACGACTTAATGTTGGGAGACAAAAGCCAACCGCTGAAGGACTTGAAGCTTTCCGGGGGCTACTGTTGGGGATATGCCGAACAGGTATCATCACGGAAGTGACTAAAAGGCAGCGTACCCGGGTGGCCCATAGTGGTGGTAAGCCGAATCCGGCTTACCGGGCGGTCCAGTACGATGAAGCGCAAGAGGCCCATCCGGCTAAGGGAAGGTTCCAGAAGGCAGCCTGTATTGTAGTTGGCTTAGCTCCCAAGCAAGATCCAAGCCGGATTAGAGTAGAACTCTGTAACTTAGTCAGTTAGGTTTCTTCCTACAAGCCCTAGGTCTGGACGCCTTTATAAGCCGGCCTAAGGGACGCCTCAAAGGCAGACGCTCTAACTTTCATTGTAATCGGCTCTTGTTGCCTTATAGTGAATTATAGCAACACGTAGGGTTTCGCCACCGTTACGAGATCCGAAGCTGGGTAAACTCATGCTCATCCCGTCACAGGAATTACCTACGTCTCCTATACCCACCTCTCTTCCTAGCTCGATGGCACCCCTATCGCGGCTAGATTCGACAATACTACGACACCTGCCACTGGTGGGTCCCCCAGGTCCACTGTGATTCATTTTTCAAATAAAAATTTCTGGATTTTTTCTTGAATTTTTCGAGGACTTTTACTTTAGAAATTTTTTTTCAGAAGTTTAAAACAACAAAAAGAATGCACAAATGATTTCTAAAAGAGATTAAACTAAGCATAAAATAGAAATACCAGAGAAATAAACTTAGTATGCAGAAATAAAAGGAATGGATATAAAAGTTCTTATCCATATAAAATTAATTTGTTAACAAGGTTGATCAAGTATTGTTATCAAACCAAATTTATATAACACAAAATTTTGAATTCCATCAAACCACTATGTTACTTCATACTTGATGGGTATTGTCCCAATATTGAGAGTTTCATAATTTTTGCGATGCTTGAGTATAGGACAATAAATCTCTACAATCTTGATGGTCTCAATATTTTCAATTGAGTTTAAACCGTATTTATTATCATTCTTCTTTTGTAAATAAACTGTGTGTTTTTTATAATCAAGGTGAAAAGTAACCTTTCCTTTATTACAATCAATAACATCCCCTGCAGTATTAAGAAAATGTCTTCCAAGAATAATAGACATATTCTCATCCTCGGGCTTTTACAACACAACAAAGTCAATTAAGCAATTAGCAACCTGGATAGGAACATCCTCACAAACAACAATAGGAACAACAGTAGATTTATCAGTCATTTGTAAAGAGATATCAATAGGTATCAACTTGTCTAAGTAAAGTCTCTTATAAAGAGAAAAAGGCATAACACTTACTCCTGCACCAAGACCACATAAAGTAGTTCTAACATAATTATTCTTAATTTAACAAGGAATAGTGGGTATACCTGAATCACCAAGCTTTTTAGGAATTTTACCATTGAAGAAGTAATTAGCAAGCATAGTAAAAATCTCTTCATTAGGGATTTTTCTTTTATTAGTGACTATATCTTTCATATACTTTGAATAAGGAGGTAATTTAATAGCATCAGTTAAAGGAATTTGCAAAAAGAGAGGTCTTATTGATACGTGTCAAACGTATCTATAATTTTTGATTGTTCCATGCACGTTTTACATCATTGCCACTTGTTTTTATATCAATTTTATGATTTATTTGGGCTAACCTATTAATAGTTGCAAAAGTACACAATGTTCTTGTTTACACTTTGATGTGTAAGAATTGCTTGGAAATTGGCAAAAACGCAAAAGAAAACCTTGTTGGGGTCGAATTAGACTTTCTTGAAATCTGTCAATCCGTAAGATTTCAGAGATTGTCAGTTTTAGCACTGAAAACAACGTCAAATGGAAAACAAGGCAGAAGAACAAAGTTGTGGGGAATTTCCGTAGCTTTCGTCTAATCCCAAGAACAGCCCAATCCGAGTCCGTATGGCTGAGATATCCCCGTTTTACTGAAGCCCAAAAATCTGATGACGGAAATTCGGGAAAGTATATAAAGAGAGGAAACCTAGGTCATCAAGTCACCATGAATTTTCTCCTCCTAGGCAGCCGCCTAGGATAGAAGAACCTCCTCCACACCAGCACCATCTCCGAGGAAGAAGGGGGGGGTCCAAGGGCTGCCGCCGCCGCCGGGCAAGGGCTGCTGCCGCCGCCACCACCAAGGGCTGCCGCTGCCGCCACGGGTTACTGCCGCCGCCGGGCTGCGCCACCACCGCCGGGCTGCTGCACCCAAGGGCCGCCGCCGTCGCCGTCTCCTCCGGACTGCACCTCTCCATCAAGCTCCTACTCGATCACCATGGCCATGCGTGAGTAGTCTCCACCGGGGCTGAGGCTTATACAATTAGCTATGTGGTTATCTCTCTCTCCCATGATATGATCTTCATTATGATCATGAGATTTGTTAGTATGGTTGAATACATGATGTTTCCCTATGTGTAATGGATATGATGTTGCTCAAGTGGTGTTATCTAGTACAATTTGCGGAGTCACCGTTGTGATCATGGTACCTCGGTGACAGTGTGGGTGCCGTGTGTGACTCTATGCAACAAGATTAGAGGGATCTTCATCATGAGTTTGTTCTTTATTATTGTTGGATTGAATAGATCATGAGGTTTCTTGATGCTTGTGTTATTGAAGAAAGAGACTATTCAAGAAATATGTTGTGATGTTTGTTAGTACTATCTTTGGATGCGGATAGTGACAGCATGAAGTGTCCATAGATGTGGAATACGAACTTTAAGGTGTGCTTTTCGTAGCCCTACGCAATTCTCATCCTATTTGATCCACAAAAGAATGATCTCTGAGTAACGTCTACCATGCATGTGTTTTTGTGGGAACTATCATGTGTTTAATTATGTTAATGATGTTGAGAGTAGTCACTAGTGAAAGTATGAAGCCTAGGCCTTGTTTCCAAGCATTGATACACCGTTTTTAGTCACTTTTGTCACTCGTTTGCTTGCTGCCATTTTTATTACAGAATTACAAAATCACCTTTTACTATCCATATCACTTGCATTTTACCATCTCTTCGCCAAACTAGTGCACCTATACAACTGACAATTGTATTAGGTGTGTTGGGGACACAAGAGACTTCTTGCATCTTAATTGCAGGATTGCTTGAGAGAGGATACGTTCAACCTCTTCCTCCCGTGGATTCAATAAACCTTGGGTTACTGAATTAAGGGAAATTTGCTGCTGTCCTACAAACCTCTGTGCTTGGAGGCCCAACAAGTCTACAAGAATAGAAGCGTGTAGTAGACATCAAGCTAATTTTTGGCGCCGTTGCCGGGGAGTAAGAGGGCGCACTACAATTCCTCTCCCGTCAACGAAGCACTTTTCTGGCGTCGTTGCCGGGGAGGTAAGGTAAACGGCACTCACACTCCGGCAATGAAGCTCTTTTCTGGCGCCGTTGCCGGGGAGGTGAGTGCTTGAAGGTATCTTCTTTAGATTCTGCAGTTATATCTTTTGTTTTTTGTTTTTATTTTCACTAGTTAGGCTTAATGGAAAACACCAACAAAATGAGAGAGCTTTATAAACTCTATCTTGAAATTGGTCATGATGCTTTTGAAGAGAAAATTAAAAAACCTATGGAATTTTATTTGCATAATAATCATTATAGTAGCAATGTTATTAGCATGAATTCTTTGGACACCATTATTGCTAATGCTATGGAAAATTCTAAGCTTGGGGAAGCTGGTTTTGATGAATATGATCTTTTTAGTCCCCCAAGCTTTGAGGAGGAAATTTGCTTTGATTATACTATGCCTCCTATATATGATGATTATTATGATGAATGTGATATTTTCAGTCCACCTACTATTGAGGAAAACGTTTATTATGATCATGATATGCCTCCAATTTATGATGATTACAATGATGGTTATGATAGTTTTACTCCCACTATTACTAATGAGAAGGATTTTACTTATGTGGAGAGTAATAATAATACTTTTATGAATGTGAATCAAGAGAAAAATGCTCTATGTGATGGTTATGTTATTGAGTTTTCTTATGATTCTACTGAAAGTTATTATGAGAGAGGGAAGTGTGGTTATATAAATTTTCATCTTATGAAGTTTCCCGTCTTTATGTTGAAGGTTTTAATATTGCATTTGCTTTGCCTTCCTATGCTATTAGATTTATGCTTCAATGATTTATTTTCTTACAAGATTCCTATGCATAGGAAGTGGGTTAGACTTAAAAGTGTTTGATATTTTCTTCATGATGCTCTCTTTTGAGTTTCAACTCTTATTCTTATGAGAGCATCATCAAAACCACTAAGCCTAGCTAAAAGGCTATAAAGAAAAGCGCTTGTTGGGAGGCAACCCATCTTTTTCTTTCAGTTTGTTTTTTTTTTTGCTTTTCTTGAGTCATGAAGTTGTTACCTTTGTAGAAACTTCATTGTATCTTTTGTTTTGGTTTTTTGTGCCAAGTTTAGCCTCTAATGCATTGAAAGTGCGAGGTATTGTTTTGCTGTCCAGAAACAGATTTTTGTCCTTCACTGTTCGAAAATCTAAAAATCCTATGAATTTTATCGTTTTCTGATATTTTTAGACAGCAAGCCTGATACTTTTATCTATCTTTCGTTAGTTTTGACTTTTCTAATTTGAGCTACATAAGTGCCTCGAAAAATTCAATCATTACAGGCTGTTCAGTTTTTGACAGATTCTATTTTTATTTTGTATTCGCCTCTTTTACTATCGTCAAATATGATACTCTTGAGGAGGGGTACCACATTGAGGCTTAGTAAACACTAGCTAATGCCCAATAAAGTTGTTTTCAATTTGTCTTGAGTTGAACACATGTGCATTTTAATTTATGATCACTAACCCTCTAATCAGTTTATGAGAAGTCTTGTGTGAATTGCGTTTTTAAGTTCCAAAGGAGAGGATAATGAAGAAATTGAAGATGGATCAGAGCTCAAGCTTGGAGATGCCCCCATGGCATCCCCTCTGAATATCAAGAACCATCAAGCGTCAAAGCTTGGGGATGCCTTGGGCATCCCCTCCTCTTCATCGACTATCATAAGGTCGTCTTCGTTGAACTACATTTTTATCACTTTACATATTATGTGCTATGCTTGGAGCGTCTTTTTACTTTCAGTTTTGTTTGTTTGTTTACTGGTCATATGCTTGTTGGATCCTTTCTTTGTTTGTGTGGGAGAGAGACACGCTCCGCTTTTTCGTTTGAATATTCTTAGCTACTGTTTGTTTGCTAGTAAGCTCTCGCTTTTAGCTTTTATCTTATTTAGAGATGCTAGTAGTTGTTGTTAAACTCTCATGTTCTTCACTTATATTTGTTGGAGAGTTGTTATTGGTAAAATTGAATTGTCAAGGTGACAAAATGCTATTCATGTGATATTGGAATGAAATGAAAAGCCTGCATAGTATTGTAGATCATTGAGTGGATACTTGATACTTCTCATTTGTTTGAGATACTAAGATGAATGCTTAAACTTGCTGGTTATTTGAGTGGAATTGATTAGTAAAGAAATACTGTTAAAAACTTGAAACTGTGTGGTGTTTCGTAGTTGTTAATTCATTAAGCTAATCTTTCCATCAAAAGAATTGTTTGGTCAACATGGGAGACGGTGTGGAGCTTTTATGGTTATGAATGACTAATGTCTTATGTTACTTTGTTACCGGTTAATATTAGATGTTTGCTTCAAATAGCTTCTTTGCTAAGCCCAAAAATTCGTACTGAGTGTATGGTTCACTCGTACATCCAAATCCCAAAGCCAAACTATCTTGTTAGCTGAGTCCATCATATCTACCTATGCATGGTATTTATTGTCATTCAAAGTAAATTTGTCATGTGCTATCTTTAAAAATTTAAAATACTCCTTTTTGTGCCTCTGTTTTTAAGCTCATGAGGGAGCAGTGGATAGCTAGATATAACTCGTGACGAGCAAGGTCATTTCCCCACTTTCACCCGGTGTCGATGTATTTTTCTTCACTTGAATCAACCCGAGAGCAGCTTAAGCAAAAATATAAATATAACTTACCGTTCTCCTCCGCGCAATGAAAATCTGAGAAATCAGCCCAAAACATTGGACAGTGGTAAAATCAAGGAGAAAGAGGAGCGTACTCGCTCCTCTAAAACCAGCTGCTCTCACAAGTCTAAAAGCCTTGCTTTTCATGGGGGACTAGATAGCTTTTCTGTTGTGAAGTCGTTGACGAAAGCATGCATGTCTCAAAATTGTTTTACTTCTGTTTCATAAAAATAAAAAGCTCTAGCACATGACTAATCCCTGCTTCCCTCTGCAAAGGGCCTTTATTTTACTTTTAATGTTGAGTCAGTTTTCCTCTTCCTTCTATCTCCACCAAAGCAAACATCTAGCATTGACCCTGGGTATCATTGATCATATTGCATCGTCAGATTAAACATGAATCTTTATATTGACTTTACCGTTGGAAGTTGAAACTTTGCTAAAACTTACATCTTCTTTGTTTTCATTCTCAAACACTTTTGTCATGGAACTATTACCTTTGTGGATTAATCAAATATGTGGATCACATTGCTTTCATGTCTTTAACGTACTATTTATGAAAGGTTTTGCTTGAATGATTCAACTTGGTTATTCATTACTTTCATGCTATCAACTATAGACAATTGTTTTGTATCACTTCATTCACATCTTATGTTTTACATTACTATCTTGATCATGATTGTATTGGTTGCATGTCTCATAAAAAATTATTTTGTTATCACTTACCTATTTGAGAACGAGTAGGAGTTAAGCTTGGGGATGCTGATACGTGTCAAACGTATCTATAATTTTTGATTGTTCCATGCACGTGTTACATCATTGACACTTATTTTTATATTAATTTTATAATTTATTTGGGTTAACCTATTAATAGTTGCAAAAGTGCACAATGTTCTTGTTTTACACTTTGATGTGTAGAAATCGCTTGGAAATTGGCAAAAACGCAAAAAGAAACCTTGTTGGAGTCGAATTGGACTTTCCTGAAATCTGTCAATCCGTAAGATTTCAGAGATTGTCAGTTTTAGCACTGAAAACAACGTCAAATGGAAAACAAGGCACAAGCACAAAGTTGTGGGAAATTTCCGTAGCTTTCGTTTAATCCCAAGAATAGCCCAATCCGAGTCCGTATGGCCGAGATATCCCTGTTTTACTGAAGCCCAAAAATCTGATGACGGAAATTCGGGAAAGTATATAAAGAGAGGAAACCTAGGTCATCAAGCCACCACGAATTTTTCTCCTCCTAGGCAGCCGCCTAGGACAGAAGAACCTCCTCCACACCAGCACCATCTCCGAGGAAGAAGGGGGTCCAAGGGCTGCCGCCGCCACCACCAAGGGCTGCCGCCGCCGCCACCACCAAGGGCTGCCGCCGCCGGGCTGCGCCACCACCACTAGTAGAAAAACCACCTTTCGGAAGGAGCCCATGGAGCATTGGTCCCGGTTGAGTGATAAACCGGGACCAATGCCAGGCATTGGTCCCGGTTCGAGTTGCCAGGAGCCCATGGAGCATTGGTCCCGGTTCGGTTGGGGACATTCGTCCCGGTTCGTGGCACGAACCGGGACCAAAGCTGTCGCGGAGGCTTTGGTCCCGGTTCGTGCCACGAACCGGGACTAATGCCCGAGCTTTGGTCCCGGTTCGTGCCACGAACCGGGACCAAAGCCCCTCCCCTGCCTATACACGTAACACCCCCCCTTCTTCTCTCCTCTGTTATTTTTTTTTGCTTGGATTGGTGGGAAGTGGGTGCTAGTTTTTTTTCCTTTGCCACGCACAAGATGAAATGCCCGAGCCACACTTAAGTTCACACAAAATGATATCCTCGACCGAGGTTAGCAACTTTATCCTTTTCATCTATAATTGATACAGAAATATTGCATGTGTCGATGTACGGTGGTCATTTCAGTATTCAATATGTTATTCTAATTGTATTTGATAAACTTAATTATATGATATGCAGATGGATGAACGGCAGCGATGGATGTACGGCGACCGACGCAGTTCTGATTTTATTACAGGCCTGCATAAATTTATCCATGTGGCTGAGGCAAACAAATATGATGGTTTTATGCCTTGTCCATGTGTGGACTGTCGGAACGTTAAGGAGCACTCTTCCTCGAGAACCCTTCAAGGCCACCTGCTTCGGAGAGGTTTCATGCCCAGCTATAATTGTTGGACCAAGCACGGAGAAAGAGGGGTTATGATGGAAGACAATGAAAAAGAAAAGGATGATGAGAACTATCCTATGTTCCCTGAAGAATACGGTGATACTGCGATGGAAGACAATGAAGAAGAAGGAGGTGAAGAACAACGGGCGTCAGATGAGCCCGATGATGGTCTTGGTCGGGTCATTTCTGATGCAAAACGAGAATGCGATACAGAAAAGGAGAAGCTGAAGTTGGAGGCCATGCTAGAGGATCACCAAAAGTTGCTATACCCAAATTGCGAAGATGGCAGCACAAAGCTCGGTACCACACTTGAATTGCTGAAATGGAAGGCAGAGACTGGTTTATATGACAAGGGATTTGAGAAGTTATTGAAAATAATGAAGCTGAAGCTTCCAAAGGATAACGAATTGCCCGAGACTACGTACGAAGCAAAAAAGGCTATCTGCCCTCTAGGATTAGATGTGCAGAAGATACACACATGCATCAATGACTGCATCCTTTACCGCGGTGAGGAGTACGAGAATTTGGATGCATGTCCGGTATGCACTGCACTGCGGTACAAGATCAGACAAGATGACCCTGGTGATGTTGAGGGCGATGATGAGCCCCCCAGTAAGAGGATTCCTACTAAGGTTATGTGGTATGCTCCTATAATACCACGGTTGAAACGTCTGTTCAGAAACAAAGAGCATGCCAGGTTGTTACGATGGCACAAAGAAGAGCGTAAGAAAGACGGGAAGTTGAGACACCCCGCCGATGGGTCGCAGTGGAGAAAAATCGAGAGAGAGTTCTCGGACTTTGCAGGTGACGCAAGAAACTTATGGTTTGGTCTAAGTACAGACGGTATGAATCCTTTTGGGGAGCAGAGCTGCAGTCACAGCACCTGGCCCGTGACTCTATGTATCTACAACCTTCCTCCTTGGTTGTGCATGAAGCGGAAGTTCATTATGATGCCCGTTCTCATCCAAGGCCCGAAGCAACCCGGCAACGACATTGATGTGTACCTAAGGCCATTAGTTGATGAACTTTTGCAGTTGTGGGCCATACCAGGTGTACGTGTGTGGGATGAGCACAAACAGATGGAATTTGACCTACGAGCGTTGCTGTTCGTAACCATCAATGATTGGCCTGCTCTTAGTAACATTTCAGGACAGTCAAACAAGGGATACAACGCATGCACGCACTGTTTAGATAAGACTAAAGGTACATATTTGGAAAAATGTAAGAAGGTCGTGTACCTGGGGTGTCGTCAATTTCTTCCAGGCAGTCATCCCGTAAGAAAGAAAGGCAAGCATTTCAAAGGTGAGGCAGATCACCGGAAGAAGCCTAACCTCCCTGATGGTGATGCTATATTTGGTATGGTCAAGGACATAGAAGTAATCTTTGGAAAGGGTCCTGGCGGTCAATCTGTTCCGAAAGACGTCGCTACTGGACACGCGCCCATGTGGAAGAAGAAATCTATATTTTGGGAGCTACCCTATTGGAAAGTCCTAGAGGTCCGGTCTTCAATCGACGTGATGCACGTGACAAAGAATCTTTGCGTGAACCTGCTAGGCTTCCTCGGCGTGTATGGGAAGACAAAAGATACACCGGAAGCAAGGGAGGACCAGCAGCGTATGAAAGACCCAAACAACAAGCATACGGATAAAGGGCGTCACTACTTAAGCAGCTACGCTCTTACGAAAGCAGAGAAGGAAATATTTTTTGAATGCCTGAGCAGTATCAAGGTCCCGGCTGGCTTCTCGTCAAATATAAAGGGAATAATATGGCAGATAAAAAATTCCAAAACCTGAAGTCTCATGATTGCCACGTGATTATGACGCAGTTGCTTCCGATTGCATTGAGGGGGCTTCTATCGGAAAATGTTCGAGTACCCATTGTGAAGCTATGTGCATTTCTCAATGCAATATCTCAGAAGGTAATCGATCAAGAAAGTCTGACAAGGTTACAGAAGGATGTGGCCCAATGTCTTGTTAGTTTTGAGTTGGTGTTCCCCCCATCATTTTTCAATATTATGACGCATCTCCTGGTTCACCTAGTCGACGAGATTGCAATTCTCGGTCCTGTATTTCTACACAATATGTTCCCCTTCGAGAGGTTCATGGGAGTCTTGAAGAAATATGTTCATAACCGTGCTAGGCCAGAAGGAAGCATCTCCAAAGGCTATGGAACAGAGGAGGTCATTGAGTTTTGTGTTGACTTTATTCCCGACATTAAGTCGATTGGTCTTCCTGAATCGCGGCATGAGGGGAGACTTAGTGGAAAAGGCACGCTAGGAAAGAAAGCAATGATATGTAGGGACGGGCATTCTTTCACTCAAGCACACTACACAGTTCTACAAAGTTCCACCTTCGTGGCTCCGTATATCGAGGTACACAAGAATATTGTACGCTCCAAAAACCCAGGGAAGCCTGACTCCTGGATTAAACAAAAACACATGGAGACTTCGGCAGTTGGTTGCGATTACATCTCATGAATGACACCGATGTTGGAGATCAACTCTACTTATTGGCCGCGTCACCATCTTCGACTGTATTGACTTTCCAAGGGTACGAGATAAATGGGAATACATTTTACACGATCGCCCAAGATAAAAAGAGTACCAACCAAAACAGTGGTGTTCGCTTTGATGCAACAGACGAGAATGGACAAAAGGACACATACTATGGTTACATAGAGGAGATATGGGAACTTGACTATGGACCTACTTTTAAGGTCCCTTTGTTTCGGTGCAGTTGGGTCAACATGAATGGAGAAGGGGTAAAGGTAGACCAGCTGTACGGAATGACAACAGTGGATCTCAAGAATCTTGCATACAGAGACGAACCATTCGTCCTAGCCAATGATGTGGCTCAGGTTTTCTATGTGAAGGACATGAGCTCCAGATCGAAAAAAAGAAAAGATATGGAAACAAATACATCACACGATGAGCCAAAGCGTCACATAGTTCTTTCAGGAAAAAGAAACATCGTGGGAGTCGAGGACAAGACAGACATGTCAGCAGACTATAATAAGTTTGATGAAATTCCGCCCTTCACAGTGAAAACTGACCCAAGCATCCCGTTACATAATGAAGAAACTCCATGGTTACGGCCGAAGAAGCGATCATAGAGATCATGTCAAATGCATGAGTGTTCTCAAAAACTTTTTATGTATGAGTGTTGTCAAATGCATTACACAATTAATATATGTATGATCGAGTGTTCCCAAATGCATTAAACCTTTTATGTAATTTGTATTCGGTCTTTAGTCCCGGTTGGTATTTATAGCTAAAAGATCAGGAGAAATCTTCATCTTTAGTCCCGGTTGGTAGCTGGAACCGGGAAAAAAGGAGCGTTGATATGTGTGCCTTATCTTCTGCTTGAGATCCAACAGCTCACAAGGGCTCGAAAGAAACACACTCTGATCCAACGGCTCACAACCGCTCGCAGGAAACACACGATCCGTGTGCACACGATCCAACAGCTCACAAGCACTCGAAAGAAACACAACTCTGATCCAACGGCTCACAAGCACTCGAAGGAAACACACGATCCGTGTGCTTCTTCCACCGCTTCCCGCCTTCGTCTTCACGCAATTTCTCACTATATATATGTAGGCTTGGCCGCCATTGCCATATCACATCTAAACTCACATCTGCAACCTCATCACTCTTCCATTGTAACAAAATTTTGACTTAGGCAGTTTTTGACTTAGGTGTTCTCGGGGACGATGTCCATGTTGGACCAGAGGGGCGATGTGCGGGACTGGGCTCCACCGGGCTGGCACTGGGAGGTGCTACCTTCCGGGACACGCAGCTTGGTGAGGAATCCGGGTGACGTCGTCGACCCGGATCTTCTGTGGTGGCCGTCGCATGGGCCACGCTCGGTGCAGAGGGAGCCGGCCCCCGAGGAGGAGGTACGTCGCCGTATCAGGGAGGAGGATGAGCACATCCGTCGCTACATGTATCTATTGGATAGGCAGTATGATAGTAGGTGGTCGTTTCTTCAGAGGGTTCCTTCTCACGTGAGCTATGACCCTGTGAGGGTTCCTTCTCTTTGGATGCGCAGTGCCGGCGGCTCAGCACCCCGCGGCTCAGGAACCGGTCGAAGTTAGTTTCAGAGTCTGTGATCGCCATTGCAGTTCTCTTACCTGATGAAGATTGTCCATGGCTACGGCGCAATCAGAAGAAAGGGACACACACGAAGAAACAAGTGAACACTAGATAGGGACGTTGTTGGTGATGTGTAATAATTAATGTATTAAACCTTTTATCAAATGCACACGGTTTCCCCGTCATACAACCCAACGGTGGCTCGTGAGTGCCTGCATATCAAATGCACCGTTGGGCTGTATGACGGGAATCCGAATGATTTGCATATAGGGTCATGTGGCTGATCCAACACTGGTTTTGCCCATCCGGAAGCTTGCGCATCCGTCTCGCGTCGTTGTGAGCAGCAAATCGACCTTCGATCCAAGCAGCCGCAAGACTTCTCTGATGATCTAACGACCGTCCCAAAAAGTGTTGGGAATGTTGTAGATCATCAGAGAGCCTTGCAGCTGCTTGGATCCGACCGAGGGGCTTGTGTCACCCTAATCCAGTGGTTGGATTCAACCTACCTGAGGGCTTGTGTTTCCAACAACGTCATTGTGTTGTCCTTATTCACCGACCTATAGGAGGTGGCTCCAATGGCTGGCCGGCGAACAAGGACAAACACAATAATGCCAGGGAACATGCCAGCAGGTAGGCTAAATCCAACCATTGGGTTCAGGTGGCAAAGGTAGACGCTCGTTGTGTGCCGTTCACTGTAGGGACGTCGCTATTTATAGGCGATTAGAAGGTGTAACTGTGGATCAGATGGGAGTGCAGATCCAACAACTCACAAGCCCTCAAAAGAAACACACCCCTGATCCAACGGATCACAAGCGCTTGAAAGAAACACACGATCTGTGTGCTTCTTTAGTCCCGGTTGGTAACACGAACCGGTACTAAAGGCCCTGATCCAACAGCTCACAAGCGCTTGAAAGAAACACACGATCCGTGTGCACACGATCCAACAGCTCACAAGCACTTGAAAGAAACACAACTCTGATCCAACGGCTCAAAAGCACTCGAAGGAAACACACGATCCGTGTGCTTCTTTAGTCCCGGTTGGTAACACGAACTGGTACTAAAGGCCCTGATCCAACAGCTCACAAGCGCTTGAAGAAACACACGATCCGTGTGCACACGATCCAACAGCTCACAAGCACTCGAAAGAAACACAACTCTGATCCAACGGCTCAAAAGCACTCGAAGGAAACACACGACCCCTGCCCGCCCGGCTACCGCGTCCCCGCCGGCTGGATGCTGAGCGCCGGAGGCGTGCCGGTCCCTCCTGTCCCTCAAGGTGTGGCGCGCCGGGCGGCCATCACGAACCACTACTATCTCGAGCTCACACCGGAGCAGCGGATGGATCCGGGCTGGCATCCCGACTACCGCCCGACTTGGGAAGCCTTCTTCATCAATCGGCGTGAGAGGGTGCTCGCCAGGTACGAGGGGGATGGCCCTCCTCCTTCGGACTTCAATGAGGCCGGCCGTCAGCTGTGGTGGGCTGGCCGGACTCTCCAGGGTGTTATGAACTACATCATGGCTGGCGATAACCCCCGCCTGCGCTGCCCTAACATGCAGTCCGGGGGTGCTCACCCGTCGAGGTTCGAGCCACGAGCGCCGTATGAGTACGATGACAGCGACGACGACGATGACGGCGACTACGAGTACGAGTATCATAGGCCTAGGCAGGAGTATGACTAAGATTGTTAGGAGATCCACTGTTGTCATTCTGTACCGTATCAAATGCAGCGTTGGAGCTCAAATTTAAACACTTTTCATGTTGAAAGTTTAGTGAGATTCAATAATATGTCAAAAATAGATATGAATTAATTCAATAGATGTAAATTAAATGAATATATATAAATTATATAAATAGATAGATTACATTTTTATCAACAATTTGATATTTTAATGGCATTTTTCTGATAAACAGATGAAAAAATATTGAATTTATAAGTTTAATTAATGACTTAATGGAGTTCAAATTCCAAATTTTGTAATTAAATGAATTCCCCTATAATCTAAAAAAATGAATTTTCCATAAATAGATAGATTACATTTTTATCAACAATTTGATATTTTAATTGCATTTTTCTGATAAACAGATGAAAAGATATTGAATTTATAAATTTAATTAATGACTTAATTAAGTTCAAATTCCAAAAATTATTTATTCAAATTTAAACACTTTTCATGTTGAAAGTCTTTTCAAATTCAAAACCATATGAAATTCATATTCAAACACCTTAATAAGAAAAAAAAGGCGGGAACAACATTAAGAACTTAAAATTTTCAGGGCATTGGTCCCGGTTTATGCCACGAACCGGGACCAAAGGGTATTTTGGCGCGCGCCTTTTCGGTGCCGCCGAAATGACCTTTAGGTCGGTTGGTACACCAACCGGGACGAAAGGTTAGGCCTTTGGTCCGGTTGGTGCCACCAACCGGACCTAAAGACCCTTTGGTCCCGGTTGGTGGCCACCAACCGGGACGAAAGGTCTGCCTCCTTTTAAATCTGGCTCGGCCTCTTCTTCTCCCCAACTCCTCTCATTTCGACTAAGGACCAGCGCGCAGGAACCGATCCGACGCCGTCAGGCTGCCCAAATCCGCCGGCCTCCACGCGTCGCCGCCCTCCGCCGCCCGCTCCCCCGGCCGCGCCTCCTCCCCGCCCGCGCCTCCACCGCGCGCCCGGTCTACTCCGGCCGCCACGCGCTGCCCTCCCCGTGCCCGAGCCTCCCCCTCCTCCTCGGCCAAGCCCTCGTGGCCAGCCGCCGCCGCGCGCTGCCCTCCCCGCTGCCCGAGCCTCCTCCTCTCCGTGCCGTCACCCTCCTCCTCCCCCGCTGCCCGAGCCTCCTCCTCCCCATGCTGTCGATCGCCTCCTCCTCCCCGTGCCCGAGCTCCTCCTCCGCCCCGGTTAGTTTTGAAATTTAGTCAAATAAAATGAAATGGAAAATATAAAAATTCCTTCACTATGTTGTTGTTAATGTTATTGAATTTTTTTCTATTTTTAAATTCTAGCAAAATGAAAAAAGTGCTATTGTTATTGTTAATGTTATTGAAAAATGCCAAAGTTAGGGTTAGGGTTTAGGAAAATGCAAATTGTTATTGTTAATGTTATTTAAAAAATACCAAGTTAGGGTTATAGGGTTTAGGAAATGCCAAAGTTAGGTTAGGGTTAGGGTTAGGAAAATGAAAAATGTGCTATTGTTATTGTTAATGTTATTGAAAAAATGCCAAAGTTAGGGTTAGGGTTTAGGAAAATGCAAATTGTTATTGTTAATGTTATTTAAAAATACCAAAGTTAGGGTTATAGGGTTTAGCAAAATGCAAAATGTAGCAAATTGTGTTATTGTTAGTGTTAGTTTGTCAAAATTGTTTTACCAATTGTATTATTTTAACAATTGTTTTATTATTAGTGTTAAAATTAATTTAGCAATTGTTATTATTTTAGCAATTGTTAGCATGCACAATTTTATGTTGTGTTCACAAATATTGTGTGGATCTTGAAATAATATTTGGGTGCAGGTTTGTTTTTTTCATTTCAGTAAACTTAGCAATTTTGTGTAGCTTAGTTAGGAATTAGTGTAGCAAGTTATTAATTAATTTGTGTAGAAATTATTAATTAGTGTAGTAAATTTAGAAATGATTTCGTAGGTGTCATATTATTACTACAATTCAATTTTGTTCCGTTTTACAAGATGAAATGCTGAATTATTTGTCATATATATCACCATGACGACGCTTAGAAACAACGGGCGCAGCAACGCGCGCCTTTCCTTCTATTACCGTTCTATTCCTACAAGTTTTCTGAACTACACGGCAGAGACGGCTCCGAAAATAACTTTTGTATTTTGCAGAAACTATGGAACCACACGGCAGAGACGAAAATGAGGAAAATATCCTCGAGGATATGATCCGCGGCAAGGATGACACAAGTCACTTTCTGAACGACTCCGGTGAGGGGGATGAGTCTCTCAACCGAGGAGACGACGTCTCCAACGTCTGCAAAGAGGCCGAACTCGGCGTCTCCGATGAGGGAGAAGCCGACAAGGCAGAAGCCGGTGGCTGCAGTGCAACATTGATTATTACAAACTCCGACGAGGTGCATATATGTTTATATTAATTAATTTAGCCTCTGTTGTCTATATACACATACTAACGGTCTTTCTTCTTTTAGCCATCTGGATCGAGGAAATCCTCTGTGAGGACGAAACGAGGCCCAACCAAAAAGTTGGAGGACCATCTCCGGTACAGGATCGAAGAAGTCACTGCAGACGGCGAACCCATTGCTCCAATTGATGTTAGACAAAAATTTGTGAAGCAATGCGGTGTTGTTGTTAGGGACTACGTCCCGATCACCATCCGAGAATGGAATAAGCCAAGGGATCCTGAAGTTAGCTGGCTCGGCCCCAAAGGCAAAAAACGCCTTTTTCAAAAGGTCATGGTTAATTTCACCTTGCCGTTGCCAGAGGTGGATCCAGAGGGGGAGCCAGATGAGGAGGAGATGGATGCCCGAAAAAAAGCTCTAGTAGATAAAGTCAAGGCGTGGGATCTTAAGACGATGGCCGAGCTTTTCAACAATTTAAGAAAAGATTGTACACCGACTTCATCTTGAAAGATAAAACTCCGGATTTCGATCACGGGTATGAGAAGATAAGAGACTACTGGGAAGATTTTGTGGCGTACAAGAAATCGGAGGAAGCTCAGTCAAAGTCTGCAATAAATAAGGCAAATGCTGCTAAAAAGAAGTACCACCATACTTATGGGGGCTGGTGGCTACGCCTGTTCCATGCCTAAGTGGGACAAACTTGAGGCCGACCTGCTGGCTAAAGGGATCATTCCAGAGCCTATAAAAGAAGGATGGACCGAACGGTCAAGAAATTGGTTTTACGGGCATGGGGGCACATTGGACGCAGAAGGAAAGTGCATATATACCAGAAGACACAAGGATAATCCCCTACTACCCATCGAAGAAATTAGGAAAGCATACAAGGATGTTGAAGAGGGACGGTTCCATCCCGATAGAGAGAATGACGAGCTTGCACGCGCCCTTGGGAATCCCGAACACGATGGACGAACACGAGGCACCCCAGGCTCCAAGCCGTGGTCACATGGGTTTTCTGCGGAAAGGAAAATATTTCCCGATAAAAGTCATCTGAGGAGAAAGGAAAGGGAGGCAAGGGAAGCAAGCGCTGCTGCAGACCGGTTGCGTCATATAGAAGAAACAATGAAGCGGCAGCAGGATCAAATTGACCGACTTAGCCAGCAAGGCACTGCCGGCCTATCTCAGCAGCACATTGTAGAAGCTGCAGTCGATGCTACCGACCCATCATATCAGAAAAGCAGCGTGGCTTCGAGCATGGTCCCGGCTGGTGATGATGATGCACTGATGACGGATCCTCTTCGTCGCTACCCAGTGGATGATATCACGGAGAGCACACCTTGTGAGCTACATGTGAAAGTGCTCAACTTAACCATGAAGGTGGCGGTCGGCTATGCCATACCAATTGGACCTACACCAACTTTCCATTGCTCCCCGGTTCCTCATGGCTACGCTATTGTCGGGGTGGATGAAGTTAGTAAAGGATTTGAGGAGCTGAAGCTGGAACACCCTGCAGGTGAAGATGGGGAGGTGGTTGAACTTGGAGAAGCCAGGAAAGGGACCATTCTATGGTCAAAGGAATTCATCGTGCTTCCAAACTGGCCGCCAAGGCCATCGACTCCTCACCAGTCTCCAACGCAACAGTCCTCTCCACCGCAGCCGCCTCATCACTCTCCAGCGCAACAATCCTCTTTGCCGCCGCCGCCTCAGGCGCCGTCTCCGCCACCTCAGCAGTCTCCAGTGCAACCGTCTCCGCCGCCTCAGTCTCCAGCACAGCCGTCTCCGCCGCCGCGTAAGTCTTCTCCGGCGTCGCGTGTGGGTACTCTAGGGTTCGACAAAAACCGATCACCGAAACGTAAGGGGTCACCCCTCCCAAAAGTACCTCACAAGAAACTTGCCAAGAGACCTTACGACCGTACACCGGAGGAAAATGCGGTGTACGTACAGGACGAAGTCGACGTATGGTTTGCTAAGTTAAAGAAGCCGAAAGAGCCAGAGTTCCCCTCTACCCCACAAGAACATGCCGATGTCATGAAAATGCTGAAAAATATGGCCCAACCCCCGCCAAAGCTGACACCAGACTATGACTGCTCTATTCTCCAGTCGGTTCGGGCAAATAAACAGCGGAAATCAGTTCCCCAGCTCGGAGAACAGAAAAACAATCGTGCCCCCCGCTCAAAGTGTCTTCCAATACCGAGGTGGGGTCGAGCAAACGTGCGGTCGGCATCGATCCTGAGTTTGTTGCACTGTACGGAGAAGCAGCCTCTGCTCGGGGCATGTCTATTGCTCAGTACTTAGACCAACTACAATTCCACGAAGACATAGTTCCAAAATACATATACCGGCACGGGCATCCTCTCGTCAAACCTGAGTTAGTCAAAGATCTACCAACAAAAATGCGAAGATTGCATAGTTGGTACATGACAAACTCAAAGAAAGGGGGAAATTGGATCTATGTGGGTTATAAGAATGAGGATTACGGGCATGGAGCTAGCGTGGTAATGATTGAATTTTCTGAATTATTTCAGTTATACCAACAAGAGGCCCTTGACAAAGCTATCATCAGTGCCTATTGTCTGTAAGTATTATTTCTGTAATTAAGTCTCTAGCTAGCTCACCTCGTCCATTGCATTTATAATCTTACTCATCACTATATTAATTATGCAGAATGAAGATTCTCCAATGCAAAAGAGGACAAATCTATGACATTGGGTTCGTTGACCCAGATTACATTCATGAAGTCAGCCTCCATGATTTTGCTGACGATACAGAGAATAACTTGGTAAATGCGTTACGGTTTAACGAAACCAAAAGAGAAATACTATTTCCTGACAACTTCAAGTAAGTGTTACTACACATTCTATTTCGCTTAATTTCTCGATGATAAGTGTATAATTGATGACTTATGCGTGCGCAGCTTCCACTTTATTCTGCTAATCATTTTTCCTGACAAAGGGGTAGTACTTGTCATGGACTCGTTACATAAACCCCTTAAGGATTGGGCAGACATGCAGGAATGCCTACAGAGGTAATTTCAATCATATTATGGCACTATATCGACAACTTTCCGTTCATTTACTGATATCAAGTAATTAATATATAACTGCTTTATTCATTTTCTTTGCCGGACAGAGCTTGGAAACGATTCACCGTCAGGGCTAGGGGTGATTGGGCGAAGGAGCTTACATTTAAACAAATAAATGTAAGTATTACAACCTAGATCCGCACATCTCTTTGATTCTAGTTCAATACCATTACCATTCTTGATTATTATTTTGATTGAACTCTGTTCCCGTAAAGTGCTTGAGGCAGGGAAGTGGGAATCATTTATGTGGATACTACGTCTGCGAGTTCATTCGTCAGACGTGCTGTGAGAAGGGCAGAATCTTAGAACAACTTGAAGTGCGTATGCAATATTCATAATTTTAGTTTATTGACATCAATTGTGTTTACTTTCATTCATATATATTGACCATTTTTTAATTAGATCGAACGGTTGCGAGAAGGCCTTCTACCACAGGATCGCGTACGAGCAATTCAAGAGGAAATTGCCGGATTCTTGGTTGCAGAGGTCCTAGATCCGAAAGGAGAATACTACTATAAGTTAGGTTGAAATTAATTAAATAGTGAGTGTAAAAGAGATGTATATATATATATGTTTGAAATGTTTGACCAAGCACGACAAATGAAATGTGTGTACTATATTCATGACGATATGTGTAATAGTGGTTCACCATATTTCACTAGTAGTGGCATTTTTGTAGTTCTAAAAAATATTTAATTTAAGTTTTTAAAACATGCATGCATTTGACATAATCAAATAGGTCTTATTTTTCTAAACATTTTGGTATTTTATTCATATTTTTATGAATTACAGAATAAGCATTATTGATTTTACAAATTTAAACAATTTTCTGAAATTTCTGAAAAAAGTGAACAAATCTGACGGGTCTTTCGTCCCGGTTCGTAATACGAACCGGGACGAAAGACCCTACCCATTCGTCCCGGTTCGTAATACGAACCAGGACGAAAGACCCTCCCCATTCGTCCCGGTTGGTGTCCCAACCGGGACTAGCATTCGTCCCGATTTGCTAGTCCCGGTTGGGGAACCGGGACGAATGGCTCAACCGAACCGGGACAATAGGGGTGTTTCCTACTCGTGCACCGCCGGGCTGCTGCCCCCAAGGGCCACCGCCGTCGCCGTCTCCTCCGGACTGCACCTCTCCATCAAGCTCCTACTCACCATGGCCATGCGTGAGTAGTCTCCACCGGGGCTGAGGCTTATACAATTAGCTATGTGGTTATCTCTGTCTCTCATGATATGATCTTCGTTGTGATCATGAGATTTATTAGTATAGTTGAACACATGATGTTTCCCTATGTGTAATGGATATGATGTTGCTCAAGTGGTGTTATCTAGTATAATTTGCGGAGTCACCGTTGTGATCATGCAACAAGATTAGAGGGATCTTCATCATGAGTTTGTTCTTTCTTATTGTTGGATTGAATAGATCATGAGGTTTCTTGATGCTTGTGTTATTGAAGAAAGAGACTATTCAAGAAATAGGTTGTGGTGTTTGTTAGTACTATCTTTGGATGCGAATAGTGACAGCATGAAGTGTCCATAGATGTGTTCGTAGCCCTATGCAATTCTCATCCTATTTGATCCATAAAAGAATGATCTCCGAGTAACGTCTACCATGCATGTATTGTCCCGGGGTTTTCCCCAATTTAGATTTTTACTTGTTTTTCTTTTTCGCATCATCATGACATCATCATCATTCACCTTGCATATTTTGCAGAAGAAAAATCAAAATATTATTTTAACAAAACTATTTTTGATTTGCAAATTAATCCGAGATCTAATAAAAAACCACCCCTCTCTTTTTCATTTCCTCAAAACTTTTTCAAAATATCATTTGGGAATATTTGGCAAACTATTTTTTTATCAAGAACAAAGTTATAAAAATGTTTGGAAACTCCCTCTCCTTTTTCATCTCTACCCCTTCTCTCTTCTTTCTCTCCTTTTCCTAATTCTGAAATTGGGAAAAATCACCAAAATTCTTAAGGGGCCGAACATCTTCTGGCCTCCTTCCCTTCAGCCCATCTCGTTCTCTCGGCACCTACAGCACAAGCTGGCCCAAACTCCAGCCCACCATCGTCCCCTGCTTCTTCCTCATGTACGGCACGCATCAGAGCGGTGCCACGTCCTCGATCATGTGATGGGACGGCCGCTGCTGCTCCTTCTCCTCTAAAAAACCACCAGCCAGGCTCTCCTCCAACCTAGTATCCCTCCTCTCTCCTCCGCCGCGCCATCTCTTTCCCCCTCCTCCCTTCCACCTCCTTATCTTCTTCCTTCCGAGAGGCCGTGAGAGCAGCCGCCGGAAAAACCTCACCGCGCGTCGACGCCATGGTCGACCTAGAACCAAGCTGAGCTCGGGAATCGCACCTCCCCGACGTCGCCGTCCTCCTCCACGAAGAAGGTCGGAGCTGGAGGCGCCCAGGATCGTCGTCACCATCAAGATCTTCCCGGCCACATCTAAGGCGGCTCCCTCGTAAGCTGCGATGTCAGGAACTGTGCGTCCCTGAAGATACAAGCAAGTGTCGATGTCTCTTCCTTTCTTCAGTTAGTGGACGGTCAGGATCTAGCTATACCGCTTCGGTGAATTCAGCAGTTCCTATTCAATTCCAGTCAAATTCTTGTAAGGCTCAAAAGCCAGTTTTGTAATTCGAATCTGTTTAAACTCGTGGCTCCTACGACAGTATATAAGTCGTGGAGAGTGGGCGGCAGGGTGGCACGAGATGAATAAACCCTAATTTCCTTACCTGCACTTTCCCCTTGTTCTTTCGTTCCTACTCTTTACCTTACCAAATTATCTACCTCTTCCTGCTTAGATCTAGTTTTCCTTCCAGATTTCCTGTTGATTAGCTTAAATCCAACTCCTTCTCGTCCTCCTGCCAAGCAAGAGCCTGACAATTGGTATCAGAAGCTTCCCTCCCCCGAGCGAGTTGTACCTCTTCTTTCCCATGGCGGCTGCGCGGCGTTCGAAGGTTGCCCAATCTCCTTGATTCGGCCGTAAAATCCCTTCCTCGTTGCTGACCCAAGGAACCGGATCTCGCTCCGCGGAGTTCCCTCGGGCACGACAAGCCTAGTTCGTGCCTCCTTGCCGAACACGCTCTCAGGAAAGGATTGCAGCGCGGGAAGAAGACGCTGCTGGAGGCGGCGCAAGAACAAGCACAAGCAGAAGAGGAAATCCGAGCCCGCCTGCCAAGGGTGGTGCTCAACATCAACAGGCGCCTGGATCAACACCAATCCTCCGTCGATTCGATTCAAGGTAATATAAACAAGTTCACAGAGATGGTCACTCAAATGAGCATGGCGATTACCAGATACACGACGCCAAATCCTTCAGAATCAGCTCTGTCGGATGCAAATTCTCCCCTTTTTCACACCCCTCCCCAACCCAACCCAAACCTGAGTACCATCTATTGGGAATATGCCGTAGAGGCAATAATAAAATGGTTTATTAAGCATATTCACGTTTATGATAATAGTTTATTATCCATGCTATAATTGTATTAAATGGAAACATAATACATGTGTGTGGAATATAAACACCCGGAGTCCCTAGTAAGCCTCTACAGGACTAGTTCGTTGATCAAGAGATAGTTAGTGTTTCCTGACTATGGACTTGTTATAGTCACTTGATAACGGAGTCATATCATTAGGAGTAATGGTGTGATGGACATGACCCAAATAAAGAGTTGCAATTAATCGTGTCACAAAAGTTTTGTTGACAACACTTTTAATATGCCAAATATAGTTTCCTTAGACCATGAGATTATATCACTCCCGTTCACCGGAGGAATGCTTTGTGGACATCAAACGTCACTTCGTAACTGGGTGATTATAAAGGTGGCTTTCAGGTATCTCCGATGGTGGGTTGTTGGGTGATATGAATCGAGAGTGGGATTTGTCCCTCCATGTGACGGAGAAGATATCTCCAGGCCTTCTTGGTAATATAGCATCAAAAGTCTGTAGACATGTGATTAGGTTGTAATCACCGGGATCCTATATTATGGACGAGTAAAGAGAACTTGCCGGTAACGAGATTAAACTAGACATGGGGATGTCAACGATTATATCTCGGGCAAGTAAAATGTCGTGAGACAAAGGGAATCATATATGAGATTAATTAAATCTCCGGCATCGTGGTTCAATCGAGAAAAGGTTTTCGTTGAGTGTATAGGAATTAATATGGGCATCCCGGTCCCGCTATTAATTATTGATTTGATCATGTCAATGCATTCTCGAACCCGTAGGGTCACACACTTAATGTTCCGATGAAATTAGGTTTTGCGATGAATTAAATGATGAATTGAACGAATGGTGATTCGGAGTCTCGGATGGGATCCCGGACGTCACGAGATCCTGCTCGTGGAGATAGTCATCATCACCGGCACTACCGTCGTGCTGCTGAGATCATCAAGGCCACGTCCTCTCGCTTGCGGGATCAAGGAGTCGATGTCTTCATCGAGCCGTTCGTGTGGACGCCGCGGAGGTGCTGCCCGTTGCTGCACTTCACCGGATTGGATCTCGAGGATAATACATCTCCTCGCGACTAGACGAGTCTAGCTGCGGGGATCGACTAGCCAACCCCTGCACCGACAAAACGCGTTTGTTGATCTTCAAGGGTAAGATATTGGATCTCACCTTCGCTATCTTCATCTCGTAGATCTAGATCCTTGGGGTTTATTCCGCTTGCCGCGTAGAAATTTTTTTGTTTTCCATGCTGCGACCCCATCAGTGGTATCAGAGCCTAGATCTATTCGTAGATGTTGGTGCGATTAGAACACAAGGAGTTGTGGGCGTTGATATTTTATGTTGCTACCTTCTCGCGTGCACTTTGCATCTTTGCGGTATTGTGAGATTGAAGCGGCCCGGACCAACCTTACTCGTCCACGCACGAGAGACCGGTTCCACGACTGACATGCAACTTGTTTTGCATAAGTGGCTGGCGGGTGTCTGTTTCTCTTGCTTTAGTGAGGATGCAATTTTCAATGGAAGGCCTTTCAAAAGGATGAGTAAATAAGCAACTATTATATCACCGTTGTGGTTTTGCGTAGATTAGAACGGTTCTATCTCGTTGACCCAAGCCACGTAAAATTTGCATAAACAAAGTAGAGGACGTCTAACTTGTTTTTGCAGAGGGGGTCAAGTGATGTGATATGGCCAATGTGATTTGTGATAATGTATGCAATGATCATGTTTGTAATATTTCGCGACTTGCATGTCGACGAGTACGGCAACCGGCAGGAGCCATATGGTTGTCTTTTATTTTATGTGACCTGCGAGTCATTGAATCACCATGTAATTGCTTTACTTTATTGCTAAGAGTAGCATTAGTTGTAGTTGCAATAGTTGGTGGACAACCATGGTGATGGCACCACGATGATGGAGATCATGCCGGAGATGGAGATCTTGCCGGTGCTTTGAAGATGGAGATCAAAAAGCATGAGAAGAAAGGCCATATCATATCACAATTTTGAATTGCATGTGATGTTAATCCCTTTTTATGCACCTTATTGTTATGCTTAGATGTGATCGCGACGGTAGCATGATAAGGTGATCTCTCACGTTAATATCAAGATAATTAAGTGTTCTCCCCTAGTATGCACCGTTGCGAAAGTTCGTCGTTTCGAAGCATCACGTGATGATCGGGTGTGATAGATTCAACGTTCACATACAACGGGTGTAAGCCAGTTTACACATGCGAAATACTACAGTTGTCTTGACGAGCCTAGCATGTACAGACATGGCCTCGGGAACACGGAACCGAAAGGTTAAACACGAGTCATATAAATGATATGATCAACACTGAGTTGTTCACCATTGAAGCTACATCATCTCACGTGATGATCGGTTGTGGTGTAGTGGATTTGGATCGTGTGTCACTAAACAACCAGAGAGATGTTGAGTTTAGTGGGAGTTCATGTATTAATTTGAACTAAAAATTGTCATAAACAAGTGTCCTAAAAATGTCTTTGCAAAATCCTTGTAGATCATGGGCGACTACAGAGTATGTTTCTTGCTGAGGAGCTGCGTCTCGATGGGTCAAACTTTGCTGAGTGGTACATGCGTCTGAGAGAAGCCCTACACACCAATGGCGAGCTCTACATGATAGATGAAGCTTTAGAAAAACGCCCTGACGTTACTGCTGACTATGAAGGGTATATGGAGTGGTACAATCAAAAGACCACCTACTTGAGAGTCGAGTGGCTGATATGCACCTTCATGGATTCGGACCTTGGTAGACAATTTGGAAACTTGAGCGCAATGGAGATTGTCGATGAGCTGAAAAGAAGGTTCATAGCACAAGTTAGAGTTGCAAGGTTTGAATGCTTGGATGATTTCTTTCAACAAAGATGGAAGAAAACACTTGCTTGGAACAACACCTGAGTAAGATGCACCGGCTGTATTATACTATGGTGGATGTTTGGAACCATGAAATAACTGACGAAATGGCAATAGATGGGGTGCTGCGCTCGCTTCCCCCCAGCTATAAGGATTATGTCAGGAACTATATCATGGGAAGGGATTCGATCACTTTCTGTGAGTTTATTTCTCGGCTGCGTCAAGTTAAAGTGGAACCCATAGCAGGAGAAGTAGTCAACGCAGAAGGTATATTTTGATATACTAGTTATAAATGTTTAAATGTCCCATTTACACTTGTGGTGAGCTAAGTATTTGATACTTGTGCTGTTTTGTGAAAACAGGGCCTGCCGTTTGAGAAGTGCATGGAGGGACTGAGTGGATTTCGCGGGAAGATGGCAATCAAGGAGTTGATGCTGGCGATGTTCTACTTCTACATTTATCGTTTTAAATTAGAGGATTTGAATGGGTTTTGTAATTGAATTAAGTGTGATCTTAAATTAGTGTGTCTCGGTTTATGAGACGGTCATTCATGTCAAAGACAAGTGGTTGTTCTATTTTCATGAGTAATCCTTTTTTTTTTTTGAGATCACGTTTCGATTATGAGATTATTGTCCTTGTTAGATTTAAACGATATTTAGTTAAACACTTATAAAATAAAGACATGCTAAAATATCCAATACTTGATGATGAGATTTAATTTTTAGTTGTGCTATAGTGTTGGTGAGTATTCTGATGCGCATCACCAAGTAGCATAATTAAAAATGCCATTTTCTGAAAATGCCATGAGTAACTGGAGAATAAACACAAGTGTTGGTGGATATTTTTCAGTTAATAAGAGACATCATTATTTTATGTTCTTCATCATGAATGAGTAAATAGGAGTATTTATTCATGTCATGATGAGACCATGGAAGTAGAGGATATTGAGATTAACAAGATAATTGAGTCTTTTCAATTTGATCGAAAGAGACAAAGATATTTGAGTTATTGTTTAGTATGGAGACTTGTGACAAGTGTTATCACAAATTACAATATTTAGAGATTATTCAAAAGTGTTTTGATAAAAACCTAAAGTATTGTAGTCACGTTATATTTGATATTATGTGGTCATAAAGAAGGGTTTTGGTTTTAAGGTTTTATTTGTATCATTTAGATTTATTTTTTGATAACACTCTGTTTTAAATAAAGGATCTATTTAATGATTTGCGTTTCGCATATGAGTTATGTGAAATGATGGTTTCAATAATTATGAGACAATTAAAAGCCATTACAAATGGAGTTTTGTAGAATATTCATATGAGATTATGAATAGAGATTCCACAATGTGAGACTAAAAGGAACAGACCAATGTGTTTGGTTGTGTTATGTATTTTAGTGGTTTTATCGTGAAATGGTTTCATGGATAAAAAGAATTGTTGGAATAAAATTTAGAAAGCTTAAACCTTGCATGTTTATGTATCAAGTGGCACATATGTAAAGTGCTATGTTGGTTAAGGCTTGACACATAAAAGTTTTAATGATGGTGATCATTGAATTTTGGTTTAGCTTGTCTAAAGAGATGTAGGGTTCAAGAATATGAATTTTGTCAAAAGTTGCAAAATAATATTCATGATTTACTTGTCATGTTTGAGAAACAAGACATACCTACAAAACTACAAAAGAAGAAATAGAAACTTTAAAAATACGAAAGTGACTAAAAGTCATTCTATGATAAGTTTAAATCACAAAGTAATTGTTACTTGATTTTGTGAAAAGAATGTTTCACATATTTATTTGGCAAAGAGTTTGTGTAGAATAAATAAAACTTAAAGCTGGCAAGGTGCTGGTGTTTTGTATATGAGTTCTCGAATCTTAAGAGTTAAGAAATTTTTGGAGGAGTCCAAAGTATCGAGAAAGTGCATAAGAAACTGAGTGGGATCTAATTAACATATGTGGTGACATATATTAAGTTAGAGCAGAAACAAATTTCCGTGATCAAAATATGTGAGACATATGTTTGAGTGGGAGTTGCTTAATCATGGTCAAATATAGAGATAGCATATTTCTGAGTTGGAGCCAAAGTGGTTACACAATTTAATATGTGTATGGTGTATATTTGAGTGGGAGTTTACAACATTGTGTTTGAATGAAATAGAGATTTCGTGAATGTTGTAAACGTTGTCATGGACCAATGCATAACTTATGAAGTTAGTTTGAACGTCAAATATTCATGTAGATGAATGTATCTATGGAGGATAGATAAAGTCAGATGTTTAACCTAAATAGTTTTTGAAGGAGTTCAAAATAAAACAAGAGAAGAACGGTTCATCTCATTGTAAGAAATAGGTGAAACATTGAGTTAAGAACTCAGTACAAAATTGATGGTTGGAAGATATGTTAGAATTCACTATGAATTGTTCATAGGTCTAAACATATAAGAACCATGTGTTTGTATATGACGATATGTGACCCAAGTTCTTAGTTGTAAGAACATGTTAAATGAGGAGTCATTTTTCATGAAATTGAGATAAATTTAGAAAATGGTAGACTTGGTTGAAGTCATAAAGCCAGACTAAATTGGAGATCTCTTAATATCAGAGTAGCACAGCGAAAGCATGATCGAAAATATCGAAGTGACATGTACACTGTCGATTTGTTAAGTCCACAACATATAGGAGTATATGATTAATTCAAGGATTGAAATAAGATATAATATTTTGGTTTGAGAAAGTTGTTTCAAGATCGAGTGAGTTCCGGATGCATATGTTATGAGAAAGTCCTTTTGACTAATCATACATATGGGCATAAAAGGATATGAGTATCTCACTCTATAACCAAACATATTATAAGCATTATATGATAATGAGTTTTATCATGAGATGATAGGAAGTTTATCATGTGATGATAAAGTAATGTCAAATTAGGTGACAGTTACAATTTTTTGCAAAGGACATAAAGAGCTGTATAGTACAGAGCACGGACAGAACCTCTTCCACAAGCAAACATGATCAGCACTGAGACTTCATGAGTGAGACTTCATGAGTGTTGGATCGAGGAAATGTAAACTAGATTATTGACTCTAGTGCAAGTGGGAGACTGTTGGGAATATGCCCTAGAGGCAATAATAAAATGGTTTATTAAGCATATTCATGTTTATGGTAATAGTTTATTATCCATGCTATAATTGTATTAAATGGAAACATAATACATGTGTGTGGAATATAAACACCCGGAGTCCCTAGTAAGCCTCTACAGGACTAGTTCGTTGATCAAGAGATAGTTAGTGTTTCCTGACTATGGACTTGTTATAGTCACTTGATAACGGAGTCATATCATTAGGAGTAATGGTGTGATGGACATGACCCAAATAAAGAGTTGCAATTAATCGTGTCACAAAAGTTTTGTTGACAACACTTTTAATATGCCAAATATAGTTTCCTTAGACCATGAGATTATATCACTCCCGTTCACCGGAGGAATGCTTTGTGGACATCAAACGTCACTTCGTAACTGGGTGATTATAAAGGTGGCTTTCAGGTATCTCCGATGGTGGGTTATTGGGTGATATGAATCGAGAGTGGGATTTGTCCCTCCATGTGACGGATAAGATATCTCCAGGCCTTCTCAGTAATATAGCATCAAAAGTCTGCAGACATGTGATTAGGTTGTAATCACCGGGATCCTATATTATGGACGAGTAAATAGAACTTGCCGGTAACGAGATTAAACTAGACATGGGGATGTCAACGATTATATCTCGGGCAAGTAAAATATCGTGAGACAAAGGGAATCATATATGAGATTAATTAAATCTCCGGCATCGTGGTTCAATTGAGAAAAGGTTTTCGTTGAGTGTATAGGAATTAATATGGGCATCCCGGTCCCGCTATTAATTATTGATTTGATCATGTCTATGCATTCTCGAACCCGTAGGGTCACACACTTAACGTTCCGATGAATTTAGGTTTTGTGATGAATTAAATGATGAAGTGAACGAATGGTGATTCGGAGTCTTGGATGGGATCCCGGACGTCACGAGAGGTTCCGGAGGGGTCCGGAGAATAAGATTCATATATGGAAAGTGGTTTCCGGAGGTTTCGGAAAAGTTCCGGAAAATATTTATAGGGTACCGGAAGGTTCCGGAATGTTCTAGAATGTTCTAGAAGTGGGACCACATATTGTATGGGGCCCACATGGACCAAAGGGGTGCAGCCACCATTGTGGTGTGCCGCACCACCTAAGGCCCACATGGGCTGGTGCGGCATAGGAAGGGAGGGAATCCCACTCCTAGTTGGACTAGGAGTTGGGCCCTCCACCTTTTAGGAAAGGGGCCCAAGGAGGAGTCCTAGATGGACTCCAACTTGGGGGGCAAGGCAAGAGGGGGCCGGCCGGCCCCTACCCTAGCCCTAGCCGCCACCTATAAATAAAGGGGGGGGAGGGGTGCGGCACACCCTTGGGGCTGCCGCCCCACACACCCAGCCGCACCACCTCCACCCCAAAACCCTAACCCTAGCCGCACCCCTTACCTCGAAGGGCTGCTGCCACCTCTCCTCCTCCAAGGGCTGCCGCACCACCCTAACCCTAGGGTGCTGCGCCACCTCCTCCTCTCCCTCTCCTCTTGCTTGGCTTGGCGAAGCCCTGCTCGTGGAGATCGTCATCATCACCGGCACTACCGTCGTGCTGCTGAGATCATCAAGGCCACGTCATCTCGCTTGCGGGATCAAGGAGTCGACGTCTTCATCGAGCCTTACGTGTGGACGCCGCGGAGGTGCTGCCCGTTGCTGCACTTCACCGGATTGGATCTCGAGGATAATACATCTCCTCGCGACTAGACGAGTCTAGTTGCGGGGATCGACTAGCCAACCCCTGCACCGACAAAACGCGTTTGTTGATCTTCAAGGGTAAGAGATTGGATCTCACCTTCGCTATCTTCATCTCGTAGATCTAGATCCTTGGGGTTTATTCCGCTTGCCGCGTAGAATTTTTTTGTTTTCCATGCTGCGACCCCATCACCATCTTCGAAGGCAACACAACAACCACCTCCGATATCCCAAACACCACCCAAAAACCAATTCTTCCACACCAAAACAATCACCCACCAACTTTATCAACGCAGCCAGAGGTAAATGCGCGACCTTTACAGCCGAACAAGACTCCGATACACTCACAACCTCCTGATCAACCTGCAACAGGCTTCCCTTCAAATACCTTGCAATTCCACCAGCATAGTTCTCCCCACACCCACCCACACATGTACCAACAGCCATCACCTCAGTCCACAAATCAAAGTTTTCCCATTTACCCACCCCCTCAAAGCTCCCCAATTTATCCACCTCCACAACAATATTATCCCAGCCCCCCACAACCCACTTACACTGCTCCTTACCAATACCCACCGCCGCCACCAATCTACCCATACCAACACAACACTTACGGCTACTACCACTACCCTCCTCCACCAAATCCAACTCCCCAATATACCTATACAACACCCCAGCCTGCAATTCCACAAACACCACCTTTTCCTGCAAACAGATTCCCAACTCCCAGCCCACCAACACCACCTGCAAATCAGGATCCTTATATCAGAACACCAAGCATGGAGTTGCCCCTTTTCTTTGGAGAGAATGTTGGCAACTGGATTGAAGAGTGCGAGAGTGTTTTCACACTTATGGGGATCCCAAATGATGCCAAAGTCAAATGGGCAAATGCTCATATCAGAGGGAAGGCCAAGACATGGTTGTCTAGCACCAAACTGAACGTGTACCTGATGAACTGGCACCAGTTCTGCGAGCTCATTTGTGAAAGATTTCCTGCCCCAGGAGAACATGAGACCATGGAGCAGTTTCAGCTACTCAAACAACACACATCAGTCAACAATTATATTGACAGCTTTGAGGAGTACATGATTAAAATGAGAAGAGACCACCCTGACCTGACAGATAATTTTTTCTTGTTGAGGTTTATTGCTGGCCTGAAGGACACAGTCAAGCATTCAGTCAAAAGCCACAATCCATCTACTTTGAAGTCAGCTTATTGGCACGCACGACAACAAGAGTTGGCTTACCTATCCGCTAACAAAAAACCCATGCAGCAACAACCTCTGCCTAGACCTGCAAACACCACCACAGTAAGACAGAACGCCAACTTCAGAGATAACAAACCTAAGCCTCCACCTGACAGGCCCAGAGAGAGGGGCAAGTGTTGGTATTGCCCTGAGCCTTGGACAGTGGGCCACAAGTGCACAAGCATTAAGAACATTATACATGCAATCAATATGCAGGGACATAGTGATGAGGAAGATACTTGTGACAATAGTGATGACTACCATGATGCTTCAGCAGTCCTGCCACCTCAGCCAGAGATCCACATCACAGTGGAGGAAAACACTCACACCACACAAGAGCAGTTAATGCAAATATCAGCAGAGGCTTTACATGGCATACCAAGGGAACTACCTTATCAGTCACAGTCAAATTGGGTGCTTATCAAGCCATAGCACTGATTGACAGTGGCAGCACTAATACCTTCCTTGACAATGAATTTGTCAAAAGAGCAAACCTGCCTATCACACCTTATGCTGCAAGGAAAGTTATGGTGGTTGGAGGAGGAGAATTAATTTCAGACGGCCACATTCCTGCATGCCAATTCAAGATATAAAACAATGCCTTCTGCCAAGACTACAAAAATTCTCCCTCTCAAAGGATATGATATGGTTCTGGGTGCTAATTGGTTAAAGAAACACAGTCCAAACTATACTGATTGGGACAAGAGAAGCCTCTCAATCACAGTAAATGGATCATGGTGCACACTGGTAGATAGAGCTGTTCCTCAAAGCAAGTGCATTATTTCTGCAAAATCATGTTCCAAATTGCTCAGAAGTGGAGCCCAAGCTTATCTCATCAGGCTACAACCTCAAGAACATGACAACACAAGTACTCTGCCTGACAGCAAAGAGCCAGTAGCTGATATCCTACAGCAATATAGTGATGTATTTGAAGAACCCACGGGCCTACCTCCTGCAAGATCGTCTGACCATTCAATCCCTATTAAGGAGGGCACCAATCCACCTTCTCAGAGAGCCTACAGAATGCCACATCACCAGAAGAACATTGTTGAGGATCTGGTCCAGAAAATGTTGAAGAATTCTGAAATCAGACTCAGCACTAGTCCATACTCCTCTCCTGCAATATTAGTAAAAAAAAGGACAAAACCTGGAGGCTATGCGTTGATTACAGGCAACTCAACGCTATTACCATCAAGAACAAGTACCCAATTCCAGTAATCGAAGATTTGCTAGATGAGTTACATGGAGCACACATCTTCTCCAAACTTGACCTCAGATCTGGATACCATCAAATCCGAATGAATAAAGAAGATATTGCAAAGACTGCATTCAACACTCACTTAGGTCATTATGAATACCTTGTGATGCCTTTTGGCCTTACAAACGCTCCGGCCACGTTCCAGCAATTGATGAACAATATCTTTGCCCCACATCTTAGGAAATTCATACTAGTATTTTTCGATGATATACTGGTCTATAGCAAAAACCTCCAACAACACAGGAAGCACCTCAGTTTAACATTGGACCTCCTTCGGCTGCATCAGCTCAAAGCAAAGCTTTCCAAGTGCACGTTTGCAACTACCTCTGTTGAGTACCTGGGTAATGTGATTTCTGGCTCTGGGGTAGCTACTGACCCTTCTAAAATCACAGAGATACTAAATTGGAAGACACCCAAAAACAGCAAGCAGCTCAAAGGATTCTTAGGATTTACTGGCTACTATCGAAGATACATTGCTGGCTATGCTTCTATATGCAAACCTCTCCATGATGCACTCAAGAAAAATTCTTTCTTCTGGACAACTGCACAAGAAGAGGCTTTTAATGCACTTAAGAAAGTTATGACTCAGCCACCTGTCCTAGCACTTCCTGACTTTGCCCTTCCTTTTACTCTGGAAACTGATGCATCTGGGACTGGCTTGGGAGCAGTTTTGATGCAACAAGGAAGGCCTTTAGCTTATTTCAGCAAGAGCTTAGGTCCCAAAGCACAAACACAGTCTGTGTATGAAAAGGAGGCCTTAGCAATTTTGGAAGCTTTGCGAAAATGGAGACACTATATAATTGGACACAAGCTGATCATTAAAACAGACCAAAAAAGTTTGAAGTACCTGTCAAGTCAAAGGTTACTCGAGGGCATCCAACACAAATTGATGCTCAAACTCCTGGAGTATGACTACTCAATTGAGTACAAGCAAGGCAAGGATAATACTGCAGCTGACGCCCTATCCAGAAAATCTTCAAAGCCAGACAATGAAAACCAATGTTTAGCAATTTCTGCAGCTATTCCTGCCTGGATGTCTGACACGGAAGATACTTATGTCTCTGATGACAGGTGCACCCAGTTACTACAAGAACTAGCAGTGCAACCAGATAGCCATCCAAACTTCACCCTCAAAGCTGGCATCTTGAGGTTTAAAAACAGAATTGTTATTGGCACAGCTACTGCACTCAAGGATAAATTATTCAACTCTTTTCATGCATCAGCTTTCGGAGGACATTCAGGTGCAAAGGTAACACATCACAGACTGCAACAGTCATTCTATTGGCCAAATATGAGACAATACATTGCAACAAAAGTGGCAGAGTGCCCAGTGTGTCAAATTTCGAAAACAGAGAGGATACATTATCCAGGATTATTGGACCCATTGGCTATTCCTAAGAACAAATGGGAAGAGATAAGCATGGACTTCGTGGAAGGCCTCCCCAAATCCAAAGGGAAGGATGCCATTCTGGTTATCGTGGATAGATTGACAAAATATGCTCACTTCCTCCCATTGTCCCATCCTTTTACCGCCCATCAAGTAGCCACACTGTTCATTGAGAACATATTCAAGCTCCACGGCCCACCTAAAGTAATTGTGAGCGACAGAGACAGAATATTTACCTCCATGATATGGCAAGACATATTCTCTGCACTGAAAGTGGAACTGCATTTCTCCTCAGCTTACCACCCAGAATCCGATGGCCAAACCGAGCGTGTGAACCAATGCTTAGAACAATACTTAAGAAGCATGGTCTTCCAAGAACCTAAGAAGTGGGCTGATTGGCTTTCAACAGCTGAATGGTGGTACAATTCTTCATATCACACATCCTTGAAAACAACACCATTTGAGGCACTATATGGGTACCCCCCCCCCCCTCTGATTCCTGATATTACACATGCTGATGAGGCTTCACCTGAAGCTACTACTACCTTGCAAACACAGGAACACATGCTTAACAAATTGCAACACAATTTGCTCCAAGCTCAAAACCGTATGAAGAAGTTTGCTGACCTGCAGAGAACTGACAGGAGTTTTGAAATAGGGGACATGGTCTACCTAAAAATGCAACCCTACAGGGAAACTCCATTGGGGTTGCGAAACTCACTGAAGCTGTCATCTACAGAATTCTTCAGAAGGTGGGCAAGGTCGCATACAAGTTACAACTGCCAGAGGGCTGCAAGCTTCACAATGTCTTTCATGTGAACCAGTTGAAGCGTCACCTTGGACCTAAGGCAGTACCCAACCCCAAGCTACCTCTACTCACCGACGATGGTAAGATCAAGGTAGCCCCTGTTGCAGTGCTCCAGTACAGACAAATCCCTCGCAATGCTGGTTCCTATGATATCCCCGTACCACAGTGGCTTGTCCATTGGGAGAACCTAACACCTGAAGATGCAACCTGGGAAGACGCCAAGTTCATGCAGGCGACTTTTCCTTCATTTCAGCCTTGAAGTCTGAAGCTCACCAGGGGGTATTGTCAGGAACTGTGCATCCCTGAAGATACAAGCAAGTGTCGATGTCTCTTCCTTTCTTCAGTTAGTGGACGGTCAGGATCTAGCTATACCGCTTCGGTGAATTCAGCGGTTCCTATTCAATTCCAATCAAATTCTTGTAAGGCTCAAAAGCCAGTTTTGTAATTCGAATCTGTTTAAACTCGTGGCTCCTACGACAGTATATAAGTCGTGGAGAGTGGGTGGCAGGGTGGCACGAGATGAATAAACCCTAATTTCCTTACCTGTACTTTCCCCTTGTTCTTTCGTTCCTGCTCTTTACCTTACCAAATTATCTAACTCTTCCTGCTTAGATCTAGTTTTCCTTCCAGATTTCCTGTTGATTAGCTTAAATCCAACTCCTTCTCGTCCTCCTGCCAAGCAAGAGCCTGACATGCGACCACGTCTTCTTCCTCGACGACCCTGCTCCAGCCTCTCGAGCTCACCAACATGTTTCCCAGGGTGAGCCTCATCTCCTCCACCTTTTTCCCCTTTTGAATCCATCACCAGAACCTCCCGTCCGGCTGGTAGCCGAGCGTCGTCTGCCATGGCCGCCTCGACTGCAAGCTGCGCAAGCTCCTGCCTTTTGCGTCTCCACCTCGCTCCTGCACACACCCGACGCACGCACACCAGCAAGCACCATGCACCAGCACACACCCCCTCAGCTTCCCCTGTCCACGCTCGTGAGAGCCTGCAGCTGCAGCGCCGGCTGCAGTTCATCTCGTCGCCCTGAACCTGCACCTGACGACTGAAACTTGCTGTCCAAAGTTCAGTTAACCGCGGACTATTGCTTCATGCCTTCATGTATACACAGATCCCGAGCCATACACGAACTCCAGCCCAGCCCAGTGGCTATCGCCGTTCTGATACACCCGTGAGACCCAAGTTCAATTCCCGGCCACCACAGCCTTTCCCCTTTTTCTTTTTCTTTTTGCAATTAATGCCTAAAATCATATCTTTTAATCTATAAGTCCAAATTAAAAATGTCATATATGAAATTTTATCAGAAAAATGTGCAGAATTTGAATATGCCATCCATGTCTCATGTTTGCATCATGTAGTTGCACTTTAGTTGTATTTTGTATATCACCTAATTAATTAAATATGGAATATGTGGGTTCTAATTTAATAGTTGACCCGGTTCCATTAAATTTTGAGTAGCTCACCCATGCATTGTTTAGACTTGCTAATAACATTTAATTTTGATGGTTAGAAAAATAACTTGAACTTCATAATTAAATGTTGGAATCTCGAATTCCGTTTAATTTGGTTTAGTTGCATCTCTCATGTCTTGCCATGTCATGCATACATGTCATCAACATGCCGATTCTTTTGCCGTAGTAGTAAAATGCACTTTTTCCGTTGTCCAGTGTTCGTTGCTTCTTCGGGAATAGGACGTTGAGTTGATGTGAGCAACGACATGTTCTGCTACCTCTACCGGATTGCAGGCAAGTGATACTCACTTGCTATCTTTGCTTGTTTTCTGTCTCTTACACCTCCTATCTTTTGTTCCTTGCTAGCCTTATATTTTGATGCTTGTGTCTCGATCCTATTTGCATGTTTACCTTGCAGCCATGATAAGCCACACCCCCACATCCTATTAACCTTTTGCTTGTTTATCTTGTTGGCCTTGCGAGTCGTAGTGTATGCTTAGGTTGTTTTGCTCGAATCTTGTTCTAGTTATGCTTTAATTTGATAGTTGGGTTTAAATTTACATGATAATCTCTAATGTTTGGCGATGGGAATAATTAATAAAGATAAGGCACCGGCAGAAGGCCAATCGTGGTGATTTGTTCTGCTAGTGTCACCTAGGACCCGAGTTCTTGTCCTCTGATCCAAGACTGAGCGCACTACCCACATGTGGGAGGAAATGGGACTCCCCTCGACCTAGTACCGGATCTGCAGCCTTGTCCAGGGCTCCACAAGTAGTTCGGGTGTTTCCATTTGCGCGGCGCTTGTTATTTTGATGCAGGTACGGATGGGACGCCTCCGATACGATGATGGTTACTTACGGTAGGGCTTGCGGTACGTTCGTTTATCGAGTGTGGAAGGAGGGCAATCGTATGAGTGTGCCTCCCGACACCGTCCTCGCAACGGCTAGGCCCTCTTCGGAGTTTCGGCCGGACTTTCGATGCGGATTAGACCTAGCTAGGTGGTTCCCTGGACAAGTGTGGTAGTGAAGGAAAGTGTAGTGTAAGATACCCTGCCAGCATACCCCGGAAGTGTGCTAATTGCATGGCGTGAAGGGTTGAACAATGTGTGGTTACATTTGTGCACCCATGTAGGGTTAAATCTTTTCGAAAAGCCGTGTCCGCGGTTATGGATGACTTGGTGATGATGCTGGCTAACAAGATCATAGACAACTTACCCCTAATGATTATAATTTGACTAGTAAGATATATTACCTAAATAATAACTCATAAAATTATCAACCGTGTGAGTGCCTTGGGGCTTGCTGCTCGTGGGTTAAACGGGCGAGTAAGGAATCGGCTGGCTATTGTTTGGTGATAGCATAGTTGGTTACCTTTGCGCTCTCTTATCTTCTCTCTGATAGACGGAAGTTGTAGCGAGTCTCTATAAGTTGTTAGTGCTACTTGCTGCCGCTTTAACCACTAACCCCTTCCCCTGGAATTCAAGCTTTGATATCTTGTGAGTATTACTTGCTAGTACTTCGTATAGTACTGACCCCCTTCGGGGCTGCTATTCCAATGCAGCCGACAGGTTTGAAGTCTGACGACGTTAGGTTGGGAATCCCTCCGGCTTGGCCTGGGCAGTGATATGGTGCCTTCGGTTATCTGCAGGACTCTTAGTCCAATTTGTATCTTGTCCGTAGTCGGACTACTTCGCTTCCGTTGTTATTTTGGATCTTCGTATTGTATCTTTTGCTCTTGACTCGGTGAGTCGTTGTTGTATATATGTTGTTTTGTGGGTTCCATCGAGAACTGTTGTAATGTTATCACAATTCCACCCGCATAACGTGTGTGTTGCGACATGCACGTTATGCCTGGTGGGATCGTTATTATGCATATTTGGCTGGAACGCTCAAGTCTGCATAGTACTAATCCCGGGGCGTTACAATGCATGTGTTTTTGTGGGAACTATCATGTGTTTAATTATGTTAATGATGTTGAGAGTAGTCACTAGTTAAAGTATGAAGCCTAGGCCTTGTTTCCAAGCATTGATACACCGTTTTTAGTCACTTTTGTCACTCGTTTGCTTGCTTCCATTTTTATTACAGAATTACAAAATCACCTTTTACCATCCATATCACTTGCATTTTACCATCTATTCACCGAACTAGTGCACCTATACAACTGACAATTGTATTAGGTGTGTTGGGGACACAAGAGACTTCTTGCATCTTCATTGCAGGATTGATTGAGAGAGGATACGTTCAACCTCTTCCTCCCGTGGATTCGATAAACCTTGGGTTACTCATTTAAGGGAAATTTGCCGCTGTACTACAAGAATAGAAGCGTGTAGTATACATCACTCATCCACTCACAAAATTTATTATAATATTCTTCTTCTTTAGTTTTGTGAGATTTAGAAGGAAAAGGCATAGGCTTTTGCACCTATGGATCTCTTTCTCTATCATGTGTTTAGCAACTGGAGGCACAGGCTCTTTCTCCTGTTCTTCATTTTTATCTTTATAATTTTCAAGTTCATTACCACTTTCAGTTTCAGCATCAGAAATAGAAATATTATTAGGATTGTTTACCACATGCTATTTATCAGTTTCTAATTCACTAGTTTCTCCTACCTCTTTATGTTTCTTCTTTTTCTTTTTCTTTCTTCAAGAACTAGTAACATTATTTTCAGCCAATTGAGATTCTTGTTCTATTCTTTCGGGATGCCCTTCAGGGTACAAAGGATCTTGAGTGGAAGCACCCCTTCTAGTGTTAACACCATAAGTCTGCTTATTAACTTGTGTGGGCATACCAGCAAGCAAATTTTTTTGTACTCTAATAATTTGTTCAAGTTGAGTTTGAACCATATGAAAATGCTTAACAAGACCTCCAACATCATTAGCAGTTTTCTCCAAATTTGAATGCAATTTTTTAATAACACAAGAAGTATCATGCAATTGCTCTTGAACTTACTCATTAAAATGAGTTTGTTTAACAATAAAGTTATCAAATTCATCTAAATATTGATTAGGAGGCTCCCTATAAGGAATATCACTAGCATTAAAATTAAGAAGTGAGTGTACCTCTACCAAAGGAGGGTGAGTGGTAGGCTCACATAATGTTTCAATTGGAGGTAACTTCTTAACATCTTCAGCTTTAATACCTTTTATTGTAATAGATTTCTTGGCCTCTCGCATGTCATCAGGGTTTAAGAAGAGAATTCCCCTCTTCTTTGGTGTTGGTAACGGAGGAGGTTCAGGAATAGTCCAGTCATCACTAGTAGTAAAAGGGCTACCAGTGGTGCACCATTTTTGCTACCAGTGGCACATGGAGCAAAAAGGGTGATGCGCCACTGCTGTCAGGCCACTTGTAATAGCGCATCAGCCCCATGCGCCACTGGTAATATATTACGAGTGGCGCATCACCCCCATGGGCCACTGGTGGTAGAAGCCGGTGGGCCACTGGTTGTGTTTTGCCCGTGGGTAACGATGCGCCACTGGTATGTTTTTGGTGCGCCACTAGTTGTGTTTTGCCCGTGGGTAAGGATGCGCCACTGGTATTATGTATGTGCGCCACTGGTATTGTTTTCTTTATTTTTTTAAATTGGTATACAGTGTATATAAACAGGTATATCTTTTGAATACTGGTACAGATTGCAAATACAATATAGATCACATTATAACCGAAATAGATACATATAAGTGATCATCAACACCGTTGTAGTTCATCACATTACAACCGCGCGCGAAAATAGCGACAAGTGTCAAATTTTTACACAAGTGTTGTTCTCGGATCGAGTAGCGCAAACTATGAGTCATCACATTACAAATGTACTACTCGTCTAAACTACGATCACATACATAGTAGATAGACAATCACAATGAGCAAGAAGGGTACTATGACGAAGGTCTTCATCTGGTTCTTCCTCTCTTCGCATAGCATGTGCTTTGTGTACCTAGCTTCAGCCTCCTCTTTATAGCTGTTGCCGGCAAACTTGTTCGCCTACTTCCAACAATCTTCCCACTCGTCGTAGACTCCTGAAACCCTACCGTTGTACACAACGTACCACTTCTTCATCGGCATACACAAAGACAAGATAATTATTAGGCAACATAATATTAGGCAACAAAAAGCCTCATATAAAGACACACACAAAACAAAGCCTCATATAAAGACACACACAAAACAAAGCCTCATATAAAGATACACACAAAACAAGAGGAGAAGCGCAAGACCAAATCAAATGTGCATGGACATATGAGATGGTCTTACGCACTCCCTTTGTCATTAGATGGTGCCAATTGTAATCACCGGCCAACAAAATGAAGAAGGGCCAACTCAAATCCGCGCAAGTAAGATCAAATGGGTGTAGAAAGATGTAAAGTCTCATATAATGAACCACGAATCAAAGTAAACAAAGATGGATCGGGATTCGGGTCTCATACTTAGATTGGACACACGCAACCTTGATAGCTCTGTTGAGCCAAGTAGAATGCACACGACTTATATTTGTGCATATCACAAGGGTCAACGGGCCATGCATCAGGGGTATCACGTACGTAGTGTGCCACAACATTTTAATCATCGACTTAAAAAAAGATAGAACTAATTAATCAAAAATAATCCGGACTCGTGCCTCATACTTCTAATTGGACACACCGATTCCATGATGGCATAAGCAAGCCAAGTGGGTTGCACGATATGTGTATTCGTGTATATCACAAGGCTCACTCACTCAACCCCGGGATCACATAGTGTCACAATATTTTTAATCATCGGCTTTGTAATAAAACAAATACGAAAGTAAAGAAAACATCAACAACCAAAGGCAAACGGAAAAAGATTGCAAAAGTAAACAAAAATGAATCAGGGTTCGTGCCTCATACTTTGGTTGGACACACGGACTACAGGGATGGAGTGAGCGAACAAAGTAGGATGCACGAGATGCGTATTTGTGCATACCACACGGTTCGCTCACTCCACCCCGGAATCACTTAGTGTCACAACATTTAATCATCGTCTTAAAAATAGACAGAACTAATCAAAAATGAGATTGTTTCGACTTGTGTGCCTCATACTTTGGTTGGAGACACCGACTCCAGGGACGGGGTTGGTGAACCAAGTAGGATACGAGATGCATATTCGTGCATATTACAAGGTTCACTCACTCCGTCTGGAATCACATTGTGTCACAATATTTTTAATCATCGTCTTTGTAATGAAAACAAATACGAAACTAAAATCACATTGTGTCACAATATTTTAATCATCGTCTTTGTAACTAAAACAAATAAGAAACTAAAAAAAGATCAATGACTTGCATAACCCTAATTAAATAGCATCGATCACAAGTTCAACGAGTATCGTAACCCTAAATAGCATCGACTTTCGAAACTAGAGCTAGACAAGTTATAATCTAGGGATAATTAAAGTTTGCAGAACATATACAAGTTCATCGATCGTGTTCCGGAACAAGCGGAGCTAGTCATGCAGAAGTACGATCATTTCTGACCACTACCATGCTGCGGGAACGGGCGGCGGCCATCTTTCGTCATGAAGGGCCAGTTGTCACCCTGTAGCTCTAACCGAACTTCTATCACCTTACTATCCGGGTGCTTGTCGCCGCCAGTGAAGAAACCCTGAGGGTTGCAGACCTCTTCTTCGATGATTCCCGCAAACTTCTGCAGGATGCGATAGAATTGTTGTCTGAGATCTACATCCGCAACGTTCGCTGACTATTGGGCCCACGGTTAGAGATGAGATGGCAGCGAAATGTTCTGCTGATCATGTACGAACTGCAGCATGTGATTGATGGCGTAGTAGGCCTCCCTTTTGCTACCCTGCTGCTACTTGGCGCAGGGGAACTCTGTGGTGTGGACGAAGAAGCGCATGAAACCATTTTTCTTTTCTTTCTTGAAGATTCCTCCACACCCGTCGTAAAATGTGAGAGCCTTATCCAGAATGTTCTTGATATGCGTGTAGTATTTCCGCTTCCAACTCGCGGAGCAAGTACGTGGCTTGAGACCATTGCGGGCATAAAACGATGAGTATACAACACTTGTCTCTGCGGAAAACAATCCGGGTAGAATGTTTGAAAATAAATGATAGAAATCTAAGAAATCTAGATATGGCGGCGGCTAGCGTATGACTTACTTGGGAAAGTAAGGCATGAGAATGTACTTCTTCTCCTTATTCGCCACCAAGAACCCTTGGATGTACTCCCTCACAATCTTCTGTTCCGTCGAATCGGACATGTTGCTCTCAAGCATATAGTAGGGGTCCATTATCGCGATGTCCGACGTGTTCTCTTTCTTGACCAAGTAGGCCTGATTGAGCGCGAATAGGCGGACAAAGGTATGATGGAGCCGCTTGAGGTGGAACATCGTGAAGATGTCATCAAAGTGCAGGTAGAACCCATCCCCGGGGGATTTATAAATAAAGCCCATGTCCTGAGGCACCTTGACCACGAACACCAGTTATGCTGGATATTTAGCTTTAAGAAGTTGTAGCTTTCGTGCCAGGACACGGTCATGCAGACTCCTCATATCCCCAGTAACGGTCTTGAGCATGTCTAGCGGCAGGATGGGCTGGCCCGCCTCATGAACTGGCTCGGAGGCGGTGGCGGCTGGCCCGTCCTAAACCCAAAGCGGCTTCATAGCCGGCGGCGGCTGACTGCTGGAGGCAAGGGCACTCTTCTTCTTAGCCATTTTCCGTAGCTAATTTTCGGCTTGACCTTTGCTAATTTTCTACCCTAGGAGTGCCTGAAATTCGCCGAAACGGAAATGAGTCAATCGTTTTGGCAAAAATCGGCAACTCATTTTTCAAAATCCTGCATAACAGATCTCACAAATCATCAAACCATCTCCAAATCTCCAACTCATTTTATACCAAACCATCACACACATATAGCATATATCACAAATCTCCTAAATATGGCCAATGCCAAATTGAACCATCACACACTCTGCTTACTGTAACTTGCAAGCACCAGATTACTCAAAATGAATCAAAATTGAATATAAAAACACATAATTAATTTCTGTAATTAACTAAAAACACCAAGATTGCTCATCTCCCACGTCGACAACCTCCCCACCAGCACCAGCTAGCTAGCACACCCACCAGCAACAGTAAACCACTTATAGTAAACCACTAAATAAATGGTGATCTATTTTTAGTGCGGAAAATAGCTAAAAGGGTAAATAAATTATCTGTTGTTCAAAATTTTATGAAAACAGAGGGTCTGCTAGAGTTTTAAATTGTGGTGCCTAATTTACAAGCTCAAAAATTACGAATCCAGCGCTAGATGATAGAAATTTTCAATGCCTAACCATATGAACAAGTTTCATAATTTTTGAAGCTATAAATTCTCAACAAATGGCAAACAAATGGCATTTTTTAACACTCATTTAATGTGTCTATTAATCTACAAGATGCATCCATTCAAATTCTTAACAAAATTCTGAACAAAATCCATTCGAATTGAATATCAACTGTGAACATGAACTGAATAGAACATCTGGTACTAGACACATTAAAATTCCATTCAAGCAATCTGGTACTATTTTTTTGTGCTCGTTCGGGAGGTGCAGGGGATGAGCAGGGGGTGTGCCATGGCGGCCGACGGCCTCGCACGACGGCGTGCAGGGGATGAGCTGGAGAAGGCGTGCTTGCCGGGGAGGTCGAACGGCGGCGTGGTCGGCGGTGGCGGATGTCGAGGAAGACGTCCTGCTCCTGTTGCTCTGCTGCCGCTGCTCCGCCGCTCCCTGCTCCTGCTCCTGGCGTCTGGCGACGACAGCACGGCGGGCTCACGGCGACGGCAGCACCACGGGTCCTTCTCCTCCTTGTTGCAGCACCACGCAGGGCCGGCCCACAGGCCAGGCAAACGGTGCGCCCACACTGGGCCTCTGCGAGCCAAGGGCACTTGCCCAGGTAGTAGTCCTGTACTATTAGTTGAAATTTTTGATTTTTAGGCCTCTAAAAATATAAAAGGCCATGTGCAGCCCACATAATCAGCACGTACGGGAGCTCACCTTGTATCGAAATCATCTAGAAGGTTCCGGAGGGCCATCAGTGGTCCAACGTCCCGGGGTGGGCTTTATGAGTTGAGGGGGTACAGCTAACTCCATACGTGGCTGGCGCAACACCAAATAAGAAAGGGAAAGGGATTTTTCCCTATGGGCTTTTGGCATAGGGTAACTGATATATATATATATATATATATAGGAGTACTATCTCCGGGCGCTCCAGCCAATCGATAGCCCTAACTAATGACGCACGCGGCGGCGGAGAAGATGAAAACAACGGCGGCCACCATCCCTGACGACATCGTCCTCGAGATCCTCTTCCGAGTGTCCACCGACAGCGCCGACCTGCTCCGATGTGCCGCGACGTGCAAGCGGTGGTGTGCCCTCATAGCCGACAAATCCTTCCTCGGCCGCCGCTGGCCGGAGAACGCGTGCCACCCGTTCTCTCTCCTCGGGTTCTTCGTTCAGCAACGGCTCTCTAAAGACGACGACGCGGAACTCGGCATGGACATCTACTCCCAGCAGCCACCGTTCTTTGTCCCCGTGCAGCCACCAACACCGCTCGGCGCTCGGCGTCGTTTCCTCACATCGTTCGTCACCGGCGTGCCGGCTGGCCTCTTGGATGGAGCGAAGCCGCTCACAACCCGATGTGGCCTCCTCTTGGTTCGTCTTGCCGCCGGTGGTTCCGATATCGACGACTCGGTCCACTTGGCCTTGTGCGATCCCCTCGCGGGCACATGCGACGTGCTCCCCCCGCTCAAGTGTCCCGTCTCCTCCATAAGTTGTGCCATTCTTACCGGTTCAGACTATTGCTCCCAGCAGCAGCAGCAGCGGAGATCAACACCAGCAGGTTACTCGATATTCTTTACCTTGCTAATGGTTGTCGATTATATATACGAATACTGTCACGACTGCAATCTCTACACCTTCTCATCTGCCAAACCGAGTTGGAGCACGCCTAGAAGGTGCTTCAACACAAGACGGTTGTACGACAAGGGCGGATTTACGATGCCCTTGTGGAACCGCAGCGGTGTCGTGTGCCGCGGCATGACGCACTGGCTCTGTATGAAATCATCCAAGTATTACACCTTCAACGTCGGCATCGAGACTGGCGACATCTCTTTGACGGAGCTCTCCATCCCGGTGGACCAACTGAGCACAAGAGATTATGGCTGGCCTATGCTAGGCGTCGCCGTTGACGGGACACTCAATTTGTTTTACCTTCACAGAAAAGCTGGCCTCCCGCCGCAGCTACATATCTGGACGCGCCCGCGGTGGGAAGACAATGTTAGAGAGACTGAAACCTTCTGGCTCCGTGTTGGGACATTCGACCTAACTCAGACGACTCGTGGTCTGATACGCGTGTGGTCAGGAGAGAAGAGCGGCACGTTGTTCATCTTCTACAAGTCGTCATGGCGCGTGCATAGGCTTGACGTCGAAACAGGAGTTATGGAGGAGGTGACCGGGTTCTTCCGCGACGATGCCATGCCTATGGAGATAGACTGGCCGGCATTGTTCATGTCTCGCCTATGTGTACACGTATGTTAGTAGACAGACGATCGAGCAGCTGTTATTCTAGGTAGTACAAATTAAACCGGTTTTTTTTTTTCCTTTTTGGACTTGAACTATGGCAGACCTTAGTCCAGCCCGAACAACAAACTTTACAAGGGTTTCATGTGAGCTTTCATTCGAATTGATGCATATAAGGACATTTGATCCACATCCATTATTACTTGGAGAAGCTTCAGACATGAGCAAGTCTTATGCCAGATCAGACGTACAGCCTTGGTTGGAGTTTCAAGACTTTTTCAGCAAACATCACGTCCCTACACCAAAACCTGTAGCAGCCCGGAAACCACCTACCGCACTACCGGAGAACTACTCTATGCCGTGCAAGACTTTCGCTCGGCAAAGGCCAAAAATGGCTCGGCAAAGGCTTTGCCGGCCAGCCTCGCACGGCAAAGGCTGCACGGCAGCGTCTGGCCCGGCAACGCCGACGTTGCCGTGCGCCCCGCCCCATTTGCACGGAAAAGGCCATTGCCGAGCGTCTGCGCCTTTGCCGTGCGCCATGCAGCTCTGTCGTGCGCGAGCCCTTTGCCCTGCGCCTTGGACCCTCTGTAGTGCGCCAGGCGTTGCCGTGCGCCCTGATGTGCCGTGCGCAGCACCTAGCACCCGCATGGCAAAGGGCTGGTGGACGTTGCCGTGCATGATCGACGTTGCCGTGCGCCGTGGGTGATCGACGTTGCATGCTGCCAGGCACCTAGCACCCGCATGGCAAAGGGCTGGTGGACGTTGCCGTGCGTGATCGACGTTGCCGTGCGCCGTGGGTGATCGACGTTGCATGCTGTCAGGACTATAGGTAGGCGACGCGTGGCACCTTTGCCATGTATATGCACACTGCAAAGGTCCGCAATTTTTCTATTTTTTTGTTTTTCTGTTATTCCCTGCATTTGCAAAAATAACATAGATATATATATTGTAACCTGACAACTTCCCAGCAGCAGCATATATGTATGCATATACCAAATTCACCAAACCAATATCTTACAAATTCACCAAATAGCAATCTTACAAATTCACCAAATAGCAATCTTACAAATTCATCTAGCAATATTACAAGTTCACCAAAGCAACATTACACCTCCGGAGTGAGATTCACCAAGCATGAGATTCACCAAGCATCCTTCATCCACCTCCGGAGTGATTCCTCCTACAAAATCAAGATTCAACCATGTACTACAATGAAAACAAAGCATTGTGTAATATGATATACAATGCAATATTAACATAGTAAACTAAGCATTGTTCACTAATATAAGATGGCTCATAATATAAGATGGCATCAACATGGCAAATGGCATCCTTCATCTTATGGCATGGCAACATTTCCAACAAGTGATGAATGTAGAAGAACTAACCTTTATTGTAGCTTACCATGTCCTTGTCCGGATCCATCTCCTTGTCCACCATGTTCTACTAGGTGAAAAGAAAAATAATGAGATTGCTAAATTTCCAACAAGTGTGAGACATTAGAGTAAATTATGAAATTTTCAAGTTTGGGCACAAGTGACATTGCATTCTACAACCTAGAAGCGCGTTGGGCACAAGTGTAGGATAACTCACCTGGAAACTGCGCCAGGCTCCGGATGATGTTCAGATTGTTGACGGCCGTCTCAGGTGTAAACGTGCTCTGATCGGGCGGTGGCTGGATGAGCGGCATGTTGTTCGGAATAGGCCCCTGCAGCAATATCTGATGTTAGGGTGAGTCAATAAGACAAGAGATGGAGATATTAAGTTAACCACTTACCCAGTTGAAGGCGGAAGCAGGAGGAGTCACCGGGCTCTGACCGGGTGGTCGCTGGAGGAGCAGGCGCGGGCTGCAATGTTTGAAGTTTGGTTAGACAACAAAACAAGAGAAAATAATATGGAGATATTAAGTTAACCACTTACCCAGTTAAAGGCGGAAGCAGGAGGAGTAGGATGACTCCCCGGTAGGGAAGTCAGCACGGCCTGGTTCATAAACATGCTCATCATCTGCTGTTGTTGGGGTTATGCCGAACAGGTGTCCTCACAGAGAAGACTAAAAGCCAGCAGACCAGGGTGGCCCAAAGTGGTGGTAAGCCGAATCCGGCTTACCGGGCGGCCCAGTATGCTGAAGCGCAGGAGGCCCATCCGGCTAAGGGAAGACTCTAGAAGCCGGCCCAGACTGCGGAAGGCTTAGCCCGCAAGGCAGGGCCCAAGCCAGATTAGAGTAGGACTCTGTTCTTAGTCGGTTAGGTTTCCTCCTGTAAGTCCAGGGTCTAGACGCCTTTATAAGCCGGCCCCTGGGACGCCTTAGGGCACGTACGATCTCAACCTCAATCCACTGTAACTCGGCGATATTGCCTTATAGTGAATTATAGCAGCACGTAGGATCTCGCCAGAGATCCGAAGCTGGGTAAACTCGTCCCTATGTCGCCGGATCACCCCACGTCTCCAAAACCCCTCTCTCTACCTAGCTCGATGGCACCCCTGCCGCGGCTAGAATCGACAATACCACGACAGTTGGCTCCCACCGTGGGGATTGTGCCGGAACGACAAGCCTCCTCGATGGGGCAAATTACCCTGAAGGTCACCTTTGGTGAAGCAGATAATTTTCGGACTGAGGACGTCTCTTTTGAGGTGGTTCCCTTCAGAAGTGCATATCATGCAATCTTTGGACGTCCGGCTTTCGCCAAGTTTATGGCTCGGCCCTGCTACATCTACAGCAAGCTGAAAATGCCGGGACCCAATGGCATCATCACAGTTAAGGGAGACTTCAAGAAAGCCAAGGAATGCGAGGCCTCCAATGCCGTCCATGCTGAACAAGAAATTTGCAGGGAAGAGTTGGAGGATCTCAAGAAAACAATTGGTCCCGATGAGATGCCGGCGACTGAAAAGCCGTCTTCTAAGGTCGACTCAAGCTTCAAGCCAAAGGATGACACCAAGAAAATCAAGCTCTCAAAGGATGATCCGACAAAGGAGGCCATCATCGGTGCCGGCCTCGACGACAAATAGGAAGGCGAGCTCGTCAAGTTTCTCCGTGAGAACTGGGACATATTTGCCTGGTCACCATCTGACATGCCAGGTGTCCCAAGGAAACTTGCCGAGCTCTCCCTAAAAGTCAACAAGGACGCAAAGCCGGTCAAACAAGGCCTCCACCGGCTCGGAACAGAGAAGCGCAAGGCGGTTGGAAAGGAGATCCTAAGGCTCACAGCCGCCAAATTCATTCGTGAAGTTGTCCACACTGATTGGTTGGCAAATCCCGTGCTAGTCCCAAAGAAGAACACCTCTGAGCTGCGTATGTGCATTGATTTCACCGGCTTAAACAAAGCTTACCCTAAGGATCCATTCGCCTTACCGCGTATCGATCAGGTCATTGATTCAACTGCCGGCTCAGAGATGCTATGTTTTCTGGACGCTTATTCGGGTTACCATCAGATTAAGATGAAGGAGTCAGATCAAATCAAGACGTCCTTCACCACGCCATATGGCAATTACTGCTATGTCACAATGCCTTTCGGCTTAAAGAACGCTGGTGCTACTTACCAAAGGTGTATGCAGCGGTGTTTGGACAAGCAGATTGGCCGCAATGTTCACGTTCACATCGACGACATAGCGGTCATGTCGAAGAAGCGCGGCGATCTTACCGCCGATCTGTCGGAAACCTTTGCAAATCTAAGGGAGTACCAGATGAAGCTTAATCCGGCAAAATGCGTCTTCGGAGTACCCGCAGGCAAGCTTCTTGGCTTCATTGTTTCCCAAAGGGGAATTGAAGTTAACCCGGAAAAGATAAAGGCGATTCAGAACATCGAAAGGCCGTCTTGTCTAAAAGACATACAACGGCTTACGGGTTCCGTCGCGGCTGTAAGCCGATTCATTAGCCGGCTGGGCGACAAAGCGTTGCCATTGTATAAGCTACTCAAAAAGTCGGACAGTTTTGTTTGGACAGAGGAAGCAGAGGCAGGTTTAGCTTAGCTGAAGTATACATTGACACATACTCCAATCTTAGCAGTCCCAAGGGAAAAAGAGCCGCTTCTCCTCTACTTGTCGGCCACGAATTTCGTCATAAGCGCCGTCATTGTAGTGGAGCGCCTGGAGGAAGGGAAGCAATGGCCGGATCAGCGCCCCGCCTATTTCATTAGCGAGATGTTCTCAGATTCAAAGCAGCGCTACCCTCACTACCAGAAGTTAGCCTATGGTGTATTCTTTGCCTCCAGAAAGCTACGGCATTACTTCCAGGATCACACGATCACGGTGGTCAGCAAGGCTCCATTAAGAGAAATCATCAACAATGCCGACGCAACGGGTCGAGTCGCCAAATGGGGCATCGAGTTAGCAGCTTTCGACATCCAGTACAAGCCGAGGACCGCCATCAAATCTCAGGTCCTAGCCGACTTTGTTGCAGATTGGACAGAGGCGATGGAAAGCACGCCTTTGCCGGATTCTCAGTACTGGATAATGCACTTCGACGGCTCAAAGATGAAGGAAGGCTCGGGGGCTGGAGTAGTTCTAAAATCGCCTAAGGGTGATTTGCTCAGTTATGTCCTCCGAATCCACTTCAACGCCACCAACAATGTAGCAGAGTATGAGGCTCTCCTTCATGGTCTTCACATGGCTAAGGAATTGGGAGTACAGCGCATCCTCTGCTATGGCGACTCGGATCTGGTTGTGCAGCAACTTGATGGATGCTGGGACACGAAGAGTCCCACAATGGCGGAATACAGAAGAACAGTCGATGAATTCGGCCGATGTTTTGCTGGCTTAGAGGTTCGACATATCTCCCGAGCAAGCTGCTGATGCCTTGGCCAGAATAGGATCCAAGAAAAAGGCAGTGCCACCAGACGTATTTCTCCATCACCTTCATAAGCCGTCCATCAAAGGCGGCGATGAAGATTACCCCTTGTCGGCAGAATCAGTTCAGGTGTGCTTGGTAACCCCAGATTGGACCACACCCTACATTGATTTCTTGATTAATAAGAAACTGCCCAAGGACGACGAGGTGCTAAGCCGTCAAATTGAGCGTCGAGCAAAGGCGTACACGATTATTGACGGACAACTCTACAAGAGGAGCACATCCGGCATCTTCCAAAGATGCGTCTCTCCAGAGGAAGGACGACAAATCCTGGAAGAAATCCACTCCGGCGAATGTGGGCATCACGTGGCGGCAAAGGCGTTAGTCGCCAAGGCGTTTCGGCACGGATTCTTCTGGCTGACGGCTAAGGAGGATGCTATCAACATCATCAATACTTGTGAAGGGTGTCAACGCTACGCAAAGCAGGTTCACTTGCCGGCTCAGGAGCTCCGAACGATCCCTATCACTTGGCCGTTTGCGGTCTGGGGGCTTGACATGGTGGGACCTTTTAAGACGGCAAGGGGAGGCTTAACCCACCTGCTGGTGGCGGTCGACAAATTCACGAAGTGGGTGGAGGCAAAGCCCATCAAGAAACTCGACGGAGCTACAGCTACAAAGTTCATTGTCGAGATTACAACTAGATTCGGCATACCGCATAGCATTATCACTGACAATGGCACAAACTTTGCCGTCGGTGAGCTAGCGAAGTTTTGTAGTCGATCAAAAATCCGACTCGACGTGGCATCGGCGGCACACCCACAATCCAATGGACGGGTGGAGCGCACTAACGACATTATTCTGCAAGGTATTAAGCCGAGGCTTGAAACCCCTTTGCATCGAGCAGCCGGCGCTTGGGTTGAGGAATTGCCGGCGGTCTTGTGGAGTATTCGTACTACCACGAATAGATCAACCGGCTTCACCCCTTTCTTCCTCGTCTATGGTGCAGAAGCGGTGCTCCCATCCGACATGATCCACGATTCGCCTCGAGTCGCAGCCTACGTCGAAAAAGACGCAGAAGAAGCACGTCAAGATGGCTTAGACATCCTCGAAGAAGAAAGAGAGTTAGCTCTCCAAAGATCCGCCATCTATCAGCAAGATCTACGTCGCTATCAGAGCCGTAGAGTGCGGAATCGATCTTTTCGAGAAGGCGACTTAGTGCTTCGGCTTGTGCAAAGCCGGCAGCACAAATTATCCCCGCCTTGGGAAGGACCTTTCGTAATCAGCAAAGTTCTGAAAAACGGGTCATATTATCTCCTCGACTTAAGGGATTCAAAGAAAGATCCCAGGAAGAAAGGTCGCAAGAGAAAAAGGCATGTAGATGACGACTTAGATGAGACGAAACGTCTGTGGAATATCGCTCAGCTACGTCATTTTTACACTTAGCAAATTCTATTGTAACCATGTCAATGTGATCATGAAATAAAAATTGGTTTCTCTCATGTCGAATTCGAGAATCTGTACCATCCTTTATTTCCCTATGATCTTATTGTTAGTCTGTTTACCCGAAATTGCCTGTGTTGCTCTCGTTGGTAAACTTTTTCATGTTGAATCCGCCTTAAGGTGATGAAAAATCAACGTTTTGCCAAATTAATGTTTGTCTGCTAGCTTTTTGCGCCGGGTTGCTTCAAAGCGTTTCGACACCGAAAGGCGGCACTTGTTCTGAGTCTAAACAGATTGGTCATTGCGTACCCTGTTGCTCAGCGAGTTAGCTTCGCCATAGGTTTGCCGGCGCTTAAAGGCTAAGGTGTCAAGGCCAGATTGAACTGAGGCATAAAATTGCAAGTTTGCAAAATATAAAGCTGATTAACATACAGCAAAAGGCTAAGTTAGTTCTAGACATATACATTGTTTGGACGGCTTTACATATTGCCCATTACATTTTCAGGATAGCCGGCTCAACGAGCAAATTCGGCTCAGGACGATTTCTCCGCCGCCTCAGTGTCATCATCTGATTGAACAGGAGTTGGCGGACACGGCATTTCCTTGAAGATGGTGGTCAAGGAGACCATGTTGGCAATCTTGCTGGCATAACCGGAGACGGACCGAAGGATCTTCTTGCGATCTTGGTCGTCCAGCGGCGTGCCGTCCTCCTTTTCAAGAGGGAAGCCGGATGCCACTCGCCACGCTTCTGCCTCCGGGTAATGTGCCATCATCAAGCCCAAGGCCGTCTTGGCACCTCCACGAGCACTGGAACGAAGGCGTTCATCGAAGAATGAAGCCGCTTCGGTCAGTTCAGCTTCTAAGCTGGCAAGGTTCGTCGGGGGCTCGGGGTTGCCGGGAAAGAACTTCTCAGCAAGATCTTTTCCCGAAGAGATAATCTTCGGGATAAGCTCCCCTACTTCCAGAATCCGGTCAAGCCGGTTTTCCGCTGTTAGCTCATGGCCATAACCCGCCGGAGCTGGGCGAAGTTCAATTATATTCGGCTAAGACAGAAACCAATGAGTTTAAGTTATTTTAAAACTTACTCAGAAGCTAGCTATCGATAGCCAACGATTCATCAAGGCGCCTGTTAAGCCGGTCCTGGATTTCATTGAAGGCATCCTTATGGCTCTGCTTTTCCGATTCCAGAAGTTGTTCGGCTTTGGCAAGATTCTTCTTGGTTGTCTCCCGCTCCGCAGCCATCGATTGATTAAGCTTATTCAGCTCAATATTTTCGTTGCGGAGCCGGTTGACAATGTCGGCGTTTTCGGCAAGCTCCTTGGCTTTGATGATGGCGTCTGCAAGACAAAATGTCAGCAGTATAAAAACAAGCCTGGAATTCAAAGCTAAGGATTCGGCATTTGTACCTTGGTTTTGAACCCGGTCTGCCTCAAACCCTTCGATGATGGCGTCTTGGTTCGCCTGTTCAGTCTTGAGCCGGCGCATCTCCTGATTTCGCACACCCAAAGAATTGATGGTTTCAGGGCCAATGTTTCGATGGATCTGCGTAAGGAATCGCTAAAAGCCTAAATCTATATTTACAAGTTAAGGTGGCTACATGATGACATTTCATGACTGGGGGGCTAAGTGTGTGCATGCGCATTAATTCGGATCACTATGACGGCTAGTTTTAATAACTTAACCCGGCATAGTGCTCGGGGGCTACTGGTAAGGTATCTTACGTGGTAGTGCTCGCAGAGAAGCATCATGCCGGCCTCAAAGCTATCAGCAAAGTAGTTCTGCTGATCTTCAATCATCTCTATGACATCAAAGGTGTCATAGGCCTTGGTGTGGTCCGACTCATCGTCCCGGACGGTTGTTCCCTTCTTCCGGGGAAGCCGAGGTGCCTTCATGAACCGGCTCATGAATTCCGGCTTGATACGCCCCTCCTCGTCGAAGGCTTCGGCTTTGATGGGGAGAAAGGTTGGGGCATCATTAGCCGGAGCTTCAGCCCTTGGAGAGGAGGTTTCAGTCACTTTCCCTGTCATCTCTGTCCATTGTGTGGGGGGAGTTACCCCGGCTCTCCCAACAGGCGAAGCTGGCACTATCGTGCGAGTGCTCTCTTCTCTTGGGTTCGGCTCTGGAACTGATGGAGTTGATGGAGGGATGGCAGGAGAAGCTTTCTTCCTCGTGGCGACCGTCTTTGTTTTCAACAGAGTGCCTTTCTTCAGCCTGCAAAAGTAAAAGATGTTCAGCAAATCCGGCATTACTGCAAGGGGAGGAGGAGATGTAGCTAGTCGACTTACTTTTTGCTGGGGATGTTTAGCCTAGTAAGAGCGTCATCATCCTCAGACGGCTTAGTGCCGCTGGTGGTCGACTGGCCCTTCCTCTTCTGGCTTTCTGCGGTAGCCGAGGAAAGGGAGATGGGCCGCGTGGGCGCCTTGCTGGATGATGGCTTCCCAGCCGGGCGGACGTCGGTGATTCCAGCAATCTGACATATTACATGTTAGTCCAACAAAAGCAAACCCGAATCTCTCAAAGAATTGAACTTTGTTTAGTCAAAGTACCTTTGGGGGAGGGTTGGTCGCCGTAAACATCGGCAATGATTCTTCATATTGCCGGCCTTCTCCAGGCCGGGATTTGATAAGTTTGTTGAAGCGAGCCTCAAAAAGGCTCCGCTCCAGGTCTTTCTCGTTGATCCGCATGGGATCAGCGTTATCCGTGTACTCGCAGAGAAGGCGAGCACGATGTTGGAGGGGCTGGATTCGTCTCTTCATCCAGCAGATGATGGTGTCTTCCCCAGTCAAGGGAGGGGAGCCGGACGTCAGTTGCGCAATCCTCGCTTGGAGGGCAGCATGTTCCGTCGGCATTACACCTGACGGCTTCTTCTTCCAGGAGGGCAGCGGCGTGCCGGCTTTGTCTGTGAAAGGGGCGAGGCCTTGCAGCCGGTTTGGAGATGCCACATCCTTGTAGTAAAATAAGGTGGACACCCATCCCTTTGCCGAATCCACGATTGGCACTTGAGGGTACCAGTCAATGTCTCGGCGGCAATTGAAGCTGATTGTGCCGGCCACCAGTAGCTCCTTGTTGACGGTCTGCCTCTTGACTAAGAAGCAACATTCGAAGAAGTCTAACCTAGGTTTTATGCCTAAGTATCCTTCGAACAGCGCTACAAAGCCGGAGATGTACAGCAGGCTGTTCGGGGTTATGTTGTGGAGCTGGAGGCCGTAGTGATCTAAGAGATCTACCATGAAAGCCGACGGCGGCAAGGAGAATCCCCTAATTACATGGGAAGAAAGAAGTACCCGCTCGTCTCTGATAGGAGTCGGATAGGGGTCGCCGCAGGCAGATCGCCAAGTCGGATTCGACTCAGAAGTTGGAACAATGGCTCCATCTGCCTCCATCCCCTTCAACTCGACCTCGTCCACAGCCGAGCAGGCCCAGTTGCGAGCCGGGTTATTGGCGGCATCCTTGCCGCTGACGGTTTCCTCTTCCTCCTCCTCCTCGCCAACGCTTGCGTCCTCGATGGCGGCTTCAGCGGTTGTGGCAGCAGAAGCCATCGTGGCAGCGCCTTCGGCTGCGGCTTTTGCTAGAGCCACTGTGTCATGGCCCGAGGCGGCGGAGGAACTCATCGGAGTTGGTGAGGATGCGGGAGAAGCGGCGGATGGCTCGGTGACTAAGGATGGCAATTTTGCCCATGGGTACGGGTACCCGCGGGTACCGTACCCGTATGGGGAGGGTATGGGCACATTTTCATACCCATGGGTAGTACCCATATCCTACCCGCCAAGTCGCGGGTAGGGCATGGGTACAACCCTATACCCGTGGGTATACCCATACCCTACCCGTTTATACTAACATATGGATCCTACTCGGTTGACTTACTAGATATGACCATGAGATTGTGATTTCCAAAGTTAATAATTGTCATGTATTCATCTACCTATTACTAAGTTGAGATAACTGACTTTTTTTGACAAATGTGCTACCAACAAATGTAAAAGTGTGAACAATTTGTGTACTACTTGATCTACCCAACGGATACCCAATGGGTACGGATACCCGCCGGGTATGGGTATGGGTATACTTTCATCCCCGCGGGTAAGGGTATGGGTAGAATTTTGTACCCATAGACTATATGGGTATGGGTATGGTATTGCTCTACCCTGCCCATACCCTACCCATTGCCATCCTTATCGGTGACGACGCCGGCGGCCGTGGATGCGGCTCCTCCCATCGGCGGAGTCGAACTGGCGGCGGCTGCGTCGGCCACTCGAGAACTTGGTGCGCTCGATGCCATGAAGGTCAAGGAAGAGACGGAGGAGTTTGTGCTTGGGTGAAGAGATGAGATCTGGAGGAGAGATGGAGCTAGGGTTGCGAATGGTGAGGTGATCGCGGCGGAGACGATGCGATCGCCATTTATAGCTCTGCGCCGAGATGTGTGCAACGGTCAGCAGCCGGGTTACTCGCCACGTGTCTCGGATCAAGCCGTTGGTGATGGTTCCTTCTCTCCGACGCCTCGGTTCCAGCGCGGGAAAAACAGAAACTAGCCCCTGCATTCAAAAGATGCTCCTCCACTCACACTGCCGGGTCTGACGTAACTGTCAAATCGGCGGACGCGTGTCGTTGCACGCTCAAGTGTTTTTTCGGCATACAAAGCCGGCACAGTTAAAATCGACAAAGCTGTTTGACATGATTTCAGGTTTCTGGGAATGCTCCAAGACCGAAGACGGATGACGAATTTCCCGGACAGCATATTGCCAGAAGATTGAAGCCAGCCGCTGAAGTCCTTGAAGCTTTCCGGGGGCTACTGTTGGGGTTATGCCGAACAGGTGTCTTCACAGAGAAGACTAAAAGCCAGCAGACCAGGGTGGCCCAAAGTGGTGGTAAGCCGAATCCGGCTTACCGGGCGGCCCAGTATGCTGAAGCGCAGGAGGCCCATCAGGCTAAGGGAAGACTCTAGAAGCCGGCCCAGACTGCGGAAGGCTTAGCCCGCAAGGCAGGGCCCAAGCCGGATTAGAGTAGGACTCTGTTCTTAGTCAGTTAGGTTTCCTCCTGTAAGTCCAGGGTCTGGACGCCTTTATAAGCCGGCCCCTGGGACGCCTTAGGGCACGTACGATCTCAACCTCAATCCACTGTAACTCGGCGATATTGCCTTATAGTGAATTATAGCAGCACGTAGGATCTCGCCAACGTCGTGAGATCCGAAGCTGGGTAAACTCGTCCCTATGTCGCCGGATCACCCCACGTCTCCAAAACCCCTCTCTCTACCTAGCTCAATGGCACCCCTGCCGTGGCTAGAATCGACAATACCACGACAGCTGTTGCTGCTGATACATCTGCTGATGCATCTGCATGCTCTCCCTAAGCTGCTGCTGCATCTGCGTCCTCTCCTCTTGGTACCTCCGTTCCCTTTCTTCCATCTCCACCTACATTGTGTCTTCACGATGTCATTAACATTGCAATGGAAAACATGTAATGAAGCGTAGAGGACCGAGGAAGAACATACCCGTAACCGCTCGATAGCTAGATCCGAAGCCCGTGGGCGGGTCTCTACCCGAGGCTACTTGTTTTTATGCCCACGACGGACCTGGTGTAGAGATGGAATGGTCCTTGGGTCGACTAACCCGTCACCAATCCATAGGCGGCCACCCTTCTTGCCTTCTCCCGCAAGCACCGCAACCTCAACGTCAAAGTCCTCGGAGGTTGGGTCGGAGGTATCGCCGTGCTTCTCCTTGTACTTTGACTCGTACGCGCCACACCGGGCCTCGGCTAGCTCGTTGACCCACATGGAATTCGTCTCAGGATGCGGCTCCCTCCTGGTCTTCGACTTTCGGAAAAAGCCAAATGGGTTTGGCTTGGCGCCTGTCTTACGTTCCTGCAAAAGAGTACATGTAATTAAGTGAAGAGGGACACCCTTGCGGAAGTTAACAATAACGTGAAATCAAATAATGAAGAAAGCATTTACCTCTTGCTGAAAGGTAAGGGCCAAGTTCTTGCTGCCTAGGTTATGTGATCCACCTCGCATCTCTGCCCGCTTCTGCTTGCCCTCCTCATGCTTCGTGAGGTACTGGGGGGATGTCCACCATATGACTATCGCAGAAAGCACTCCTTGTCTTCCCCGACGTACTGAGGAGGGTGCTACATACACAAGATAGACCCATTATTAGAACAGAAATTACATGGCAATACGGAAATCAATAACACAGAAATGCAAACACCTGCAGGTACTGCCACGGTGCCATGAGCATTTCCCGACAATCAGCCTTAGTCATCCAAATTTTGCACTCACGGTGCCAGCTACGGACGAACTGAACACGTGCCTCGTAGTGCATGCCAGTCACCCTCACCCTGCACAACTCGTGTATGATAGAGTCGCACCTCGTTTCCTGGCCCTCAGCCTTCTTGAAGTATTTTTGTAACCATGCACATAGGTAAAACAAGGGGAATTAGAGCAACTATTGTCAGCCAAGGAGTGTTTGAATGCTAAGAAGCCAAAAGTCACGTACCCAGAATTGGCGGATAACCCGCTGTTGCATGTTCTCGAACTTGCCGCAAGGATCGTCAGCGTAGCTGTAGTGCTTCCAAGTCCAAGTGTTGGGGTTATGCCGAACAGGTGTCCTCACAGAGAAGACTGAAGGCCAGCATACCAAGGTGGCCCATAGTGGTGGTAAGCCAAATCCGGCTTACCGGGCGGCCCAGTATGCTGAAGCACGGGAGGCCCATCCGGCTAAGGGAAGACTCTAGAAGCCGGCCTGCATTGCAGAAGACTTAGCCCACAAGGTAGGCCCAAGCCGGGTTAGAGTAGGACTCTGTTCTTAGTCGGTTAGGTTTTCTCCTATAAGCCCAGGGTCTGGACGCCTTTATAAGCCGGCCCCTGGGACGCCTTAGGGCACAGACGAACTCAACCTCGATTCACTGTAACTCGGCGATATTGCCTTATAGTGAGTTATAGCAGCACGTAGGATCTCGCCACCGACGTGAGATCCGAAGCTGGGTAAACTCGCCTCTATGTCGCCGGATCACCCCACGTCTCCAAAACCCCTCTCTCTACCTAGCTCGATGGCACCCCTGCCGCGGCTAGAATCGACAATAACACGACAGTTGGCGCCCACTGTGGGGCAGGAGACCTCTGGGGTTTCGATCTGTCCAGGAGCTGCAGGCAGAGTCGGCGACACCATCGCGGTCGGCATGGTGAGCTACTTCGACGAATCGGGAGCCGGCCACGTCTTCAACGACGGCCTCTGGATGCCGGCAAAGGAGGATCCCTTCGGCTGGTCCACTGTCTCCATCGGCGGCTTCGACATCTTCGTTGGCTTCACCGCCCAGGCCTTGGACGATCTTGGCTTCACCTCGAGCTTGCCCACCGCCCACCCAGGCAACCTCGACGAGGAGTCGGATCTGGACTCTGACGAGATAGTCGATCTGGATCTGGCTTTCGACGCTGACGACGAGGACTCTGAAGATGACGCAAGTTCCAACAAGGCGGCGCCAGATTTCCACTTCGTCGGCGTTGTAGGAGAATCCGGCTCATGCAAGTCGATGACTGAACCTGAGTCTATCCTCCCTGCACTGCAGTCTGGGATTGATTCTGAAGTCGGATCAGGGGACACCGCCCATATGGAGCAGGACCTCGAATCTGAAGGAGAATCCGACGATTTTAGTTGGAAAGTTGCATCCTGCTTAGGACGCCCTGCCGAGGTCTTGATGGGAAACGTCTCGGATCCTAATGACGACCCCAAAACCTCGAAAGCCGCCAATGGCGAAGAAAAGACTCCGCAAGCCGAAAATCTCAAGGTGGATTTCGTGCCGCCACTGGCTCCATTAAAGGGGACAGATAGACTGCCGGCTGGAGAAGACGACATTGACACTCGGACCGGCGAGGCGGCGGAGAGGGAGCACGAAAGAAAGATGGCGAGCTACAAGCAACTGTTAACGCCACTCCCTCCAAATGCATCGCTGGACGACATTGAGAAGCGACGCGCCTTACTTGAGGAGCAAGCCGCCCAGATAGTAGAGCGTGAAGTTGATCTCACAAACAAGGAAACGGAGTTCATCCGAAAGCAGAGAGAAAAAGGGGCTGACGATGTCTTCCGTCCGGCTCGTGATAAGAACCTGCATAAGAGGTTGGATTTCCGCAGCAAGTGGGAAGCCGACCATGTCGACTCAGTCTGGAGGAAGTACCACCACCGACGTGACCCGGTGACAAACCTGTGTTACTTCAATACCCCAGCCAAAAACATGGAGGCTGCCTAGGAGGTCATGTTCGACAAATCGTTGGATCGTGACGCTCGGCTTAAGTATTCGGCTTATCTACTGGAGGTTGCACAGCAGCAGCAAAACGATTCGCAAGTCAAAACATGACGGCTTGTTGACGATTCTCGCCTTTGCAAGTCAACTGCCAACAAGCCAATGGCTGCTGCCCCTGCAGACCTAGACGATGACCCGGCCGGCTCAAGCAGCCACAACAAAGGCAGCAAGGACCTGAAGGACAAGCACCCTAGAGATGCGGAGTCCCGGACGGGCTCTTCTCGCCATCAGGAGGCTGGTCGAGAAGGATATCGGAGCCGCGAGCGAAAGGAGGACCCTCGCAAGGAAAAGGCGGCACCACCCCGTCAGGAGCGACGACGTGAAGGGGAAAATCAACCCGAAGGGAGGATAACAGAGGTCATATGCCACCTCCACCGCTGCCTCCACCGCGCAAAGAGGGAGATAACCCTTCCAAATACATACCCCCTCCACGACGGCAAAGGACTCCAAGCCCTCCGCGCAACGCGAGCCGGGCGAGCCAAAGCCGTCATAGGGAAGAACCAAGACAAGAAAAGTCGGTTGCTAAACCGCCATCAGCCAATGATGTTCGAAGCCTAATCGAGGAGAGGAAGTCGGCCAGAGATGCCCAATACCTCGGCCCCAAGTGTTTTGGCAGAACAATCAGAGAGCAAATTCTACCTCCCACTTTGTCGAACGTAACAAAGATGGTTGAGAAGTACAGCGGTACGGCTAATCCGGAGACCTGGCTCTCAGATTACGTCAGTGCCTGCGACATATATCAAGGCAGCGCCGACTCCGTAGTGTGATTTTTGTCCCTGATGTTGACCGGGACGACACGCATGTGGATTGAAGGTTTGCCGGAAAGGACGGTTCATACCTGGGGTGACATGAAGCGTGTTTTTATCCAGCACTTCCAGGGCACATATAAGCGCCCAAAGTCGATTTTCGACTTACAGCGGTGCGTGCAGCAAAAGAACGAGTCTAGCCGTGAGTTCGTCTCATGATGGAGCGAAATCAAGAACGCTTGCGAAGGCGTCTCAGAAACTCAAGCGATCCATGCTTTCAAGCAATCTCTGAGGAAGGGGACGACTTTTCGCTTCATGATCTACAGCGACGAGTCGGAAACTTTGGGGGGATTACTCGCTTGTGCAAACAAGTACGCTGCCGCCGATGATGACAATAGGGAGGATGCCGAAAGCCGCCGACGCGAGTCCGGGAAAAAGAAGATTGAAGACCAAGCCGGCCCTTCTCACGAAGTCGCTGCCGCCTTTGGAAAGGGTGGCTCAAGCAATGGCAAGTGGCAGGGCAAGAAGCCGGCAAATAACCAATCATCCCGGCCACTAGCGGTAAAGTATGATGACATCAAGCACAACCCTTGTGTCCATCATCTGAGGCCAGATGGAACAAGTTCCCACACGCTCCAGCAATGTCACATCAATCGAGACATCGCCAAGGACCCCAAAGCCGGCAAGTCAAGGAACAAGCGCAAGTCCAGGAAAGACGACAAAGAGAAGGAGGAAGCTGCTTCAGAGTCGGATGACGCTGCCTCCAAAGAAAAAGGCAGCAAATTCCCTAAACATGCCGAAAGTCTCATCGTCAACTTGGCAACGGATTCTTCACGCAAAGAAAAGGCGGCCTGGCGAGAACTCAACGCTACGGTGCCAGCAGTTCCTCAATATCTGGATTGGTCCGACACACCCATCACATGGGATCGTAGCGATCATCTGGATAGAGTTCCTGCAAAGCGCACCTATGCCTTAGTCGTCAGCCCAATAGTCGACAAGTACAAGTTGACAAAGGTGCTAATGGATGGCGGCAGCAGTATCAACATACTTTATGCCGCAATGTTGAAGAGGATGCGTATTTCTGAGTCACAACTCACCCACAGTACTGTGAAGTTTCATGGGATTGTGCCGGGACGACAAGCCTCCTCGATGGGGCAAATTACCCTGAAGGTCACCTTTGGTGAAGCCGACAATTTTCGGACTGAGGACGTCTCTTTTGAGGTGGTTCCCTTCAGAAGTGCATATCATGCAATCTTTGGACGTCCGGCTTGCGCCAAATTTATGGCTCGGCCCTGCTACATCTACAACAAGCTGAAAATGCCGGGACCCAATGGCATCATCATAGTTAAGGGAGACTTCAAGAAAGCCAAGGAATGCGAGGCCTCCAATGCCGTCCATGCTGAACAAGAAATCTGCAGGGAAGAGTTGGAGGATCTCAAGAAAACAATTGGTCCCGATGAGATGCCGGCGACTGAAAAGCCGTCCTCTAAGGTCGACTCAAGCTTCAAGCCAAAGGATGACACCAAGAAAATCAAGCTCTCAAAAGATGATCTGACAAAGGAGGCCATCATCGGTGCCGGTCTCGACGACAAATAGGAAGGCGAGCTCGTCAAGTTTCTCCGTGAGAACCGGGACATATTTGCCTGGTCACCATCTGACATGCCAGGTGTCCCGAGGAAACTTGCCGAGCACTCCCTAAAAGTCAACAAGGACGCAAAGCCGGTCAAGCAAGGCCTCCGCCGGCTCGGAACAGAGAAGCGCAAGGCGGTTGGAAAGGAGATCCTAAGGCTCACAGCCGCCAAATTCATTCGTGAAGTTGTCCACACTGATTGGTTGGCAAATCCCGTGCTAGTCCCAAAGAAGAACACCTCTGAGCTGCGTATGTGCATTGATTTCACTGGCTTAAACAAAGCTTGCCCTAAGGATCCGTTCGCCTTACCGCGTATCGATCAGGTCATTGATTCAATTGCTGGCTCAGAGATGCTATGTTTTCTGGACGCTTATTCGGGTTACCATCAGATTAAGATGAAGGAGTCAGATCAAATCAAGACGTCCTTCACCACGCCATATGGCAATTACTGCTATGTCACAATGCCTTTCGGCTTAAAGAACGCTGGTGCTACTTACCAAAGGTGTATGCAGCGGTGTTTGGACAAGCAGATTGGCCGCAATGTTCACGTCTACGTCGACGACATAGCGGTCATGTCGAAGAAGCGCGGCGATCTTATCGCCGATCTGTCGGAAACCTTTGCAAATCTAAGGGAGTACCAGATGAAGCTTAATCCGGCAAAATGCGTCTTCGGAGTACCTGCAGGCAAGCTTCTGGGCTTCATTGTTTCCCAAAGAGGAATTGAAGTTAACCCGAAAAAGATAAAGGCGATTCAGAACATCGAAAGGCCGTCTTGTCTAAAAGACATACAACGGCTTACGGGTTCCGCCGCGGCTGTAAGCCGATTCATTAGCCAGCTGGGCGACAAAGCGTTGCCATTGTATAAGCTCCTCAAAAAGTCGGACAGTTTTGTTTGGACAGAGGAAGCAGAGGCAGCTTTAGCTCAGCTGAAGTATACGTTGACACAAGCTCCAATCTTAGCAGCCCCAAGGGAAAAAGAGCCACTTCTCCTCTACTTGTCGGCCACGAATTTCGTCATAAGCGCTGTCATTGTAGTGGAGCGCCTAGAGGAAGGGAAGCAATGGCCGGATCAACGCCCCGCCTATTTCATTAGCGAGGTGTTCTCGGATTCAAAGCAGCGCTACCCTCACTACCAGAAGTTAGCCTATGGTGTATTCTTTGCCTCCAGAAAACTACGGCATTACTTCCAGGATCACACGATCACGGTGGTCAGTAAGGCTCCATTAAGGGAAATCATCAACAATGCCGATGCAACGGGTCGAGTCACCAAATGGGGCATCGAGTTAGCAGCTTTCGACATCCAGTACAAGCCGAGGACCGCCATCAAATCTCAGGTCTTAGCCGATTTTGTTGCAGATTGGACAGAGGCGATGGAAAACACACCTTTGCCGGATTCTCAGTACTGGATAATGCACTTCGATGGCTCAAAGATGAAGGAAGGCTCGGGGGCTGGAGTAGTTCTAAAATCGCCGAAGGGTGATAAGCTCAGTATATCCTCCGAATCCACTTCAACGCCACCAACAATGTAGCAGAGTATGAGGCTCTCCTTCATGGTCTTCACATGGTTAAGGAATTGGGAGTACAACGCATCCTCTGCTATGGCGACTCGGATCTGGTTGTGCAGCAGCTTGATGGATGCTGGGACACGAAGAGTCCCACCATGGCGGAATACAGAAGAACAGTCGATGAATTCGGCCGATGTTTTGCCGGCTTAGAGGTTCGACATATCTCCCGAGATGACAATGAAGCTGATGATGCCTTGGCCAGAATAGGATCCAAGAAAAAGGCAGTACCACCAGACGTATTTCTACATCACCTTCACAAGCCGTCCATCAAAGGCGGCGATGAAGATTACCCTTTGTCGGCAGAATCAGTTCAGGTGTGCTTGGTAACCCCAGATTGGACCACACCCTACATTGATTTCTTGATTAATAAGAAACTACCCAAGGACGACGAGGTGCTAAGCCGTCAAATTGAGCGTCGAGCAAAGGCGTACACGATTATTGACGGACAACTCTACAAGAGGAGCACATCCGGCATCTTCCAAAGATGCGTCTCTCCAGAGGAAGGACGGCAAATTCTGGAAGAAATCCACTCCGGCGAATGTGGGCATCACGTGGCGGCAAAGGCGTTAGTCGCCAAGGCGTTTCGGCACGGATTCTTCTGGCTGACGGCTAAGGAGGACGCTATCAACAATGTCAAGACTTGTGAAGGATGTCAGCGCTACGCAAAGCAGGTGCACTTGTCGGCTCAGGAGCTCCGAACGATCCCTATCACTTGGCCGTTTGCGGTCTGGGGACTCGACATGGTGGGACCTTTTAAGACGGCAAGGGGAGGCTTAACCAACCTGCTGGTGGTGGTCGACAAATTCACGAAGTGGGTGGAGGCAAAGCCCATCAAGAAACTCGACGGAGCTACAGCTACAAAGTTCATCGTCGAGATTACAACTCGATTCGGCATACCGCATAGCATTATCACTGACAATGGCACAAACTTTGCCGTCGGTGAGCTATCGAAGTTTTGCAGCCGATCAAAGATCCGACTCGATGTGGCATCAGTGGCACACCCGCAATCCAATGGACAGGTAGAGCGCACTAACGGCATTATTCTGCAAGGTATTAAGCCGAGGCTTGAAACCCCTTTGCATCGAGCAGCCGGCGCTTGGGTAGATGAATTGTCGGCGGTCTTATGGAGTATTCGTACTACCACAAATAGATCAATCGGCTTCACACCTTTCTTCCTTGTCTATGGTGCAGAAGCGGTGCTCCCATCCGACATGATTCACGATTCGCCTCGAGTAGCAGCCTACATCGAAAAAGACGCAGAAGAAGCACGTCAAGATGGCTTAGACATCCTCGAAGAAGAAAAAAAGTTAGCTCTCCAAAGATCCGCCATCTATCAACAAGATTTACGTCGCTATCAGAGCCGTAGAGTGCGGAATCGATCTTTTCGAGAAGGCGACTTAGTACTTCGGCTTGTGCAAAGCCGGCAGCACAAATTATCCCCGCCTTGGGAAGGGCCTTTCGTTATCAGCAAAGTGCTGAAAAACGGGTCATATTATCTACTCGACTTAAGGGATTCAAAGAAAGATCCCAGGAAGAAAGGTCGCAAGAGAAAAAGGCATGTAGATGACGACTTAGATGAGACGAAACGTCCGTGGAATATCGCTCAGCTACGTCCTTTTTACACTTAGCAAATTCTATTGTAACCATGTCAATGTTATCATGAAATAAGAATTGGTTTCTCTCATGTCGAATTCGAGAATCTGTACCATCGTTTATTTCCCTATGATATCATTGTTATTATCTGTTTACCCGAAATTGCCTGTGTTGCTCTCGATTGGTAAACTCTTCCTTGTTGAATCCGCCTTAAGGTGATGAAAATCAACGTTTTGCCAAATTAATGTTTGTCTGCTAGCTCTTTGCGCCGGGTTGCTTCAAAGCGTTTCGGCACCGAAAGGCGGCACTTGTTCTGAGTCTAAACAGATTGTTCATTGCGTACACTGTTGCTCAGCGAGTTAGCTTCGCAATAGGTTTGCCGGCGCTTAAAGGCTAAGGTGTCAAGGCCAGATTGAACTGAGGCATAAAATTGCAAATTTGCAAATATAAAGTTGATTAACATACAGCAAAAGGCTAAGTTATTTATAGACATATACACTGTTTGGACAGCTTTACATATTGCCCATTACATTTTCAGGATGGCCGGCTCATGAAGATTTCTCCGCCGCCTCATTATCTTCATCTGATTGAGCAGGAGTTGGCGGGCACGGCATTTCCTTGAAGATGGTGGTCAAGGAGACCATGTTGGCAATCTTGCTAGCATAGCCGGAGACGGAGCGAAGGATCATCTTGCTATCTTGGTCGTCCAAGGGTGTGCCGTCCTCCTTTTCCAAAGGGAAGCCGGACGCCACACGCCAGGCTTCCGCCTCCGGGTAATGTGCCATCATCAAGCCCAAGGTCGTCTTGGCACCTCCACGAGCACTGGAACGAAGCCGTTCATCGAAGAATGAAGCCACTTCGGCCAGTTCAGCTTCTATGCTGGCAAGGTTCGTCGGGGGCTCAGGGTTGCCGGGAAAGAATTTCTCAGCAAGAGCTTTTCCCGAAGAAATAATCTTCGGGATAAGCTCCCCTACTTCCAGAATCCGGTTAAGCCAGTTTTCCGCCGTTAGCTCATGGCCGTAACCCGCCAGAGCTGCAAAAAGGTGAAGTTCCATTATATTCGGCTAAGACAGAAACCAATGAGTTTAAGTTTTCTCGATACTTACTCAGAAGCTGGTTGTCGATAGCCAACGATTCGTCGAGGCGCTTGTCAAGCCGGTCCTGGACTTCATTGAGGGCGTCCTTGTGGCTCTGCCTCTCTGATTCCAGAAGTTGTTCGGCTTTGACAAGGCTTTGCCTAGCTGTATCCAGCTCCGCCGCCATTGATTGATAAAGCTTATTCAGCTCAATATTTTCGTTGCGGAGCCAGTCGACAATGCCGGCATTCTCGGGAAGCTCCTTGGCTTTGATGATGGCGTCTGCAAGACAAAATATTAGCAGTATAAAAACAAGCCTGGAATTCAAAGCTAAGAATTCGGCATTTGTACCTTGGTATTGAACCCGGTCTGCCTCAAACCCTTCGATGATGGCGTCTTTGTTCGCCAGTTCAGTCTTGAGCCGGCGCATCTCCTGATTTCGCACACCCAAAGAATTGATGGTTTCATCACCAATGTTTCGATGGATCTGCGTAAGGAGTCGCTAAAAGCCTAAATCTATATTTACAAGTTAAAGTGGCTACATGACGACATTTCATGACTGGGGGGCTAAGTATGTGCATGCGCATTAACTCGGATCACTATGATGGCTAGTTTCAATAACTTAACCTGGCATAGTGCTCAGGGGCTACTGGTAAGGTAACTTACGTGGTAGTGCTCGCGGAGAAGCGTCATGCCGGCCTCAAAGCTATCAGCAAAGTAGTTCTGCTGATCTTCAAGAATCTCTATGACATCAAAGGTGTCATAGGCCTTGGTATGATCCGGCTCGTCGTCCCGGACGGTTGTTCCCTTCTTCCGGGGAAGCCGAGGCGCCTTCATGAACCGGCTCATGAATTCCGGCTTGATGCGTCCATCCTCGTCAAAGGCCTCGGCTTTGATTGGGGGAAAGATTGGGGCATCATTAGCCGGAGCTTCAGCCCTTGGAGAGGATGTTTCAGTCACTTTCCCCGTCATCTTTGTCCATTGTGTGGGGGGAGTTACCCCGGCTCTCCCGACAGGCGAAGCTGGCACTATCGTGCGCGGGTTCTCCTCTGTTGGGTTCGGCTTTGGAATTGATGGAGTTGATGGAGGGATGGCAGGAGAGGCTTTCTTCCTTGTGGCGACCGTCTTTATTTTCAACGGAGCGCCTTTCTTCATTCTACAAAGGTGAAAGGAGAAATCTAGCAGATCCGACATTGCTGCAAGGGAAGGAGGAGATGTTGTCAATCGACTTACTTTTTGCTGGGGATATTGAGCCCAGCGAGTGCATCATCATCTTCTGATGGCTTAGCGTCGCTTGTGGTCGACTGGCCCTTCCTCTTTCGGCTTTCTGCGGTTGCCGAGGAAAGGGGGATGGGCCGCGTGGGCGCCTTGCTGGACGACGGCTTCCCAGCAGGACGGACGTCGCTGATTCCAGAAATCTGACATATTACATGTTAGTCCGACAAAAGCAAACCCGAATCTCTCAAAGAATTGAACTTTGATAAATCGAAGTACCTTTGGGAGAGGGTTGGTTGTCGTAAACATCGGCAATGATTCTTCATATTGCCGGCCTTCTCCAGGCCGGGCTTTGATGAGTTTGTTGAAGCGAGCCTCAACAGGCTCTGCTCCAAGTCTTGCTCGTTGATCCGCATGGGATCAGAATTATCTGTGTACTCGCACAGAAGGCGAGCACGATGTTGGAGGGGCTGGATTCGCCTCTTCATCCAGCAAATGATGGTGTCCTCCCCAGTCAAGGGAGGAGTGCCGGATGTCAGCTGCGCGATCCGGGCTTGAATGGCGACATGTTCAGTCGGCATTTTGCCGGACGGCTTCTTCTTCCAAGAAGGCAGCGGCGTGCCGGCTTCGTCTGTGAAAGGGGCAAGCCCCTGCAGCCGGTTTGGCGTCGCCACATCCTTGCAGTAGAAGAAGGTGAATACCCATCCCTTTGCCGAATCGACGATTGGCACTTGAGGTTACCAGTCGATGTCCCGGCGGCAGTTGAAGCTGATTGTGCCGGCCACCAGCAGCTCCTTGTTAACGGTTTGCCTCTTGACTAAGAAGCAACGATCGAAGAAGTCTAACCTAGGTTTTATGCCTAAGTATCCTTCGAACAGCGCTACGAAGCCGGAGGTGTACAGCAGGCTGTTTGGGGTTATGTTGTGGAGCTGGAGGCCGTAGTGATCTAACAGCTCTACCAGAAAAGCCGACTGTGGCAAAGAAAATCCCCTAATTACATGGGAAGAAGTAGTACCCGCTCGTCTCTGATAGGAGTCGGGTAGGGATCGCCGCAGGCAGATCGCCAAGTCGGATTCGACTCAGAAGTTGGAGCAATGGCTCCGTCGGTCTCCATCCCCTTCAACTCGACCTCGTCCACAGCCGAGCAGGCCCAGTTGCGGGACGG